>CM059265.1:7358653-7881153 GCA_030347295.1 Setipinna tenuifilis
AGGGCACCTCCATCACACGCTCGAGCCTTATCAAAGGAGCGCCCGACACGGCAGAATCAATTTAGAGCCCTGCTGTTGGAATTATCTTGTAGAGGGGGGGGTGATGTGGGGAATAAGAGTGAGTGACTATATAAGTGGGACAGGCAAAGAGAGAGAGGGAGAGAGGGAGAGAGAGAGAGCGAAGAAGCCAGAGAAAGAGAGACGGGGGAGGAAATAAAGAGAGAGAGAGAGAGAGAGAGAGAGAGAAAGTGATGGCATGTTGTTGTTGGATGTGGTGTTGGGGGGTGGGGAGGGGTGAGTGTTTGTCAGGTGATGGCTGAGGCTGTGATATTGGGAGGCCTGAGGTGCTTTATGTGCTGGCAGGCGATTACAGCCCAGTGATGGAAGGTCACCCTCACAGCCCTGCTGGAAGATGTAAAATACCACAGCCGTCAGCTCTGGATCTACAGCTGCTTGTCCTGAGCAAAACGCACAGAAAACACACCAAGGGAAACAGAGAAAAAGAGAAAGAGAGGCAGGGGGAGAGGGAGAGAGACAGACAGACAGAGAGAGAGAGAGAGAGAGAGAGAGAGAGAGAGAGAGAGAAAGAAAGAAATTTCACATTTTACAATGTTTTTACATAAGCTTGGTTATATATGTTTTTGTGTACACCTCTTTTATTCAAAGCTAATTCGGATGTTTCTTTTTTTCAATCCCTGCAATCTCTGCCCACAACAAATGCACCTGCTCATTATGCACCAGAGCACCTCTAAGAGGGAACACAAATGCACACTGAATAACACACATGCATTCACAAACCAATCAATTTGCACTCTAACAAATGCCCAGGCTCCGGAAACATGAACAACCAACCAACACACACATACACACAGGCACACACACATACACACACAGGCAAATTTACACACACAACAGCAGTATGTATTATCCCCTTTCTCACTTTGTCCTGACATCTGCCTGTCCTCATGAATGCAAAGCTCTGAGTTCACACGTGTCACCTGCCATTAGCCTCTGAGCAAGCAGTTAGAGCTGAGACTCCACACCAGCACTCAGAGGCCTGTCTTAATTAAGGCACTCCATCAAAGTGTTCTACTGATGCTTACACACACACACACACACACACACACACACACACACACACACACACACACACACACACACACACACACACACACACACACACACACACACACACACAGCACAGGCATACATGCATGTTAAAAAGTACACACATACTTTGCACTCAAAACACCCCTCTTATATATGCACACATTGGCACACACCTTGTACACACCATGAGATACAGACATTCAGAACAGCTCACCCATGCAGATACATTGAAGCCAGTTGAAGAAAGCAGACGGGAATGACTAATGCCCAGCCGGCAGACAGAGGGGGGGGGGGGGGATATATGTACAAGACAGGTGGGTGCTCTCTCTCCATTCAGACCCCACTGGGAGGATGGCAATGTGAAATGGAGGGAGAGATAGATGGAAATAGAGATGGATGATTGTGTATGTGTGGGGAGGAGGAGGAGGGTGAATATTATCTCTCTATGTTTCTGTGAATCTTTTTTCTGGTGTTGGGGCGGGGGGGGGGGGGGGGGGGGGGGTGAGACCGTCTGAGATGGGGGCAGTCTAATCTGTCAATCAAACCTGTGCAATTAAGCAGTTATCTCCTTCCTCTTAAGCAGAACACATCTATTTGTAGCCATATTGCCGAATGAAATGTCGCTGTCAGACACAGTGCAGAGGCTTCCCAAACACAACAGACAGATCATATATGCGAGCCATTTCCTGGCAGCACATATGTCATTGTCATGAGAGCCCACCAATCTAGAGGTCTACACCAGAGCACACTGAGCCTCATCAGTGTGGAGAGGCTGCTGTCCCATAAACATAGCATTCTTAATTTGTTTTTTAGTTTATGTGAGGAAAAGTTTTTTTTTCGGAAATATTTCATTAATTTTCATCTAACTACAATCACCTTGTAGGCCCTTGCCCATCTGAAAGTACACAGTTCTCAAGTCCTGGTGCTTAGGTGATGTTGAATATGTTTCCATAGTTACGATTCTTTTTTCCATTCATTGCTTATGTTAATTAAGACCTGTGAAAGGGAAAAATGGTCATGTTTTACAGCAATTTATTTCAGTTGAACAAATTGCTTTGGTATTTTTGTTTGTCAATGTATATCCCAGTAAGCAAGGCATCACTACCTGCTCGAATATTCACAGTATGCAAGACCAGATAAACAGCCAATGTCTAAATCATGCGGATTTAAATATCATTGCAATGTTATTCTGTGGATGAGATACAGAGTATCCAATAAACCCTTTACTTTATGTGCTGTGAAATGAAATCCCTGACTGTAATCCTATATCTCTGGTAGACTTTGTTTATCAGCTATGGTCCATCACTTTACATCTATATATTCATAAATATCTTCCTTTAAAGTCACAGTTACACACCCAGGTACTTTTGTAAAAAATACTCGTTTGAAGAAAACACAAGATACTTGTGCAACTACGGTAGCAGGTTTTTATAGTAAAACCAGGGAACATAGGGATTTTCAACAATGACCGGGGAATATAGGACCTGGCCAACATAGGTATGCCCCCATTTCAAGGACACCTCATCAGTAGTGCACCTCAGGATCTATGGGTGTTTCAAGCCTTCAGTCACTATACACCCTCCTCTGAGCCCCACTTAAGGTGATCAATCTTTAGAGTGTGCCCAATATCCCATTAGTTGATATTGTCCTTGAAGAAGTTCTAACTCGGTGAATGTAAATTGGGTAATAGTCTGTACTAAAAGGCAAAGGGTAATGCTATCTAATGGTTTTATACCTCTAGTTATGTAATACTACTTTCTTTTTGACAACTAGTTGCTTTCTCATGTTCCATATGTTGCACAAATTCAGAAAACCAAGATGGCTTAACTAATTACCTCTCTGTATCCCACACTGCACAATTGAGAGGGCAGACCTACCTGGTTATGACTTGGCAATTAATTAGTGTTTAGCCTCAGTAGCATGTTTTGTCCTGTTCTGTTTGCTTGCTGTTGCACTGCTTGATACTGTCCCTGTTGTGCACCAATAGACTTTAGCTACACTAAATTGCAACCACTGCTAACAACCACCCCTGGGTTTCTATTGTCATGTAATGCCTTTTTTTTAAAGAAGATGGGCAGGTGGGCAGAACTACTGTTTGGATTACACCACATTCTATCTTCCCAGGTTTAACATGCTACAGCTATGCAAGCAACCATTTATGAGCAGTACAGAACAGAGCAGCTGAAGGGGACACAGCCATACAGGTCGGCATTCAGCATCGATTAACATGAACCAGCCGGCTACCATTATGACTGGGGCTGTTGGGACTGCTTTTTGATCCACTCAGCAGCACTCAGGAAGGACACTCACAGGGCGCATCCCTCCACTAAGGCCAATATGCCTTGTCAGGCAAGATTATCAAAAATGAAATATAAATCCTGGACCCAGCCCTTGCTTTTGATCCAGGCCAAGAGTTGATGTTTTCTTCCTGGGCTCAAGCTATTCCGATATGGAGCACTCCGTTTGCAAAGTTTTAATGGTGCAAGAAGACGCAGTGGCGTCAAAACGTCAGTCGTTTTTTCTGCACCATTAGAACTTTGCAAACGGAGTGCTCCGGTCTTGCTCCTTTTTCTATTATACTGTACATTGTGTCCTGGACCGTGAGCACCAGTAGAGGTTGGAAGCGCATCTGACTACCAGTTACTATTCCGATATGGTTCGTTAAAGCCCTGTGTAGTAAACAAACAAACAAATAAAACAAGAGACAGACAAAAAGCAATGAAAATATAACTTCCAATATAAAGGTAATAAAGTGATTTGTTGTGTGTGTGATTTCTGTCTAATGTTCATTGTTAATTTAATCCTATTGACTGTGTCATGTGTTTGCCTTTTGTCTATGGTTTATATTCTGCGCTGTCCCTGCTGAAGAAATATGTGTGGTTTGTGTGTGTGTGTTTAAGAAAAATGTATTTAGCAAATTTCTACTCTGCAGAGCCTTTATAGTTGCACTTACTGCTGCTGTGTGTCCCCTCTTTGGGAGACAACTTATTGTGGCACTTGAACATTATTTGTCTTTCCCCACACTTTTCTACAGTGCATGCTCATGGTTACAATCTAAGCACCTCAGATATAAAAAAGATATAAATGATCTTGACTAAAACCCACTAAGGAGCACATATGAACTAGTACAGTGCTGGTTTACAGATCGCACAATTCGATCCATGTCTGTCTCTACACATGCTATCAGGTTGACTGTGTTTCTAAAGACCCCCAGAGCCTCTCTGGTACCTATGAAGTCCCCTCACACTATGTCCAGGCTTCTGCAGTGGCAGTGGCTGTGCATAACTCCCCAGCCTAATGTGTCTTTGGACACCATGTGGAGATGCCACGTTGTTGAGAGTTGAATTATGCTGTCAAATATCAAAGTGAAAGTTAAATACCAGCTACTTCCCAATGGACACCATCCCTCATTGTGTCAATGCAAAGCAAATGCAGTCTCGGCTTTGATTCGATTAAATATTCTCTGGACAATATTATTTGTCATCATTGGAAATTCAGGCTCCCTCACTCCCCTGTTTCACTATTATTACCTGCACCGGCATGGAGCCACATTGGATTGAGGCTGCTTTGTGTAATTGCAAGCATTCTGGCAGTTATGAGAAGTTGCTGCATGTTTTCCAAGTGTGTAATTGGATTTTGTGTCCTGAACATGACATTAAAAATATCATTGAAAACAAACTTTTAAAAAGTATCCCGTTTTTTCTGCAGTCCCAAAGAACTACAAGTAGACTAGAAACTTGTAATAGGAAAAAGAGAATTTTCCACCTTGTTGCTGTCTTTGAAGTACACCAGGTGTCATGCATAATGTATCCTTCTGTGTTTCTACCAATATTATCTTTGGTAACGTTTTCTCTGAATGGAAAGAGATGAAATTTTCCCAAGGGCATTTTATTTCCTCTTAAGAGCTAGGTTGCTCTCGCCCAATTATCCTTTGCCCACTTTTTTGTGTAAACCTCTTCTCAAAAGATCAAAGCCCATTTCTGTTGGATTCTTTTCCCCTTCTCTGCCCATGGCTGTAGCAATGGACTTGTCCTCAAATGTTGCTTCAGAAACTTTTTTTTATTATTGCTACCTAAACTTGGAAGTAACCATGGAATTGGGCTTAAAGCTGGCATATGGCATGCACTCCTCCTAAAGATGAAGTAAGATCTAAGGTCAAGTCAGGAAATAGGAAATGATATAATAAAGGGATAAAGATAGTGTGTTAATGCTGCACATTGGCAATTACTGTGGTACAATAGCATTTCTTCTAAACTTCCAAGTACCTCCCTACACACCTGGATGATAAATAGAGGTCAGGCTGTTCCTTGAAAGTCAAACTGTATCACCCTGCTCTTCTCTCCCACAGTGGATGTCTCCTCTCTCAGCATGCACCTGTTTACCAAGCTCCTCTGAGCAGCACCATTAGTAGGCTGCTGCTCCTTTTTGTCTTGTTAAAACTGTTGTTGCTCATGGCTAATTCAGCAGCCTTTGATGGCTCCATTTGTCCATCTCATTCTGTTCTTTAAAGAGTCTCAGCTCTCCTCAGTGTCCACAGACAGACCATAGCCATCAGGCCTCACCAAAATGCCACAGCCATGGAGATGGGGGTGAGTGAGGCCATGATCACAGTAACAGGCTCCATACAGCTGCATGGTCCTCAGATAGATTCTCACCAGAAAAAAAACGAATGGCTCATGTGTAGATATGAAGCTGATCACATGCTTGTATGTTGACAGTTGAACTCACAGTTGTTTACATCATGATTTATCTGTCATTCATTTTTCCTTTCAGTCTTTTATTCCATTTCAGACCTACATTGACAACAGACTTTTACAAGTGCACTAAGGGCAAAGTGCAGAAATGACTAAATAATTCATCACAGAGAGAGGTAGAGTGAATGAGGGTCATTGAGAAATGACAAGATTCAAATCATGAACGGAGGAAGAAAGGGAAAAGCCTGTAAACTAAAACACATAATTAGGTGTAAAGGACTTGAGAGCGAGAGAAAGACACAAAGAGAAAGATCCCCATCCCATTCATCTCCGTTTTGTCAGGGCCATTTGACAGGCACCTGCCAGTGGCTGTTTTAAGTGCTTCGCCCATGAGCCGTGGTCCAGATGCTAGCGGCTGATGGCAAACAGGAACAGAATTTGTTTTCGTCAGCAGTCTCATGAAAGGACGCAGATGTGACCTCCCGCCTCATTTTGTGTCCAGTAATTTGCACACTAATAGTGTGCCTGCATGATCAGTCTCACAGAGAGAGCAGGGCTGTGATGATGTGTACACACACAGAGCTGCAGAGTGACTTTGAGCCATGGGGGGCTTTTAGGAGACAGCCAGGGATAATGTTTGGATTAATTGGCAAGCTGTTTGCTTTGAAACATTTATGCTACCTCTGGGAATTGTTTTTAGATTACCTGTGTGTGTGTGTGTGTGTGTGTGTGTTTGTGTGTGTGCGTGTGTGCGTGTATTCATACTAGTGCAAATGCAGAAGCACAACTGTTTGGCTGTTGTGTGTGTGTCTGTGTGTGCGTGTGTGGGGGGGGGGGGTCTCTTGCACATGCATGACCATCTGACTCATGAGTTTCTAAACGCTGGAAAACCATCCGGTGAAACTTGCCAATTAGCACACAAAGCCTTGCACATCTACACACACAAAGTCAAAGGACAAGCAGTGGGGTCGCCCGCCTGGCCACCTGTCATGTGCCCTGAGCTGTGGCCACTGCTGGGTTGGTGGCGCTCCTTTCCCTCAACATCTGCAGGCCCCAGTCAGAGCTCCGGCCACCCCCATTACCACGCTCACATCAAAGGCACCCTTACCGCCTCCTCCCCTTCACACCCGCATTGACTGGCACTCCTCAAAAGTTCCAGCTCGGCACAGACGCACTGCCTCCTCCTCTCTTGGCCCTTGCTTGTGCTTTGATGTATGAAGGGTAATGGAAGGGCTGCCCGCCTCATTTTCAGCTGAAGTAATACCCTGCTCTTGGTCCGACCCTAATCTGACCACAGAGCTTTGCTAATTATTCACCGCACGCAGCCTAATCGTCAAGTAATCAGCGCAAGAGTCGCTCAGAGGCTTATGAGTAGGTGAGCAGGGCTAATGGGGCTAAATATTCTTATTGATGTGTTTCTGTGGTGTGAGACTTGTGCCATTACATACCAGCCTCTCCTGCCATTATTAATATAATTAAAAAAGGTTTTTAGGACGTTTTTTTTTCAAAGACGAGCACATTGAAAGTGACATTATCTTGTGCAGACTGCATGGATCATTGTCAGTCACTGACAATCCAGACTTTAAAGACTTAGCACCACAGTATCTTACATATGAGTGTGTTTAACATCCAAACACCCATTCACCTGATGCAAGATCGCCCAATGGCAGGTTGGAGCCAAACATCTACCATTTGCACCTCCATCCTGTGTGACCTCCATGCAAACATGACTGTTTGCTGTGCACACACACTCAGTCCATTATGAGGAGTGGATGTGTGATCTCTACTCCAGGGAAGGAATGCTTACAATGACCCTAGCATAAAATGTCTGCTAGAAGAGTTGAGTCCAGCTATAGAAATGTGTCTGTTTAACTGATAAATTCTGGAGGTTATAGTTCCCCTTCAAATAGGTTGAATTATTTCCACAAATTGATTGAATTATTAATTGTTCCAAATTATATGAATCCATGTAATTAATTCCATTAAATAATTGAATTTGAAATAAGAGAAACACAACTGGAAGAGCCAGACTTTTCTTAAAGATCACTTTTTATGCTGCTTTAAAAGCATCAAAAATATTTCCCTCTTTAATCTCCCTCTTTCCACACCCCTCTCTCTGTCTCTCTCTCTCTCTCTGACTCTCTCTCTGTTTCTTGTGGTGACAGTGGGCTTTACAAAAATATGTGGGTACTTTTAGTTATACCATCTTAAGGCTGCCTTTCATTGTGTCATTTTTATGCAAGCCAATGAAATGGTCAGGCCTGTTCTTGTTTATTCTAAGTGTCCCCAAGGATGAGAGTGAACAAAATGAATGTGCCTATCACCCACTGCCCATGATTGAGCCAAGCACCAACAGTATCAACACAAAGATACTGTTGATGTTTGTTTTTTTCTGTGGTGTTGTAGTTGTATTACTTCAGCAAAGGAACACTGTCCATTGCCCAGTTGTTTCTAGGTTCTAAGTCTCTAATCTGTTTTTTATCAGTGAAAGACAATCACACACTGTGTCACACTGCTAGCACCGCTCAGTCAAATGACCACTGTGCTAAAGAAAACAATGATGCTATTCATACACTTCTACATTTACTGGGAATCAGTAAATAGAGATTTGGCTTCTGTTATGTCCCGAGTTTGTCTAGGGATTTTGAAGAACATAAACAAAAAGTAGATGGCAAAATAATGCAACAGACTAGTTTAAAGAAATGATTCATAAGAAAAGCTGGAAAAAATGAGTCAAAACGTAGAGAAACAAGTCCAGCCTCCACAAAGCCACAGTGTCTTCAACATCCCTTTCGGCCTGCCACCCTGAGAGAGATGGAGTGTATGGCGAGAACGTCGTGCCTTGGCTAGAGTGGCGTAGTGTGGCAGATGGATCAGGTGTCTGCAATTGGAGTGATTAAGCCACCTACAGGACTTGCAAGAATTGGATAGGGAAACACAATACAAAAAAACAGAACAAACAAAAAGGCAGACCAACAGCACAAAAACACACAGAGACATAATAGCCTCTTATGGGAGGAGATGCAAATGTGTGTATGAACTATTTGCCATTATATAATTGCAACTATAAATACACATGTCCTGTTAGGAATTAATTTGTAATATGAAAAGTATTCATGCATGGGCCCTCCAGCATTAATATTAAATTGCAGAGGTGATGTGTGTGGTGTAGGTTTAGATAAGAACACATTGAGAAGCATTCACAGCTTGTTGGATGTCAGTTATCTCCATTAATCTCTGTTCCATAATTGGTGCTCATGAACTTGTTTAACCTTGTGATACTTAATAAATTCAGCATATGGTGACATTGTAGTTTTTTTAAATAGCTATCAAGCACTTATCTGTATTTTAGATGTTTTTCCTAAACTGTTGACATAGCAGTAGAGCTACATCACACTATTGGCCAAACTGTTAATTTTCTTTTCAAAAACACATTTTGTTAATTGGAGTATTGTTTTTTTTTTATTTTGGTATGCTATAAAAAGACAAAAACAATCAATAGTGCTGGTTGTGGATATAGCTTCTTATACAAATAAAATCATTATGTAAATGTGTTCAGTGACTATTGTGTGAAAATGATATGAAATGTTTTACTAATGTGGCCACAACAGACAAACTGTGCTAATTGTATTTAGAGCTATGAAAATATTAATAATAATTGGACAAATGCTCGTTAGTACATTGAAAATAAATGAAAGTATGAAAATAATATTACATAATAATTTAAAAGGATAGATAGAATAATTTGAGTGGCAAACTCAAATGGACTTTGCCTATTAAACTTGCATTAATATTTTATTTGGGTAATGACCTTTATAATTTTGTGGAAAAATCATTTTAAGATAAAAAGTGAATTGCAGAGTTTGAGGTCCGAAATAATAAATAGTAACATGACTATTTCATCAGCATATTCACCAGTATTGTTTGCTGAGGAAGTGCTTCAATTAATCAAGGTCCAGTGGATTTTTTCCCTAGCTGAATACGCCTCTGTTCTCAACTCTGTTCTCTGTTTCACAAAGGCCCTTCCACTGCCTTTGTGTACTAGCATTTACTATGGGAGCGTGCATCTGACCATTTCAAAGTGCATATTTCATTGTGGATATAGCTAATGCATGATGCTCCTTTAGATGCGCTTGTTCTTGCCAGCTGCTTTGATGTCGTTCTGTCTCTTTAGTTTCCCTGGCGGTGGCCAGATGTGAGCAGTCATTGAATTAACTGATGTGTCGTTTGGCATCATCGGTCAGAAGCCACGCACTACAGTCCCAGCATGGCTGTGGGCACTGATTGGAAACTGTCTGTGTAGTGATGGAGGACAAGATTGTCCTCCGAGCAGTCTGAGCATGCACGTATCTGTCAACTAATCTCATCAGGGAGCTGCTGGCATCTCAAACAACAGGCCCTACAATTCACATCCTATTGATAGATTTTGCTCTATTTCAGTCACACATACATACTACTACAACACCCACACACACACCATCCTGCCTGCAGCAGAATAGATTGCAAACTGAATAACACGTACAAGGACTATGAAACAGGCCAGAGTAATGTCATTACTTTATAAACACATTGCAATATATAGGATGAGGATGACAAATGAAAGTATGTTCTAACTAACATTATTATCCCCTTGGCATCCTGTAGGACATAGCATAACAGGAGTTATTATCAGGCCATCATTATCTGGTTAGTATCGTCTGACTTTTGAAATCCATTTGCTATATCAGCAAACTTATGTAGACTGCCTCGTAATCTCTGCGCCACTGTCAATGAATGACCTTATTGGGTCATTGTTGTTATAATAGTAAAATATCATTTTAAGAAATCATAGCATCTTGTTTGTTTGCTTCTTGTCACGAAATATAACCATAGGTACAGTCTTGCACAGCATGTTGTAAGCAGTCTGCTGTGCATTTGCTATCTGAAAAGACCTCTAGAAAACATTGTGGCTTAGCTGAACAAAAGTCATGAGAGCTTTTTGCCAGTACATTGGTCTGCTTTCCTGTTTTTCTGTCTAGGTTCTCTTCTGATTGTCTCCTGTTCTGAATGGCTCTACATTTTTATGGCTTTCTGCTTTCCATGACATCCTTTAAAATAGTTAACTATTATAGACACTGAGTCACTAGTGTCACTCAGTTGCACTCAGGGTGTTCCACCAATCATTTTACCACACAGATTTAACAAAGGATTCATCAGAGGAAGAGATAGAGAGAGGAAAAGAATGATGCGATGCAATATACTGGAAAGCAGTAAGGGCAGCACCAGAGATCTGTTTGAGAAAAAAGACAGAAAAAATAGATATACCAAATGAAAGATCAGTGCTTCTTCCCAGGAAGATGGAAAGCATTTATAAAAAAACTGACACCAGAAATGCAACAGTCAGATGACTGAAGGCATGATATCTTATTCCTTTTTGCCAACAACATGAGAGGGAGAAGGAACAGGAGAAAAGAGAGAAAGAAAGAGAGCTGCTTTGCAAACCATTGAAATTGTTTAAAGCTTATTATTTTGCAAAAAGACATTAAGGCCTAAACATCTCTTTGGGCAGAAAAGTAGAAATAGGCCTGTCAGTATGTGTGAATGTGTGTATGCATGTGTGTGTGTGTGCATGCATGTGTTTGCTTCTCTTTATAAGACTTTTACTTCAGGTGTAATTGTTGTCCTTAAATGATGAGGGGCAATTTTAACAGATTTTAACAGAAACACTCCCCACTGCCTGAGATAAGACTGAACATTAATCATAGCTTGTTTCTGCAGTAGAGCAGGTGAATTACACATTTCCATCAACAGTGAGTGCTGACTGGGATGATGTTTTAATCTTTATGAAACATACAGTACTGGTGGTGAGCAGGATATTGCTTTAGGTAACCTCTCTTCTGCTACCAGTAAAAGCTTATCTCAGATTCATTACTAAGCCCAAATGGCCATAAAACTTAGGGGCACCAGTCAAAAGTCAAAACATCTATTGCAACCATACAACCTATTAGTTGTACAATATATCACTGCTACAAACTTAAATCTTTATAGCTTAATAAACCACCAGCTGGTTTTGAGTAAAACATTACATAAGTCACATATTTACTACATCCCGACACTACCATACACTCTACCAGACCCGTCCATTACAGAACCTCTTCCTTCCTCCCTTATGGCAGAAGGTGACTGGATGGAAGCTTCCCCATAGTTCCAGTGATTGAGAGGCCAGTGCTTATCCCTGTGACATTTGGGCTTTTATTCATAGCTCTTCTTCTGGTTTTCTTAAGAACACTCCCTTAAGGTCATGTGCTATTGACACTCAGTGCAGCATGAGGGCTATTTGCTGATGCAAGACTTGTGTAACACATGACCTCAAGTACTCTTCTTTTACACTGTGGATATTTGTGAAAAACGTTCTCTCCTACCTAAAAGCTGCCGTCGTCCATGACTGCAAGTCATATGCTGTATTATCACACTGCCACTGTTAGAGGCATCATACCATAGAAACAGCACAGAGTATTCATGTAATGTAAATTAGCTCAGTTTAATATGTGAAACGTGGTGCCACTGGCACCAAATGGTAACTGGCACATGTCTAGCATTCTCCACACGGGGTGCTGTCAATCACTGGTCTTCATGCATCCATTATGCCAGTGGAGTGTTCTCTGATAATGGGTGCATGATGCCCTTGGCAGCACCAACACTGTCTTAGTCACTGCTACTCTGCAATGTGCTATCTTTGCTTTTCAAAGATTTGTTGAGTTCTTGTCTTAATATGCAGTGTTCACAAAGTAATAATTTTCAGCAAAATCTTTAAACGAGACTGCTCAAGACATTCAGGGGATTAGATGAAAGCTTATCTTGAGTTTCATAATCTGGTTCCTTTGGTAACCGCTGTGTGCAAGCTACAGATACACCCAATTTCAGCTACAGCTCTTGAACATGATTTAGTGAACCACCATTTTATTACAGCTGCTCATCTCCCATTTAATTGATCTAATTTAAGGAATATTTTTGTTTGTGTGCCCTGGTCATTACAGCTTTAATTGCAATGGCTTGCAAAAGGCTCCCTAATTCATCATTGTTTCCATGTAAAGCAAGAAAAAATTTACAGGATGGAAAGTTATTTTAGTTGGCTATATACACAGTCATGGACATCATGTTTGTAATGACCCAATGATCAGAAAAAGTGTCTGTGATTGATTAGATATGGTGAAACCAATTTAGGAGGACCTGTATGAGGTGGAACCATCAGAGGCTCCCTTTGGATGGCATATATGTGATGGTGGGTTTTAGTGTTTCAGAGAAACTGTGAAAGAAACTACTGGAGGCCTGTGGGTGTGCTGATTCACTGAGTCAATAATGTTCCTGCAGAAGATACTCATTCTCTTTTATACTGTGATGAATCATTTACATGAAATCTTATCACTCTTTGAAAATCACACTTCAAACTCAACAAAGCCATTTTCTTCTTTTATCTAAGCATCACCCTCCGAGATTGCCTCACAAGATTCAAAGTCAGTGATGTAAAAAATGGAAATAGGAAAACCTTTAATTTGACTTGTGGAAGAGTATTAGAGTAACAATGACATAACATGTAGATAGCATTATAAACACTGAATTCCTATAGCATAATCATAGCACACAATTAATGTATTTTACCATCGTTTTTAAAACAGCCCACCAAGCCATCTCATCAGCCATGCCTTTATCTCACTTGTTCTTACGGGTTTCTTTTGTCACTGAAAATAATAGCAGTGAGAGAAAGACAGAATAATGATGTGTGAGGCTTCAGTCGAGTTACTTTGCTTTGGTTACCTAATCATTTGTATTCCCACACACTGACAGGAAGCTCTTTCTGCTTTCAGATAAGGCAACTAATGAGATTTTTGCGGGAAAAAAAAGGCCAGACTGGAAATCTTTACAATGCTTGGGCTACCAGATGGGGACAATAACTGTATTATTAGTTTCGCAACAGTAAAAATAATTTTATTTCAGTCTGCATATTTGTTTAAAGTCTAATGCATGATTTATGAAGGCTTGATCGGATGCTGTAATTGACTTTACCCTGATTTAACATGTTTTTGCCGCAGTCTCAGCTCTGTTACTCTGGAACTGAGCATGGACAGCACCTGATGGTGATTTAGTGCACATCTAGAGCAAGATTCAGAGTCAACCCTACTTCAACTCTTAAGAGTTATTGCCATGCCTCTCATTTGTCAGTGGACTATCAAGGTAATACTCACAAATACCCACATAATTAAAAACAAACTGGAGATCAAAACACATGAGCCAATTGTGGCTGATGTTGAATGTGATTTGAAGGTCACTCAACTTCACCAAGAGTAGTTGAGTTTGTATGGTAAAAGAACAGTTTTCTATGTATATAAAAGTCTCAAGTGAGGAGGGCAAAGGATAATCAATGCAACAGAATGCCTGTCAGAATCAGCAACATGCCCAACGTATGGAGCTGGATGAAAAAAAGGGGGAAATGTAGACATAGTTCCTTCAAACAAAGTCACTCACATGGATGTTTATCAGGCAGTACTAATGATTTTGCACAGACAGGTGAAAGTATCAATTAGCATATCATATGAAAGTGTAGAATCTAAACTTGCCATTTTTGTGGAAGGATATGGAATGTGTAGAGTCTTATCCTGACAATCTACACTGTATCATACATAGTTGAAAGAGCCCAGTAGACATTCGGCCGTATCCTACTGTGTCAGTGACACTGGGTGTTGGCACCTTCTGCTGTGCTGGTTATGTCTGATTTAGAAGGTTTGTCATCAGGTCAACTCGATTTGGCTCTCAACAAAATGGGTGCTGTCACCTGTGAAATTACCTTCAGTGCCACTGCTTTCCACTCCACATAAACCCCGAACAACTGCAGGTGCACAGATTACCGAAGACACAATTTGCAACATTAATGAGTTTAAAATCGCAAAAATCCTTCTAATGTAGAGGAAAATTATGTTTGTAATATCTTCCCTGAGGAACTTCAAACTTTATTTTTTATGGATGTGCCTGTTTTGATGTGCTATTTGCCCCAGCCCCAAGCCTGTTAGTGAGCCATATGCTGTATGTTTAAATGGCTGTAAAAACAAAGCTTTGTGTTAAATTAATTCAGAAATTAACAAACCCCACACTGGCTTCTCTCAAAGGTCTACAACACAAACATAGTTGCCCTCAAAAAGTGGGTTGAAAGACACTTGCAGGATGAGTTCCCAGTGACAATGTCTGCTAATTTGATGCAGCTCTTTGAAGCATGTATACGTGGTTTGACATGAGTTTCTCCAGCTTACTAACTAAAAAAAACAGAGGCAACCTGTGCAACATGTACAGATATCTGTTATCAGTTAAAATATCAGTTAAGAGATTGAACAGTTGCCATTTATAATGAGCAGCTTTATGTAGTTAGCAAAAACTGATACTTAAACTACTTACAGTGTTTGTCAATCTTTGTCAATCACTTTTTCAAAACTATTAACAGTGTGCTGTACCAACATACATCTGAGCATATCAGTTACCATTTGCTGCAAAATGCACTACAGCTGGCAAAACTCTTCACACTTCACCCAAAACAAGTTCTGCTATCGTAACTATAACACACACTGTCAGTCAGCTAGACTACAATTGCACGCAGTGTGCAATAAACTAAAAACCGCAAACTTGCAACACTTAAATATTGAATCACTTAAAATTTTTGTACCTGGGTAAAGTACCATATGTATCAGAAAATGTTGATCACAAAAAACAAGTGTTTTTTAGCCTTTTTTCTATATCTATGTAATGGCAGCATATTTTTAAGAACTGAAGATAAATTTAACCAAATATATCATGGAAACAAAAAACAAATCACTCGAGAAGTATACCAGGATGAACTGTAGCATGTGTTAACTTCTCCCTGTGCTTACATATAATCACAAAGAAATCACTTATACTTCAATGCCTGCATCACTTAGAGATCCTTTAAATTACAGTATGTCCCACTTCAAAAGAAAATACATGTAATATGTGTTGTGCCTGCCGATACTGCCCGTGATGCTACATTGAATTTCAAGACAGTCTGGAATGTTATGTTTCTGTTACATTATCTTCTATTTCTTTTAGGTCTTGACTCTAATGTTGATCATTTAATAAGAGTATCCAAATGTCTGCAAAAAAGCTGTAGTTGTACATAATTTTGTTGGTCATGAACATTAACTGAAAGAAGCACTAATGAATTCTGGTTGAAGTGGTGATCGAATGCAATTGTGGTAAAGCAATTTGAAAGAGAGCACTGTTTGGCTCCCATAGTCTATGGTTGGTGCAAAAGTGTTTTGAAAATGTAGCCATGGTATTGGTAAAAACTGTAATGCCATCTTTGTAGACAGGATGTTTTTTTTTCTATTTTTGCTATTTTCACCTGACTAATAATGTACACTCAATAACCGCAGTACCTCAGCAAAACAAGGGGCGGGGGGGACAACAAAATTGGACTTCGTCAAATAGCCGTTATTATGGGCATCAAATAGTCGCTATTATGTCTTACTGGCATCTTTGAATCACAGCTTTTACAGGCCTGCCGCTGAAATTCTCTACTCCCACATTATTCCATATAGACATCAGTCACTCATTACAGTTCTGAATTACTCGTCATCCCAGGCTTATAGCTAAAAACACAAGCTTTCCCTTTCCTTCATTTCCAAATCTTTTGGACATCTTGTTTTTTTCATACACACATACACATATCCACTGTTGCTCCAGATGTGTTTGAGGGTCAGAGAGAGACAGAAACAGGGAGACAAAAAGAGAGAAAGAGAAAGAGCAGGAAAACATGAGTAATGGGATGGATAGAGAGAGATCACCTGGGGCAGAGCACAAGATAAATTTAACAGGTAAAGATGAAAAATGAACCTGTGATGTTGTTCTGGGGCACACAAATCTGCTATCACTGCTTTGTCTCTTCTTTGCAGTGCGAGTCCTTGGAGACATCACAGAAAATGATTACAGTCTGCATCACATCAAGGCAAATGCAAGGTCCCATCTGAGCCCTGCTCATCAGGCTTGCCAAAGGAGTTCGGAGCAAAAAGATATGCTTGGCTTTCATACCATTCCCTCAGCATAACTGAGTACCAATGCACAGCACCATGATTCTTTGGGACTGTTCAGTTCTGGAATCACCTATTGCATACAGACTGAACTCTACCTCATTCCTGTAGAAGTGAAGGGGAACTGTAGCTAAGGGCCCTTGGTCCAGTAACAGGTGGGCCAGACAGAAGACAGCAGTTTGACATGACAGATGGAGACTTTGCTCTATTCGCGTAACACTGGGGGAGCATGGACAACTTATTTGCAGTTAATTGTTTCTTATTTGGAGTTAATTCGCTACTCCAACTGTCATTTCCAGAGGATAAATGGCCCACCTCCATAGACAGGATTAAAGTGGATTTTGGAAGGTGCTTCACTGGCAGGATATCATTTATCTCTCTTCTCCTGAGTCTCCTTGTCTCCGAGCACCCCAGTAGAGGACAGCCACTAGTTTGTCTGCCGTGTCACTCATTTACCCTGAACAACTTTTAAAGGTTGCTGCTGCTGCTCAGTTGATTATGACCTAAGTGAAGCCACATAGGATTTTGGTGCTGAAGAACCTTTGATTCAGCTCTGGGTGGAAGCGGTACGATGCTTGAAGTATTTAGTGACTGATCTTTTCAATTATTTGCATTGATCAGTAATTAATTAGACAAACAAAATAAATCAAGGATGCTTATGAAACTATTGATGTAGCTGGAACTGAGGTCTGCTTAGAAATAATTAAATCTGGAATTACTTAACACTTGCTAAGCGAAACCAGTCAGCCTAAGTTAATGAGAACACTCATTTGCTGATGCCTCACAGAAAATCAAGCTTTCAAATAAACAGAATGCTAATTGTTCAGTTGCATATAAAAGAGGGTTGTGGATTCTTGTTTAAAAAACATGAATGAATACAACCGTACTTTGGGCATATGTGTTAGTATAGATTATGCATATACAGTAAACTTCTTTGCATGTATGCAACATGTCTGATGAGCAGTAAAAAACGGGCAACCTCTAAGTCTAAAAGTGCTATTTATTAAATAATTATTTGCCTAACAGATGATTATGTCTCAAGTACATAATTTCATTTGTGTGGCAAAATGCAAAATGTTTCAATATGTTATCTTTTATTTCTTTTAGGTTTTGACCCTAAAGTCAACTGTTTTGATAAGAGTGTCTTACAGTTTTTACCAATCATTTTCACGCGTTTTGCAGGGCAATGTTCACTTTTGCAAAACTCTTAAAACATTTGCATGAACCAGTCTATGGGAGACAAACTACGTTCTCTTTCGCGTTGCTTTCACACAATTGCGTTCAATCACCACTTCAACCAAAATTCATAAATACTTCTCTCATTTAATGTTCATGACCAACAAAATTATGTACAACTACAGCTAAATTTTCAGACATTTGGATACTCTTATCAAAACAGTTAACTCTAGGACCAAAACCTAAAAGCAATACAATACAGTATAACAAAGCACAGCATTTTGCATTTTGTCACACAAAAAAGAAATAATGTGCTTGAGGCATCTTTTAGCCAAATAATTATTGATATTTAGCACTTTTACACTTAGGTGTGTATTTCTTCATAATATTTTTTTACTATATTTTTATAGCTTGTTACGTAACAGGTAAACAAAGAGGTTACATTTGCATGTTTATGGGCAAAACATTGTGATTTAGAAAGTTGTTATTGGAGTTGCTGTGTATTCCATTACCAGTATGTACTGTAGGCTTTATCATGGTTTATCCAAAATGCAGCAGCACCATGGATCAGCATTACAGTAGGTAGGGCCAAAAACAACTTCTATGGATGACTATATTTACATAGCCTGGCTGTTGCACCAAGCTTGTAGACAGAGCTTGGTCTGGCAAGTCTCCCTCAATGTAGCATCACAGGCAGTATGGGCGGGCCCAGGCTAATATTTACATACATTTACATGTACAACACATATTACATGTACATTCTTTTGCAGTGAAACATACTCTAATTGATGTAGGTAATGGGCGTTCACCTTTCCTGCAGTTGAACACAATGTGATTATATGTAAGCACAGGGTGAAGGTATCACATGTTACAGTTCATCCTGGTGTGTATCTGGAGTGATGTGTTTTCTGTTTGTATGATTGTGCATATTTGATTGACACAATCTATCTTCAGTTCTGAAATGTGTACTGCAGTTAGAATCCAGAAAAATTGTGAACTATAGAAAATCCACTGAAAAACACCTTGTGATTCGCATCAACATTTTCTAATACATATGGTACTTTACACAAAATACTGTAATTCATTTCTAAACTGTATAGGTATAACCTATACTCTTTATTTATCTATTATCAAAGGTGCATGAATACATACAAATGTCACTTAGATTGTTTGATAAAGTGTGTATTTATGATACACGTCAGTAACGTGCCATACTGTCAGACAGAGGCTAGATTTTAAGTGATTTGTTTCAAGTTGTTTGCATTTTTTAGGTTATTGTACATTGACTAGCATTGTAAACTTATTGACCGACAGCGTGTGTTATAGTTAGGTTGCTGTAGCGCATTTTGCAGCAAATGTTAATTGATGTGCTCAAACGCATGTTGGTACAGCACACTGTGTTAAGAGTTTTGCAAAAGTGGACATTGCCCTGCAAAACGCGTGAAAATGATTGGTAAAAACTGTAATGTCTCCTAAATTACCTGTAGTTGTACATAATGTTGTTGGTCATGAAACATTAACTGAGAGAAGTAATCGTGAGTTTTGGTTTAAGTGGTGATTGAATGCAATTGTCTTAAAGCAACACAAAAGTGAACACTGTTTGGCTCACATAGTCTATGGTTGATGTGAAAGTGTTTGCGTTTTTTTTAAAAGTAACCACTAAAATAAGCAGAGTCTATGATTCTCTGGATATTTTTGCAAATCATCTAAAAAATGAATATATGCCAGTTACAGTATCATGTGATGTTAATGCAGTTTTTTTTCAATTGCTAACAAAACCTTTATAAATTACATGATATATAAAACCTGTCACTCAAACTTCGCGACTCTACATCAAATCAGCAAAACCATAAACTGATTTGCAGCCTTGACACATTTTTCAATTTAACTATTCAGTTTTTCAATCAATCACACAAAACATCTAACAGGAAGCAACTTGATTTCCCATTTCAAACACAACCAATCAAAATGTCACACTTTTTCATCAGTGCTTCAGACTGTCCTCGCATGTGCAAACAATTACATTACTGAACACCAACAAAGCACTGCCTGGCATAGGCTTATAAACAGGCCAAAGGAAGAATTCTTGTCAACATGGAACTGGAAAGTTTAAGCTCATCGTCCCTATGCCTGCCTTTCACTTATCCAGGCAATGGCAGAAGCATGTGCTGACATTGGTGCCTCTATTCAAGTTTGGACACAAGAAGATTCTTTCCTCGATGTTTGGCAAGAGGAAATATAGCAGGTGATGTGGAGGAAGTATTGTGGCCAGACCCAGCCCAGAGGAGAGATAGACCCTAAATACAGACCCAACTAGCTCTCACCCATCAACACCCACACGCACACACACACGCACACACACACATACACACACACACACACACACACACACACACACACACACACACACACACACACACACACTCATTTTCATAAATGTTTGTTTTTTGGTTGCTGTACCACAACAACCAATTTATTCAGAAGGTTAAATATTTTTGGTTCCAATATCACTTATGTTGACTTCTTTTTGCATACTTCTGTATTTTCACTCTTGTATGGCAATATATTTTAAAAATCCATAAAAACAAAAGAGCTTTAGATTAAGACCAAAGGTGTGTAAATGATATACAACAATATGCGATACTATGGAAAATGTTAGACAAATACTTGCTTTTGAGATGTGTTTAGAATATTTTGAATACTGTATTTCATTTTGCAGGATGCTTTTTTGCATTTTGTGTAAGCAATAGTTGAATTTGTGTGTAGAGCTTTCAGAAAAACAGCAGTCGAAAAAATATATATATATAAAGAAATTTGTATTATTTGTCACGTGCAGGGTCACTTACAAGTTAGCTAAATATCTGTGCTAAAATCTCACTGCAAGGTGTATCAAAGCACTTGGCTAGTCTGTACTTCTTGTCTTCACACTAGCAGAGGTGTCTTCACTTCAGCCTCAGCAGTCCATTCCACTTATTCACACTACAGACTCACAAACTGCTTAGAGGGCATGTCACAGTGACAGTGTGTGTGTGTGTGTGTGTGTGTGTGTGTGTTTGTGTGTGTGTGTGTGTGTGTGTGTGTGTGTGTGTGTGTGTGTGTGTGTGTGTGCGTGCGTGTGTGTGTGTGTGTGTGAAAGAGAGAGAGAGAGAGAGAGAGAGAGAGAGAGAGAGAGCGAGAGAGAGAGAGAGAGAGAGAGAGAGAGAGAGAGAGTGTGTGTGTGTGTGTGTGTGTGTGTGTGTGTGTGTGCAAAGCCACACAAGTAAAGTCATTTTCACTAATGAGGATGTTACGAAACGTTTAAATTCAGTTAGTAATGCTGCATACATACTGACATCCACTAGAGCATTGGTTGCCAAACCAAATGGGGGTACAAAATAATTCTGTGAAGGGGTTCTTAGTTTTCATCATTGTAAAGACATAGTTTAGGTACAGACAATGGAAAAAAAGATCTTGCATTTAAACTACTATTACAAACCAACAGACTCCACCACTTAATATGTTCACATCTTTTTCATGCAGCAATAACTATGCAAAAATATGAATTGCTCTATCAAGCTGCCTGTGGTGCAGGGGGTAATCGGTAGAACATGGGCTGTCTTAGGGGGTACACACTGCACTAAAGAATTTTCATTTCATTGTTCATGCAATCATTTTATTCAATGTTATCAGCATGGTTGAGGACAATTTCCTCCATATGTGAAAATTAGAGAATTACGTTACCTGAACAATATCTATATTATCAAATATAGTAAAGATTTTATAATAATAATATTTCATTGAAATCATTTTAAATTAACAGAGGTTTTTAATTGAAATAAACATGCTTATATATTTAGTATATACTGTCTCTTCACATGATTTCTATGTGGGTTGATCTTGAAAAAATGTGGTGACTCTGCTCTACCATTGCATCTGATAATATTGCTTCTGTTTTTCAGTAGTTGCAGCATATCAGTTTTTCAGAGTGCAGCTAAAAAGCAGTGTAAGCATGCAGAGACTATATTGTGAAGAAGAGCTTCTTTCATATTGCTGCTTTCTCTCTTAGATACACCAAGGCTGCACCTAGCTCTGCTCTTTCTTCCAACATTTACTGATTGGTTTTGAAAGGCTTCTGTTTGTCTCCATGGTAACTCCACTTTACCGTAGCCCTGTAAATGTTATTTTTCATGATACAGATTTTAAATATTTGGCCACTTTAGCACAAACTGTGATGTTACTAGCACCCACATATTTCAAGTTCCTAGATTTCTGATAACTGATGCAAATTATTTGCACATAAAGATTAAGGTAATGAGGTATCATTCACATTATATCCATTTTTTTGGTATCAGCCAACCACTGTAGTTCCCAGTGAGTTTATTATTGGTCCTGTTTCAATTTCTTCTCAAGCTACACATGCTCTAGAATGAATGTACTCTGGTGAAATGGAGTTACAGTGTGTAGCCAAAACTGATAGAAAAACTCTTCCTCTGAGGATACAGTATATTGCAAACCTTTCTGTACAACAGAATAGATTCCTCCACTCTGTCAGTAAACAAAAAGAATGGGTTTTCTCCCATATACCAACTGCTCTGTGCTCCAGAGAGCGTCTGCAGGCCCCCTCTCATCTATAATTTAAACAGGCCAAAATTCAGTGTCTTTATGTAGCAACCAGATATTCCCTCAGCTTATTTTTTTCTGTGACTATTTCCAAACTCTTTATAGAAGAAGCGCTCCGATTGCATCAGTCTGAGTGTATGTTGTGTGAGATGCAGATATCCATCACATGGGTGCAGGGGGGCTGCTGAAACACCCTCAGTGGTTTGGAAGGCTTCCCCAGCTACAGGTCTTCATGAGCTCCTGCTGAAACTCCAGTTGTAATATCAATTCATTTAAAGAGCTAAAATGGAAATCATGGCCACATGCAGGAGCAGCAGACCAAGATCAGCACCATGGACAGTGGCAGCTGGACAAGATACCAAGATAAAACGACATGGAGGAGGGATGAAGCTACAAATGATGAGTGCCAATCAGCAGTGAAAATCTGCAGCAGCAGAGACATGCACATCATCCTGTCTCAGGAAGGCAAAGAGATGAAGAGCTCCGAAGGTGGCAAAGATGTTTCTCCCTCATCCCTTCAAAAGAAAATCTATCTTAGATACATCACCACCAAGATCAGTTACACAAACTCACACTGTTTGCTATTCACTCAAATACATGAAATATGGTATCTGCAACAATGGCCCTCCAGGTATTGTGACAATGGGGGTAATCTAAACACTCGTATCCTACATTATTCTCTGTTTACAGATATGTGTCTGAGTACTACTACTGAGTACATCATGCTTCAACTGTGTGCTAGTGGACCTACACAATTAATTAGGAGAGCTAACACTGCACGCTAAATACAGAGGATGACCAGAGGTTAAGGTTTCAATGCTTGGTATGCCAATAAGGTCTATACATGATTTGTGTTAAACAGTAAAACAGTGGTATCAGATCATTCATTATCAAGTGAAAATTGTCACATTGGGATTGGTAATGGCGGATTGGTGCATCTCTGCTGGTCATTTTCTTTTTTGAATAGTTCTACTGACTTCTGAGCAAAGATATGAACGCTTCCTCTTTATGTGGAATATGCTTCATTAACATCATCATGCATATTTGAAGTGTCTCTTATTAAAAAGACACTAAATTTGTTAAAATCCAACAATTTCCTCAAGGTCTACTCCCTGGGAAGTGCACCATGTATCTCAGGTTAATAACCCAAGTGTGCAAAAACTACTTACTAAATGTCAGTGCACCCTAACGACTGTGGTCCAACACACTGCCCAGGTGATGGAGGGCTGAGCTGTGGACAGTATGATCTGGATGGATGAGTCATCCATCAGCAAGCCCCTGGGAGATCAGAGGGAAAGTTCCCTGTCTGGCTCCAGTGCAACCAGAGCAAAAGGTCAGATTTGCAGAGACTAACAAATGCTTTATGTGGAAGATCAACTGTTTGTCACCAAACATAGGTATTAGATCCCTATTTGTCCTATACTGCTCACCAGTAACATGTGATCAAAAATATATACTATTAATCTTTACCAATCTTGTTGGTGACAAACAAGTTTCCATCCCTGTAGTGGGCAAAGTAAACTTTCTGTTACAGCATGACTTTTTGATGCAGCATGACTTAATTATGTGTCTTATAAATGTATGGTCTGGTATATGTATATGTTGTTGTTGCTATAAAATGCTTTTCTGTTAGAGTTTCTACCATAACACAAAGACCACAGATTTTCAAGGGAAGAAAAGTGATAACATTATCATGAACTCCCTTGCCGTGTACATGATTGAAAGACCTAACATCAAAGGCTCATAATCACATGAAAGTCCTAAACCTTGCCATGCATAATGTACCCAGTCTATGCATTATATACATATTGACTCACTGATCTATGCAGCTTGTCACCAGTGTATTCATATTTAGGGTATTCACAAGGCATCTGATCATAAAACATACAGAGGACATTAATGTTTCCTTTGCCATAGTCAACCACTGCCATAAGAAAAACATGGGCATTGTGCTCTGGCAGATGTCTTAAACAAGGAAGTAAATTCAAAAGACTGGGACTTTTAATTCTTGCCAATTGGACATTTTCTCATCAAGTTCTATTAGCCTACCATACATTACCTTCATTGAGTATGACTAACACTATAACTTGATCCAGCAGCATTTCCTAACAAGGTCAGCAGTCTGACATAATGTGAAAGTCACACTAGCATTTTCTGCACACATGCTGCTGCAAACAACATCATCTCTCAGGCCTAACATGCAGACTACCTAAGTATTGTGTGTAGAAGAATGTGCAAAGATTACATTTTGCTGAGAACTTGCAGAAATGTAAAATGTAGCTGTGCCCCCACACAATATTGCCCTGAGTACATGTCTCAGTGGAGAGTGAGCAAGGTCAGAGGCAGTATGTGTCTCCATAACTGAAGACCTGAGTCTCCAGCTGGGATGCCACAAAATATTCCAACAGGGATAAGGACATTGAGTTTTCATTAGTTTCTCACAATACAAGAGGACCTGATTGAGACACATGGGAGTTGTGTGTGTACTGTGGATTATGTCACAACAGCATAACAGATTTTAGTAATGGAGTTGGTTATTTTAAAGGGGTTTAAAGGCACCTCTGATTGGGCAAATTCGCTGTATTTCGTTCACCTAGCTTCTGTCCACTGTTCTCAATGGATGTGAGCGTGCCATACATGGCTCTGGGCGGGGCTTACGACCTAGTGACGTAGATAGGTTTATCATGCTCTGATCCGCTCGTTTTGGTTAGCTCGACCCTTTAATGACCAGTAAATCCATGAGGATCGAATTTCACGTCTTGGAATGCTGCATGCATATACTGCTTGTTGTGACCCACCACATTGTAAATAGAGCTACTAAAAGTGGTTTTTGACGGAAGGACCCCTTTAAACAGGACAATTCACTAATCTTCCCCGTGGAGATAGCCGCACTGTGTTCTGCATCCAGCATTCTGTCAGCTGAGAGAGGAAGCCATGGAGAGAGTGGGCTCTGCAGGCTGACGCACTTCATGAGAACACCTCCATCACACCCACACATCTGCGTGAGACAGATGATTCTTTGGACCCGACTACGCAGGCGGTGTCATCACTCCAAGAGCCCACATCATGGCCCCAGCCAATTAGACAGGGCCTGCCTTTGGACTGCTTAGTCATCCCACACACACAGCTGTTCCCCCCAGCTGTCAGACACTGGCATTGATCAGCATGGCTGGATTATAAATTCTCTCAAAGGCATCCCAGTGTACCAACACAGTTCTGGGTCAGAAAGAACATTTTACTTCTTTGCCAGGATTTGTGTAAAGCATTAACCTGGGGTCAATTGTTCAATAGTTCTTATGACTTTGTGGTACATGGGAAATCATTTTAAAGGACAAGGTTTAAATCTTGCCATGGTTCTTCTGATGTACACCCTCTGTACTTTTTCAGAGAACAGAAGAATTAAAGAAGAGCACATTGTAAGGGTCTCGCCAGGGTACAGGGTTGCTACAGCAATAAAAGATATCTCAGAGCGAGCCTGAGGTAACATCTGCATTAGTCCATTTCTATATTGAAATGTAACAAAGTTGTCACGTTTCTGCCTGTTGTCTAGACTAGTCCCATTTGAGTGCCAGCAGTGTTACTTAGATGTGCATGATTTACTAGACATTCAGTTCTAGCATTACATAGAAACAAATGAATAGAAACATGTGAATTGCTAGACCACTTCCTGTTCCCTCTGGGAAGTGATGTCCTTACAACATTACTTTTTTAGTTTGAAACCTGACCTCGAGCTGATAGAAAGATATTTAAAAGTGTGAAGCATATATCAATTTATTGGAATTTCCTACAATAGATCCTGGATAGAGGGAAATGTTCATTTTTTGGGAGGTCACATATTCTTCACAGTCTGTGGTTATTTTAAGGTATATTAGATGGAAGCACACAAAGTCATTATCACAAATAGGCATTTTATTGTGCAGAAAACTGTAAACAGTTAGGTTTACAGTCCAAACAGGGTTGAATAATAAGTGCCATTGGTGTGAAATTTCAAGCTATATACTTTGTAACACTAGTTACAATCATCTGCATGCCAATATAGACTTTTCTTCGTAGGACATTTTGGTCAGTGTTGCACTGACCATATCTGAGCACCCACAACCCTCAAACTGGGTTTGTCCAAATTGGGGAATGACCAGACAATGCCCAATGACATGGTCCAGATGAGAGCCTTTGAAGCAGTAGGATCTAATCTCCACTGGGGTTGTATATTAAAAAAGTCCATTCAAGTTTATTCTCAGACTGCACTTCAGCTCTGTGCAGCATATCACCACCATGATGTAATTATGTGAGACAAAAGAATTATTCCTTAAATACAAGAGT
Source organism: Setipinna tenuifilis (assembly GCA_030347295.1). Classification (NCBI taxonomy): domain Eukaryota; kingdom Metazoa; phylum Chordata; class Actinopteri; order Clupeiformes; family Engraulidae; genus Setipinna; species Setipinna tenuifilis. The sequence continues at coordinate 7,385,622 of CM059265.1, forward strand.
GCAATTACTATATTAATTTTAGCAATCCAAATGGAAAATGGAAATAATACTGGATTAACCATTTATCTTCAAGTAAAAAAGTAAAAAAAAAAAAAAAACGTATCCCATGTTGTTGCTTTAGTGCTTACAAATGATGACTTACATTTAATTTATGATTTGGGAGAAATGACAATAGTGATGATGGTGATTAATAACATTTCACATTCAACATTTTACAATGTGTCAATGACAATGATATTTTGTATGTGGTACTTAAACACAGACTTCAAAAAATTGTAACACTGTTTGTGAAATCAGTGTCTATGATGCATTAGAAAAACACATTGTAGGGTATAGGCTAAACTGTTATAGTGATTGCCATGTGTTTCTATAATGATATATAGTGAAGGCTGTACTCATGAAGTATTACATTAAATATTATAAAGCTTCTTTTACTATATTGTTCTTGGCATTTTGGCATTATCAACAGGTATAGAAATATATAAGAGATTATTTTACATACATTGTAACTGTGCGCACAACTAACTCAAAATGTTCATATGGACCTATATCAATTACTACAATGCATTATGAATATTTTATACTCTTAATGAATATATTTAAGCAATATAATATGAATGGGAGTGAGGGTGCTCGTGGATATCCTCACGGGTGTTGTTCGGCCGCAGGCATGAAGCCGAAGGCTGAGTGCCGTATGTAACCACACCCATGAGGATATCCACGAATACCCCCACAAACACAAGTGTTTTATTACTAAATTTCTTCATTAAGGGTATAAAATATTCATAATGCATTGTAATAATTGATATAGGGCAATGCCATTGAATAACATTTATTTTTAAGTTTTATTTAATTGTATTTCAGGTTGATCCGATCTCTGCTCCACAAAATAGTTCCAGTTCGAGCGTAGTTCCAGTACAAATAGTTAGTTCCAGTTTGAGTAACGGTGTCTGTGGTTGCTATGCAACAAGTGTCCTACACGTTGATTTGGACATTCCCTGTATTGTGCAGCCACTGAGGTATGATTGTTGTTGTTGTTCACAGTCCGAAGTAGGCCTAATACACAGATGCTGTTCTGCAGTTTTGGGTGTTTTGTTAAAGTGTGCCATAGTTCACAAATGCACTCGATTTTATTGTATCTTCAGCGGAGTGATTATCAACTGTGAAGAGTCACCCATGGTATACCGTGGGATATCCGCACCCCTAGTGATGCTTAGAATGCGCCTCATCCAATCAGAAAGTGCTGTATAATTATGCTTTATGTATGCTGATTTTACATAATATGTTACTAAACAATGTGGTCTGGGTACGTTAAGCATTACTTGCCAATACAGTTATTTCTTCATTCAGGAAAGAAAGTGCTTGTGTTTCATGAAATAATGGGCTTGTGTGCGTGTGTGTGTGTGTGTGTGTGTGTGTGTGTGTGTGTGTGTGTGTGTGTGTGTGTGTGTGTGTGTGTGTGTGTGTGCGTGCGCGCGTGTGTGTGTTATTAATATTTATGCCTCACACAGGTTTTCTAATCAATTCAACATGACCTTGACAAACACCACAGCACACACCTGGTTCCGAGCAGTTGGCATTAAGCGCTGCTGCACCCATACAGATGCAGCATACAGAGCCATGCTTGAAATAAACACAACATGTGGCTATATTAAGAAAAGCCTCTCTGTTCAAAGATTTTTTTACACAAAAACGTATCATAAAAACATATTGAAATTTCAAATTAGAAATTAGTCCGAAAACACAAGATAATTATTTATGTACACATGCAGTATGTATATTTATAGATATAACACTCTCTTATCACTCAATTTTAACTACAGTAATTCTGTACACCACTCAAGTGGTATCATCAGTTGTACCTACATGTATCATCATCTGCATTAGCAACAAAACATAATGACTGTCAAAGTGATGTCCAAAAGTTCTAAGATACTAGTTGAAATACTTATGTCAATCTTTCATAATCTTAATACATCGGTGTAAAATGTTATGTTTTACTCAGACTGTCCTTCCCTAGCATATTGTCTACATCTACGCTATTTGTTAAACCCACAATAACAAGACATAAATATGATGAGCCTGTGTCCTGTTTAAAAGCACCCTGATTGAAAGGAAATATTCCTTTAAAATTAAAAAGGCCTTTCATGTACTGCTTACCAAACTCAAGGGTCCTATTTACATCCTGGAGTAATTGCTTGCCACTGTGCCACTAAGCCATACCTTAGCATTACAACAGTTGCAGCTATCACAAAAACATAAAGCACAGTATATGTACATCGTCTTGCAGTAGGCAAACAAAATTGGAACTAATGTAAAGAAGGGTAGCTCTGTCTTAATCACATGTCTCAGTTAGGCACCCATACATTATACTCAACTGTCTTTTTGGACATGACTTACTGTAGTTTAAGGTATGGTGTATTTAAAATGAAGTGAGGTGTAGTGTACATGAATAAAAAAAAACAGTTTACCTCGGAGCTTATGCTTTAGAGTAGCCCTTTCATTTAGGCACAGTTATAATTACATTTTAAGTCACAGTGTGTCAAACTGTGTGAAATCCCTGCGGGCTCTGGTGTATGCTCTATTATGCCTTTTAATTAAGACCTCTCAGCACTTTCTTTGATGATTTAATTACCACATTCATTTAGTCACCATACCAGTTTCAACTTTTTCCTGTCAAATGAGAGATATCAAATGAAACATCTATTCCTGCCCTCCAGTCATGTAATATCCACAAATACTGTTCTATGTTGTAACTATGGGCTTATTCACTGTAACTAACCTCTGTCACAATGGAACCAGTGCCATTAAACAGACATAACTGTTCAGTTTTTACACAAAAGACTGCTTAGGTGGAGTAGAGTACAGGAGATAAACCATGCTTACAGTTAAGAAACAGATATTCTGAATCAATAAGAAAGGTCAATCCTGCTCAAACATCTACTAGTCATGTTAATTGGCTATCCCTTTGATTTGTAGATAAAATCCCAGTGCAGAACACAAACCTACAGCACCCACAACTACTAAGATGCCCAAGGAAGAATGTTTTCCTCCATTTTAAGCAACACACACCTTGGATACAGTAGTCATGCTTTTGCTAGTATGAACACCATTGTGTTATCTGCCCATTTATGTGCCCACTTAAGCATGAAGAGCTTTCACTTCACTTGAGAAAGAAAGGCATTATTTTTCATTAGAGTGATCATAAAATAGTCATACTTTTGATTTCTGCTTGTTTCTGTGATGAATGGCAGCACTCATGGCAGGTGAAGATTGATAAATTGAAACTTTCTGATGTATGCCTTTCTGTTCAGTCCTCTGTCATTAGCTGCAGGTGAAGCCATCCGTCTTTGTCCTGACAGTTTCCATTCCCACCATCCCATTCACATTCAGTAGTCAGCACCATAAACCAGACAGTGACGCACGTGATGAAACACCCGACTGGTGCTGCACATACAAAAAAGATTCAGTTGTATCCTGTTGGAATTACACTCAGGGAAGAAACGCTCCCTGCCCCCCCAGCGGCTGATGTCAGTCAGTATTTCCAGAAGTGTCAGATTTGTGCTCAGCGTAAGAGGATTTACTCTGCAGATGACACCTAGAGAATTTTCCTGCAGGTACATTGGCTTTATCTGGAAACTCAAGACCTGAGTAGTTGAGGAATAGATTTCTCACTACAGCTGCAAAGTAAAACACTTAAATCTCAGACCCAAAAGCAATCTAACTGCTCTGTTAAAATGAGGCTCAGAAAATAAAACACTGCATCTTTTTTTCAAATTCCTATTGTAATAGTATATTTCACACAGGTTGCTATGTCTGAAAAGAAAGGGAGCTCCTGGAAGTTTAGATTTGATTTGATGACATCATACATAATTGTCTGAATTGCTTTGGATAGGTGAGGGACTAGACCTGTCCTTATGCTACAAGCACAGGTGCACCACTATGATAAATTCTGCATTCAGGCCATTATAAAAAGGACCAGAAGAGTTGATTCATTTCAGTTCATCTGTTGCAGTCAAACACTTCTACATACTCTGTCATCTTTTCTCCCAGGCAATCCCCATTAAAGTCAGGAATCTGGCTACATCAGCAGCTGTGTAGGAAAGTGGGAGACCTGCATCAGATGGCAGGGGACAGGACTGGCTCTGGGCCAGGCTGCTTCCGCAGTCTGCTGCTACCTGGGTCTCTTCCTTCCACACTAGTGGCCATGGTTACGCAATCAGCATTGCAATGGCAGGTGCCAAGGCCAGAGTCCAGATGTCCTATGCAGAGAGCGAGGAAAGCTATTTATAAAAGTAGAGGATGTTCTCGGTCTGTGCCGCTCTGCTCTCTGTTACACTGTAGGCCACTTCTTTCTCACCTCTCATTTGTGTTTGGGTTTTAACAGCATGCCAGGATGCATACAATTTATATTTAAAATGCACACTTACTGGGGCGGTGGCATGAAAACATGGCCCACTCTTCAAAACAGCCCTCCCACTTCTCTGTCCTCAGCAATACTGCCACATTCCTCTTGAGCTACAGAAAGCATAGTCATGAAAATGTATATGTGCAAATCAGATGGCATTGGAAAAATTCCCCCACCACTGGATTAAACAGATTTTTGTTTTTTATTAAAAAGAAAAACACAGAGTTCAGACAGGACTCTTGTACTAGCAGCGCTCTTGTCCCTTGCTGCAAAAGGTTGGTCTTAGCAAAGATAATGCCATCTGCAGCCTCCACATCAAACATGGTCTGCGCACTGTTCTGACAAATAATAGCAATACCGAGGGCTAAACTACACCAGGCCATCAGTCACCACTGCTCGGCATGGCTGGCTGGCGTTCTCTAGCTCCAGCTGTTTTGTTAATCAGAGGCTCTCCTCTCTGCACTCTTCTCTCAGGGAGGAGGTTGTGGCTGAGGACCCTCTACTTTACACCCAGCTAGGTCAGAATTCAATTAACTTTTCTGCTGGAAAATGAGCATTTTGGGAAATAAAATGCAATGGTGGGAGGTGAGAATATGGGGAGGGAGAGATTTGTTGTACACGATAAGCTGTTATACATTAGTTATGATTTGATAAACCGAGCATGACAGAGGAGAGCTAAGGCTGTAGATGGCGACTTGTGTTTAGAGAGCTGAATTGCAATTGCCAGAAAAGTGCCACTGGAGGACAGGAAGGGGCCATTAGTGGCTGAATCAAAATGTCTGTTTGCCATCTTGGCTGTTTATACCACAACAACCACTGTTAGAAAGGAGACAGATACGCATGCTGATGATTAATGGATTCTACCAAACAAAATAATACTTATTGCCGTTAGAACCTTCTCTTCAATTTCAGCTAAAGGAGTAAAGAGGAAAAAGAATAATGGAATATTACAACAATAATTAAATCATGGTGGTTGCTCTGTCATTCTCTGCATAGTTCAACAGCCCTGTCCAAGCACCCTCAGTCTAAGGGACTGTCCCTAATGGCCCGTAGATGGCAAGCACATCTTCCTCTTCCTCTTTTCCTCTCTTCCTCTTCTTTTCTCCCTCTCTGCAGTTTTCATATGGTGGTTTCCCACCACTCCCCTGAGAACTGATCTCTTTCTGGTTTTTCTACTCATCGACATTCTGGTCAGAGGAAAGTTTTTTCTCAGTGTGTAGGAGTTACAGTGTTACCTTGACAAAATCGCTACCACCTGTCATATTCCACCCTCTGCTTAGGTTCTTTTACTGGAATACACCCTTTTCTTTTTCACTTTTTATCTTTTTTTAGATGACTAAAGCCTTTTTCCCTCCCTCTCTTAGTCTTCTGCATGCAGCAGGTGAACAGCAGTCTAATGGGAAGAAATCCCATAAACATTCTCCTCATACACCCACACTAATGCATTTGGTTTATTTTTTCTGCTATAACATGTAATGGCCACTAACCCTCAATGTAAATGGATGGATTCAGCCTTGAATATAGAGAGTGAAACAAGTTTATTTTCAAAATCTTAATGAAACAAAATATTTAACCAAACAACAAAACAGCCAGACTCAAAAACAGTTATGCTTATATAACAAGTATTACATTTATGAGAACATAAAATTCGAACTTAAGTTTAAGTTGTTCATTTTTAAGATGCTTTAACCCTAAGTGAATGATTTATAAAGAGACCTGTGTAATGCTTAGGTTAGCTCCCTCTTGGGTAGCCCATTCCAGGACACATACTGTTAACCTTAAGGAACATCGTTCAGGTAGATGGGTGCCAGTCTGGGGGCTGCCCTGAGGGTGAGGCACCCAACTTAAGCAAGGAACTACAGGAAGCAAATGAGGGCACTTTTGTTGATGAAAGACCAGATCCTGCCTACTCACACATATAAATTGTATATTTCAACTTTTCAACTTTTTGATATTATTTTTGCATTTGAACTATTTCTTAGTCATTTATTAGTTGTACATTGTGTTATGGTCTTCACTGGTGCACAAATTTGGTTGCTTGCTCTGCTTTCATGTATAACTTCTTGATTCTAATATGCATTTCTCCACTAGAATATGATGGACTATCCATGCTGTGTTTCATATCCCCCTTAGGAATCAATGAAGTGTTCCTGCTATTTGAACATTTATGATAACCAATGTCATCAGGTTCATGAAATCATGGAACATTCAGTCAATGGAAACATGAAGAAAAGGTCAGTTTTCAGCTTTGCAGTGCAGTCTGGCATTTTAAAATAACCCATTTTTGTGTGTCTAAACACACTAAAAAACATGTAATGTTATTTTTTACTTTTTGCCTCATGATTGTTCACATGGCCTAAAAACATTCCTTTTTTATTCGTGGTCAATTTAAATATAAACAGTTGTACTGAAAACTAATGTAGATACTAAGATACTAATGTAGTTAGGTACACTGAGGTAGTTACATGTTCGGACCAACATGAATCCCTACATCATCGGCCATTACAGTGAACCTTCAGAAATAATGTTAGAGATAAAACATTTTTTCATATATGTAAAACCATTTATTTTGGTCTTACACCGGAACTGGATAAACTATAAATAATTCAGGCCTATAGGTGCTGTCGAGAGCGACTCTGAGGCAAACTTAACTCATCTCATATTGTAACTGTTGGCTAAATCAACATACAACTATGATGTGGTCTTCACTTTCTTACTTTACTAACTTTTAAACGATCTAAAATTCATCACATGGTTGCATGGTTTTAGGTTTCAAATAGCCTGGAAAACTTCCGCTTCATATTTCATTGTACATTTCCCCAAGGAGCAGTGGCAGCCATGATACATTCATTTATTTTTCAATCAGTAGCTTATTTTTTAATTAGTAGCTACAGTTGAGTGTGCTTGATTAAATTGCCATGACATTAATGGGCCTGGCGCTGTTTACTTCTGTATTGTCGGCAGGCCTTCAAGGTGCACTGGCCCATGGGAATCCTCAGTCGTCAGCAACCAGACCAAAATGGCAAAATGGAGGTGACAGGAGTTGACGGTCAGAGATCCAATTACTCACAGAGGCCAGGCCCTGAGCTGGGTAGTAGGGATGCAGTAATGAAGCCTCCTGCCCGAGTCCTCCCACCTGTCAGGCATTCATATTTCAGCAGCCAGGAGGGCCCTGTCTAATCACCAACATACAGTTTCTAGAGAGAGAGAGAGGAGGAGGAGGAAGAGGATGGGAGTGAGGAGGAAGAGGTGCAGTGAGAGATTCGAGGTGAGCACTGTGCAAACCATCGCTGTGAGAAGAGAAACAGGCAGAGATGGGGTAGGTAGGTAGAGGGAGAGAAAGTTGTTCCGGTGTTGTGAGCACTGCAGTAAGCAGTGGGAGGAGTGGCGAAGGGAGAGAAGGTGAGCTTCTGCATGAGTCACTGGCTCTGTGGCCCTGCTCTGCAGCTTGCCTGTGTTTTCCCCTCATACTCCCCCACTCACCGCCAGCCTGAGCTGTGATATGAGCAGACCTGCTCTCCTCCATTTGCTCTCCCCTCCCTCAGCTGCTGCTTCTCCTCCTCCATCCTCTCTGCCAGACGCATTTTCTAAGGTCACTGAGCTGACCGCTCCTAAGCAGTTCTTCCCACTCAAATCGATGCCTTTCCATGCGAATCAATATGGAGGGAAGCAGCCTTATTGTGATAGCTATCTTCACTTTCCAGAGTGTCGTATTAGTCCATTCAACCATGAGGGACAGTACTTCCAACAGCACTGGGCTTGGCTTTGCTGGTTCCCCCATGAAGTGATTGATAAGAGGCATGGAACAAGAACAACTTCCAGCATAATGGAAATATTTATTTAGCCATAAAACACACACAGTGCAGGACAAAGTGAAATAAAGGGCAAGTTAATGCACATTCCAACAAATATATATGACTGAATAGTGATTTAGTCTGGCCATTGCTCAGGCCCCTCAGCAATTCCATTTGCCCTCTTCAATGATTTACTGCCTGGATGTATGTCTACAGGACTTCAAGTGCATGTTAATGGTTAGGCATATGAATGAGAACTACTGCTACCATTAGATCATGTGAATGTGACAGTGCATGTTAATGAGATTGATGTTGATATTGTCAAGTGTGGCTGTTAGGAGAAAGTATAAGAAATAGTGATGTCCACTGCTTGTCAAAAAGAAGTGTAAGCAATGTGTTTATGCTGGACAAACTGATATAAGTAAGTGGAAGTTATGTTTGTGACTGAGTGCTGACATTGGTGGACTAGTGCATATAGATGATCATAAACAAATATGCTTTACTCAGCACCAGGGATGTGAAGCATCATTTATATTCCCTCATTCTTATTTATCACACATGCTTACAGAAGCTATTTGGCCATGTACCAGATCACTTTCATGTAATTCCCAACCAAGTGCTTACCATAGGGACTGTACATAAAGCATGCATCCAAATCCTTTAACTAGAAGAGAGCACATACTTCCAAAACTTAAAATGGATTGTGCCAATAGTTAAGTATATCAAACAAATACATAACAAACAAGACAGTAGTTAAAAAGTTTTACCCAGTAGAAACTCTCCCAAGATTGCCCTCCCTTAATGGCTTCAGGTGCTCTTGATTTCAAACATACAATATTGGAGTTAATAATTAAATGAAACAATGTTGCCTTATTTATTTAAAGGTTTGTCTAAAGTCTGGTAATAGGATAATATTGTGCATCAAATAAACATCTTTACTTTTAAAATAATTGGCAAAATACAAGTTCACCCACTGTAATAGTTCAGAAAATGCACTTCCTTTGAGCACAGTTTTTTTAAAACATATTCAACCATCAACATCTTATGTTATCTGCTCATTTTCTATGTAAATGAAACTTGAAACATTAAAAAGCTTTCCTTCCAAAGTAATTCAGTAACAGTGATCACAATCAAAGTTACATTCTTACAAATGCACAGGACAGGACCCACATGGATGTAAGAAAGAGCAATAGTTCTTCAACATTGGGCATGTCACCTATGACATTCACTTGGCTGGGGGATGGACAGAAATTGAAGAGTGGAATGAGGGCATGGGATATAGATAACATTCCAAATCCCACATTGTCTCACTGCAAGGATGCATGCTGCTATCTCATTGTTGGCTCTTCTTCACAGTCATATGGTTTGGGTGCTAGAAATTGTTTTAAAAATATAGTTCCTAAACTGTCCTTGTGATGTTGCAATATAATTGTTTTAAGCTGCTCACAAAGTCAGCAATTGAGGATACAGCAAAGAAATAAAAGATCCAGCAGGCAATGGAATACTGTAAGTATCTGAGACTTGTGCTGACTGGTGTGGAATCAGTTTGGCAAAAGTTACAGATCAGTTATCTAGCAAAATAAAGGTCAAACAGCTGTTCCTGCTTGTTTTACCATGTAAAATGGCATTTTCCATAGATTTCTTACTAATCCAGACAATTCTACATTTGGACCCTGCATTTGTCTTTTCACTGTAAAAAAACTTTTTTGAGATAACAATAGAATCCAGTCAAGCATAATTGATAATATTCCATTAGTAGTGACAATACCACTTAAAACACTATGTATATGCAGAGAAGGAAGACACCATAGAAAACACATTGAAAACAAGGGTTCACTTCTAAGTCCCAGCCTGGCCCTGTTCCAAGAGGTCACTAAGACAAGTCCCCTAGACCGCCCTGTGATGTATGGGGTCTTTGCCTACCCACTGCAACGTTAACTTTTTAAAAGAATACTATTTAGAAGACATCTATGTTGATCCTAATGTAGAAGTGAGTGGATGATTTAAGTCAACAACCCCCCCAGCCCCCCCCAACACACACACACACACACACACACACACACACACACACACACACACACATTCCAAAGAGAGCGGGGAGTTAATTGTTTTTGTAAAAGATTTTATTTATGTACATCAGAAATGATATGCATCTGAAGTGATATGCATGTTCGTTATTTTTCTATGCTGGTATGTATGTAGAGCTAGCTGTTTTAAGCATGCAGGTACACTATGAAGAGGTGCGGACAGAAAGGTGAGATCAAAGCAAAGCAGCTGGTGGTCCTTCTTGCCTGACGTAGGAGGACAGATGGCATGATGTTAATTAAGCAACATATACAAACACACACACACACACACACACACACACACACACACACACACACACACACACACACACACACACACATACACACACACACACATACACACAGGATTCACTGTTGATCACCAGAGGTCTCTCACTGCTTCAATAAAGGCTTCCATGGCAACATCTGTGGCCTCTGGAGGTGGAAAATTCAACACGGGAGCAGATAGCATCTGAGCAAAGAGGGCACGCTCTGAATAGAATGTCAGACAGTAAAGATAAGGCCTTCCCTGACAAGGCTTTCATATCTTTAAAAGCAGAGACTATAGACGTGGCCCTTCTCTTTTCCTCTACTACATATATTTCAAAGCTTTTTCAAAGAAATACAGTGAATCAGTAAATTGATATTAGCTGACTATTTTGGGGCAAGTTATTTTGGACCTCCCAGAGATACCTTAAATGTTAAAGTCCTTTGACCTCCTGTCTGAAGGCACTCACTGGTGATTTCATTTGGACACCTCCAGGCACAAAGCACCATGCCAGAGAACAGCCCCACAGGCTGTCTCTGTTTGCCGCCGTTTAATGAAACAAAAGATAATTAAACCGCACGTCCTCCCTCTCTTTTACTTGTGAGCGGCAACAAGCCGGTGAACTCCAGCTCAAGCGTAAATGAATTCCTACAGGCCGCTGTAATTAGTTTGGGCCAGCTAGGTTTCCCCACGGCCTGGGGCTTGACGTAGCGATTGTGTCAGGAGATGTAACCCGTTACTCCCTGGCTGTGCCTTCTGCTGCAGGTGGAGGAAAGATTCATCAGCAGTGTCTGCTTCTCCCCTGAATGTCCCCTGTCCCTGAGCTCATATGCCGGCCTTCTTCTCACAGGCTAAGCCGCTAGACTCCACTGTGCAATAAATCCAACAGGAGTGAGAAGAAGTCAAATGTCAGAGTAAACAAGTGTTTAAAGTGAATTTGGTACACAGTTGGAAATTTGACTGTGTATAGCCTTGTGTTGTTTGGATGACAAGTTGCCAGCCATAAGGGCCCACTGTGTCTCTCAACACCTGAATGATGATGACAAAATGGTTGGTCTGGGGAAAGGAACATTTACTGTGACTAAATGAATCGATGTGATTTAAGACTGAGCCCATGGCCCACACTGAGTGTAAAGAAACTGAATGATAAAACAAGTGCTGTCGGCTGTTTCTTTATCCGTGCATTAAACAGAAAAAGCTTCTAGACATTTGGTTAAAAACAAAAAGAAGGAAAGAGCAGAAGTCATCTTCTCTGGTGTGGAACAACTCTTTTTTTATATACATCCCAGAAATTTCTGGTATTTATTGCTTGTTTATGATTTGATAGGAGCTTGTATGCTTTTACAGACTGTTACATGTATGTCTTTTTTCAGTCTGTGCATGTGTGTGTGCTTGTTACATCTCAACTCTACAGGTGACTGTTTTGTCTGCTTCCTACTCTGTTGCACAAAAAAAAACAAATTTAGGGTCAGGTCAACATATTATGGCTGTCTGTCAGTGTAAAACATGAAGTTGCACCTCACCTGTAAAGTCTCTCGCCTAGCCATATAAAAATCATGTATGACATTTCATTCACAAGCTTATTTTAAAATGTCACCAAACAAACAAACCCATCTCAGTCTTTCTCTCTCTCTCTGTCTCTCTCTGTCTCTCTGTCTCTCTCTCTCTGTCTCTCTCTCTCCCTCTCTTTTTTTCCCTCTTTGCTCTCTCTGTCACACACACACACACACACACACACACACACACACACACACACACACACACACACACACACAGCCTTCAGGAGTTTCAGACTGGTCAACACCCACCTCACTTGTCTCAGTGTTTCTACAGTTGAGTTCCCACATAACAGAAGGCAGTGGGAAGAGAGTGCAGACAGAATGCTGTGCCTACCTGCCTCCCACTCCTGACTCAAGGCCACAGAGAGGAGAGTCACCACACACAAACACCCTCCAGCGAGTACTCCACCATGAAAGGACTCTCTATAACACGCACGCACGCGCACACACGCGCACACACACACACACACACACACACACACACACACACACACACACACACACACACACACGGACACACACACACACACACACACACACACAGGCGGACAGTACATGCACCACCCGCAATTCATATAAACACTCATAACAAATGTAGCCGGGACATTTGGGAGCATCTGCACTGGATTTGGAGTGTGGGTTTTAGTACAGAGCTAATTTATGCTGGACAGAGTTCAGAGCTTTGGGCCAAGTTCAGTAATTAAGCAGAAGCGTGGGAAAATACACTGTGTAATTCCTCATCTGAGCACTCACTCAAGCACCCGACAACATGAACGTCCAGATCAACACAAATCGATTTTAAAGAAATACTCAGTAGTCTTGTTGGCAAGACACACGAAGCAGTGCAGCAACAACCAACCAACAAAACAGTAATGAGCTCTCAACTCTGGGATGCAGTAAACAGGTTTGGCTCTCATTTAATAGCTTTAAAACAACTACACAAGGCTATTAGTGTAAAACAGGTTCATGGACTGACTAGTCTGTATGAGAAACAGGACACTGGTGTACACATGTCAGGTGCAAGGGAATGTGATGGGCTGATGCGCAGCCAGTCCATTGGTTTTCTGGTCAGGTTTCTCCACCCTGGTCTAAGGAGAAGACCTTGGCCCCAGAGACAAAGTTTCTCCAACCTTCCTTCCCAGGAATCTTAAGTAGCTGGAAAACACAGTTTGATTGACATTCCTTTGTCACTCTATCGCACTGCTTTTCTCACCCCTAAAAGGGAAATGTCACATCTACTGAATAGCAGCCAGTCATCGTTGTGTAGGGCCTATTACCTTAACAAGCGAACAGAGTGCCACAGACAGGCCAGAGATAAGGGTCTGAACATTTGCTGCTTTGAAGCAATCAGACACGAGCAGGAAACTCCCTGACAACAGAAAGTGTGCTGCCATTCATGTTCACCCAGAGAGCAATGCATTAAAGACACATTTAATATACACAAGTCCTGTGTGCAGTGTATACCAGAATTGTTTATGTGTGGACACTAAAATTACTCATAACATAGTGAACGATGAGCACTGCTGTCAAAGCGGTTGATGCCTCTCAGACACCTGTCTGTCTACAGACTATCAAGACACACATATTTTCTGATATATACAGTTCAGGTTTAACTGTGCTGTAGTAGCTTTACAATTACAGACCAAAGTCTTTCAAATCACCAGCCATATTTTAATGAGGCACAAATCTATTTATATGCATTAGTCTCATGCCGTCTGCTAATCATTAATATGCATCGATTCATTAACATTCTTAATTTGTTCCACTGAACTCCGACTGCAAAAAAAGCCTCCACGTTGCATTATAATGAGGGCTGGGTGAATTCAATTATGCTTCTCCACAGTCTACATTTTGTCTCTGATAGGTGTGTGTGTTTAGAAATGTCAAGCCTGTATCCATATGTAAATGAGAGGCTTCAGTAACGATGAAAAATAGTGGCTGCACATACTTGTGTGTGAAGTGTAGGGTTATTTCCAAAACAAGTAGACCTGTGGAACTAATGCATGCCATAACTTAAAGTAATGAAATTCGTATGAAAATACAAGAAATAGATGCATATTTAATCGCATGGATAAATGTTAAATAAAGAAATATGCTATGTTGTGTGAAGCAAACAGCCATCAACAATACGCAGGTGGTTAGTGCTGGTTTTTAATGCCGACAGTCGCTAGGGAAATTTGTGATTTGCCAGCATGCAGAGGAATAAGAGATGGAGGGCTGACACACGGGAACAGCAGACAGAGGCAGGAAATAGCCAGTACTACAATGGCTGATGTAAAAACACATGCTTTGTACCGTATGAGAATTCTTTACACAACACAGCATGTAACAAAGCATGTAGCAAAGATTGGCAGATGCTATTTGCATCCCATTTTCAATGGCTACGTACATAGAGAGAGAACAGCATATGTGGTTATTTACACATAGGGTAATGCATACATTAACCAATAAGAGCACTGTCATACAGTCATACTGTACAGTGCTTCACAACTTGAGCTCTCAAGCTTACAACCTTACACAGTTTTGCTTTGGTATTTAGCAGATCTCTTTGATTTACAGCACTGGAATAACAATAAAGGGTTACATTTAAATTATAGTCAAATAGCTTACACATAAACAGATCAATGTTACTAAATAACAACATTATTTTTACTGTAATTTTTTGGTAAAAGTATTTATGTTAGATATATTCCATCGTGATGCTGCACTAAATGTGTGTTTGCAGTGCAGGTAACTATGGTGCTAGTAGATATTCTGAGAATAGTTGTAAAGGTATATAACAGGAAGTCATTCTCAGTAGGGAACTATTTTCCACCAAGGTGTTTGGCTTGTTACACAAAACTCAAATTTTAAACCAACTCATTCAGACACTCAACTATCTGATCCTGAATAAGTCTAGATTAAGCTCTTGTGTAGTTATCAGATAATGTCTTTCCATACATCAAAGAAAATAAAATTATATATCATCACAGTACATCAACTATTTGTAGCTGGCAAGATTTGTGGTGGTATTTCACATCAGTAGCAGGCCCTGAGGTCTGGGCTAACATGAAAGCCGCAGCTTCCTTCTGCGTTATCTGATCCATATCTCAATGTTTTGACCATGAGCACAGGCCCTTTGGCTAGATATGACATGGTTGATTTAGATCTCCTTTCATCACTTGCATGGATTCAAACAAAGTAGTGATAGTGCTCTCCACGTTTGCTGGTCTTAGCCAAGAGCATCTGCCTGCATCACAAATAGTGGCAAAGTAGCAGCAGCACAATGCATCCTTGACTGCGGATTAAACTCTCCATGCCCACATTAGCATTCCAATGGAAAGGGTTTTTTTCCTGCATCTCTGTACACATGCAAGCCTGGCAGAAAATGAATGACTCTGACTCTGACAATGACACTGTCATTCTTCTGTCCTGGCTACTCCCTTTTTCCTCACTCAACCACTTTATGTCTACCAATGCCCTCCACACAGATCCAGCTCCCAACTCCCCCACTGAGCCGTACATGTTAGGTGAAAGGAGTAAATGTACCCTCCAAAGATCAGCACTTAAAAGCCTTTTGGCTCACTGTGTGGCATAATATAACAGGACAAACAGGACACTCTCTCTCTCATACACACACACACACACACACACACGCACACGCACATGCACACATACACACATGCGCACACACACACACACACACACACACACACACACACACACACACACACACACACACACACACACACACACACACACACACACACACACACACTACAGTATGTGTATGTGATGACAGAAGTATAAGAACATAAATGAGAGATCATAACAAATGGGATTGAGTTGAGGGAGGTGCTCTGATACCATCTCCAACAGCACAAAATCTACATAAGACTATTGTGAAAGGCATGAAAAGTATAAGCTGTTTATAGTGGAGAAAACCCAAAGGACCCATTCAGTGAAAAGGACAGTTCCTAATCTCAGGCCCAGCCAATGGCATATGCGGCAGATCCATTGCCTGTAAGCAACACTCTAAGTATTGCTCTCACAGCAACAGCATTTTCTGATAGACTATATGTCAACTATGAAATATTCATTTGGTGCATGGAGGCTCAGTTTCATAGCCTTTCACTCCTAACTGGTAACAAGGCTACATCTCCAGAACACACAGAAACACCCACAAACATGCTTTCTCTCTCTTACAGACACACACGTGCACACACACACACACACACACACACACACACACACACACACACACACACACACAGGCAGACATGAAGTGACATGAAGTGAAGAAGACCCCAACTGCTGGTATGCCTTCCTAATGTGTACATCTGGCTTTGATTCACAAACTCACATCAGCCAAAGCACAGTGGCTTCATCTCAATATGTTTTTTTTTTAGTCCGAGACCATAACAAGCAAACACATCTGCAAACCCTGTGCCTACAAACAAGCTCAGGCAACAGGAAGGGGAAAGTATGGACTCTTTTTTGTTTTATTTGAATGTCTGACTTACTGATAATGTCTCCTTGTCCTTCCTTCTCTTGCAGGTAGTTAGTGCGTGCCATGAAAAAGCACTATCTTAATGAATGGTAAACAGGCTTATAATGGTGTAGATCCACACAGATAGCTGTGACGGCTGCAGCTAAATGAGGACCTCATTTTCCTGTGTGCTTGTTAGTAGTCTTGTGCATGCATAGCAAGAGTGCTAAAACATCAAGAGACAAGAGAGATGTGGTGGCAAGGCACCGACAAGAACATCAACACTTCAGTCTGGAGACAGACAAAAAATGAAGATGTGTCCTAAAGATGAGAAGATATATATTTATGTGTGTGTGTGTGCGTGCGTGTGTGCGTGCGTGCATGCGTCTGTGAAGTGTTTAGATTGCTAACAGTGGATCTGAATGTTTTTATGTTTTATCATACCTGCTGGTCATATTTATACCTATTCCTTCCACTTCCATAAGGGGCAATCACTTCTTGATGGATTGGATGACAGCCCAAATAACAATGGCAATGAGAACGGTGCTGTTGTATCTGCTCTGAGGAGATTAGATGACTGTTGATGAAATGGCATCACTGCTGTCAGATTGCAGCAACCTTCAACTTAGTGGACCACAGCGATACACACGACTGCTCATCCTGAAAGTGATCTCTGCAGGACTTCAACAGATGTTGAGTGTGTGTTCTGCACTTGTTGCATCCAAAAATGAAGGACTGGTATACTCCTTGTTAAAATATGCATAACACAATTTCAATCTCTAGTTTCTTGCATAAAATAATCTTCTTTCCAAAACTCCATGCAAGATTTTAATTCTATTGAATTAAATACAATTTAGAATCAAGTGTTATAATGAGCACTAATTGGATGATCCATGTTGTCTGTATCTGTAACTAAAACCCAACTACTTCTCTCTTTTTAACTCATAAATATCCTTCCAAATGTTTTCTTTTGCCTGTTGATGATAAGAAAAGAACTAGCAATTACAACATGTTTCTCATAGCCTTCCAGAAAATAACAATGTTAGGTTTATCAATACTTGCAATCAACCACACTGATAGTCTCATTTAATTTAAAGAGGGCAAAAATAAAGAATTTATGATGACAGATCCACAAGGCTATAATCAGCCCCTAACTTACCTTATAATCATGATGATAGAGCATGCTAATGTCACGCTGCCCATTAGACTGGGTGCCCATTCTTGCCTCCTGCACAGCATCGCAACCCGCCCCCACACTGCCACACTAATTGGATGCTGGCCTGTTGTTCAGGGGAACTGAATGCCAATGACTCATCTGAGAAAATGCATGAACCCCCATTTCCTTTTCTAAAAAAGACTTTTTAAAAAATGAAATCAGACAAATTGAAAATATTCATTTTATGTGACCTTATGTGAATGGAGAAAGCTGAATTGTTAGAGTAGTGGACCGCTGTGTGTGTGTGTGTTTGTGCATGTGTGTGTGTGTGTGTGTGTGTGTGTGTGGGGGGGGGGGGTTGATGTGTCTGTATGTGTGTGTGTGTGGGGGGGGGGGGTCACATTGTAATGCTAAATGTTGAAAATCTGTTTCCATCTCTCTGTGTTCAGCCATTTCTGAATGTCCTCCACATGGCATAAACAGCAGCCAGTGAAAACCTGATAACATAAAAAGAAACTCATTAGGTAGGCTAATTGCAACACATTTTCCCCAGGAGTACTCTAATCATGTCAACACATAATTATTCTGCCCACCAGGTCAGTGTTTTAAAGTTATTACAGTGGCTTTGCGTCTGCCTGTTTGACATAGCTCTGTCTGTTGGTTAGCCCAGTTAGCCTTGAGTGGCATCTGTCAGTGAAATATTAGGCCGGAAAATAATATACTGTAGTAATGATGAGCAGCACAGAATACAATGTCTCTTTGTGTGGCCAAATAGGTCAGCATTTTTAGTTAAACATAGAGGCAACATACCCTGAATCATAACACACTTATTTCCAAATGAACACATGGCAGGCATTTTCATTTTGAATAAATGTGTGACCATATAACATAGTGCCTATATTATCCTGCAGAGTTCTAGTTCTACACAGGTTATTGTTATCCATTTTTATTGGTATTCTACTCACATTCACCCTGCAATCCATGTAGAGGACCACAATGTTTGGACAAGCATAGCCTACAAATCTATCCACATGCAAGTAAGGAAAGGCAAATGTCATCAACTGTCTGTGTTGAGAGTGCTAAGGAGTTTAAATGAACATGCATTTAGGAGACCATACAGCTCCAGTGGCAGTTACTTACTATAACAAACAAACACTGGGAGGAGCTCTGTGTCAAAGAGCAGACAAAAACAATGAAAGAACAGTAACTCAAGTATTTACACAACCATCTTTCTGTTTCTAATATGCTGTGTTGTGCAAGTTACTTTTAAAAAAGCAATTAGTTACAGTAACTAGTTACTTCTCCTAAGAAAGAAACTGGATTAGTAACTTATGACTTTATGAAAGTAACTAGTTACCATGGAAAGTAGTTATTGCGTTACTTTTTATAACATTCAAATAGGTCAAGAGTTTGGTTTCTCAACCCCCTTTAATGGAACATTAAATTGACCCATGTGTTGAATTATAAAACTGAATGTTACGTATGTTTAATGACTGAAATGGCCACTTAAATGAGTAATTACCAGAACCCTACCTTTACTAATTTGAATTTTTCTGAAAAAAATGTTAGTAATGCATAGTAATACATAGTTATTATTGCCGTTATTCCCATGACTGCTAATATGTGTAATGACTAGACTTGTCAGTCTATTTTGTGACTGAAATAATTGAAAAGGTAGTTGGAACATTCATGACACATATCATTGACAATAACCATATTCAGTGGCTAAACAGAACTCTAAGGGGACATTTACAATGATGAATAGCAGTCCCCCCAGCCCCAGCTGATGAACCAGACCTCCATCACAGTGTGCAGGGCAGCATTTATCTTCCACTACAGCATATAAGCTCCTGCTAAGCCCTTGAATGACACGTGTTGTGTTTATCTTTTAATTAAACTGCTGGTGATAGTGCTTCCATACACATACCTTGATGTTCTCCAGGTCTGCATATCGCTAAAGAAGCTATGCGCAAAATCAAGGAGTAATTACACATGAAGTGATATGGAACATACACTGACTGATAGAAATAAATTCATTTTTTTAGCTTAAATGTTTTAGTAGCACACTTTGTGTGAATGTTTAAAAAGGAAGACACTTCTCCTCCTATCCAGTATTTCAACCTGACATGCAACACAGAGTTATTGATGGAAAGTGTAACAGATGGAATGTATGTGTGTGTGTGTGTCTGTGTGTGTGCGTGCATGTGTGTGTGTGTGTGTGTGTGTACCTGTGTGTGTGTGTGTGTGTGTGTGTGTGTGTGTGTGTGTGTGTGTGTGTGTGTGTGTCTGTGTGTCTGTGTGTCTGTGTGTATGCATAAGTGAGTGAATGATTTTATGAGTGTTTTGCAAGTATTTCAGGGTAAACAAGTAGATGTGATCAACAGAGGCACAAAATATCCTGCAGTGTTGGGGACTGAAGCACACAGTGGAATCAGAGCTGTCAGAGCCAGAGGGCTTGGCCACAGGATCTGACTGAGGAACAGCAGAGAGAGAGAGAGAGAGAGAGAGAGAGAGAGAGAGAGAAAGAGAGAGAGAGACAGAGACAGAGAGAGAATGATTGATGAGACCTTCTATGTAGCACCCAAGCCAAAGCTTCCTGCCTGCATCTCCTCCAGGCTATGGATCAAGCATCGGCTGAGGGTAAGCATATCCTTGTGGAACTGATCAAACCAAAAGAAACAAACATACTTGTTCTTTCCATGTGTATACCTTCACAGGAAACTGTTGATAGAAAAACGTAGTTAGTCCTTCCTCAATTGAGGGCAAATAAACAAACCTCTATCCGTATTTTAGCTACACAAATGTTCCTGACAAGGACCAGGGCATGTGTCAAGTTTCAAAAATGCTAGCATAAGGACTTTGCAGAGGAAGATATAACAGTTCCATTGATTTAGCAGTCTTAAAAATTTACTGTTGTTCTGCAAACATTCTCTCAGCAGAAATTAAAAAACAGGCATTAAAAAAATGGGCAGAGGTATTTTGGTCAATAAATCTCAGAAATGAGTCTTTGTCTTGGACTGATGCCTAGATGGCATTTTTCAGAGATGAAGAGGGTGTGTAGCAGAGACTAAAGCTATGAAAGAGAAGAACCGAAAGGAAAGAAAGAAAACAAAGCAAACAAAACAAAACAAAAACATGAGGAGACAGGCAATAGACTTGACTTGAAGTGACAAGAGAATGTGAGATCTGTAAAAATCCAAAATTTGAGTGATACTGACTTTAACTTGGTTTGGCTGGCTAATTAAAAGAAACCGGGAACAAGGAGTAAGGAGGCATTGGACAGGTAAAGGGTTGGAGACACAGGAACAACAATTACACAACGAACACGAGCAACTTAGAGCCAAACACCAAAAACAGAGACAAAAGATGCAGATCACTGACCCAAATCTATGTCTTTCTCCCTTTCGTAGTGCTTCTTTGCTTCACAGCGTTCATGGAAAGACACTCCTTGCTGTGCATAATTTCCATTTAGATATGATTTAATTGAAAATGACCATCTCTAAGGGATATCCATATTGAGGTGCATGCCTAACGCCTCGTCCCCACACAGGCGAATTTCGCCGAGCGAATATTCGCCTGGGGGGTGTGGTCGCGAAAATGACAAGCACGTTACTGTGTGTTGTTGTAGTAGCAAGTGTGGTTGCGCTGTGACGGTAAGTTAGCGTCAGCTAGCAAGGTAGCAATTCGCTAGCGGCTAGCTGGCTAAAAAAAAACGAATGCTCAAGATGGCAATCTGCGGTCGTCTATTTGCCTCGATTATATTCACATCACATCTAAACAACAATCCGTGCTGATGAACACACTTTTGGTCAACAAGAAACAAGTTTAATTGTGCTATTGTTTTCGGGTTAGTAAATCCATCGACGGCCGCCATGTTGGTCAGTTTTTTTTACAACCCCGCCTCCGAGTACAACGTCACGCAACAAGCAAACCAGCACACCAATTTCATTGGTGCGCGCCCTGTCTAATTTGCATACAGTTGGGGTTTCGCCTATCTCAATTCGCGTCGCTCCGCGAATTCGCCTTCGCCAAGCGAAATTTCGCCTCCATTCAAAGTCAATGAGAGCGACGCAAAATATCGCTGTGTGGGGACGAGCCGTAAGCCTAATGGTCACTCTGTCAGTTTTCTAGGCCCTAACCATGCTCAATGTCCCACACTGTGTGACTTTGGTCCCTCAGACATGGAGCCTCAGTGCTTTGGCTGTAGGTGTGCTGTTGCTTGACCCAGCATGAGAGTGTCTTCTTTATCCTATCCCAGGCAGCAGTCAGAATTGAATCTTCCTCGAGTCCCCACTTGATATGTACAACCAAAATTTGTCAAGGTCCCTTTCGTTGTTTCCTGACATCCAAAACAATCTCTTTCAGGTTTCCAGTGCAGCACTACACAGCCTTCTCCCCCATGGACAGGACCAAGGAGATGGGCTATGTGCCCATGTCCCCTATCAACAGCTCACTAGCTGCTATGCGCTTTGGCCTTGCCTTAGACATGACTTACTCAGTCGTTCTGGCTTATAAAAATGGAAGCACCTGTTGAATGAACCCCCACCCCTTTGATGATTGGAAATGTTTACAATATTAGAGTACTGTCTACCTGCTCACTTTACTCTTTAAAGTAGAAAATTACTTGGTGACCAGTATTTTTCTGTTGTTCCGCCAATGCCTGCTGATTGGTTGCTCAGCATCTACTTCAAAGGGTTATATATCTCTGCTCTTCAGTCACCCACCGTCTAGCATACATTTGTTCAAAAGGTCAACACTCAATGCAGTGCACAACAGAATGTTTTCATTTCTGGGCAGCGTATGTGTTTCTTGATGTTGATCCATACAATGCTAATGCCTTTGTGTGATTTGAGGACAAAAACCATTTTAGTGTTTTTCATAAAATGTTAATGGATTTGATAGCACAGAATTCCATCCTATGGTCTGGTACCCATGGTGCATCAGAGAGTGATACTCAAAACAAGAGAAACAATGCAGTAAAAAGACATGTTGGCTAGACATAACTTGGTATAAACATCAGGTATAGCTTTAGAGCTTTACACAGAGAGCACAGGTAAAGAACAAGCTTGGTAAAAGAGGTAGAAAACATTAGACAGTGTGTGAATGCATTTAAAATGGGGTATGGTCACATGGGGAACAGCAAAGAAATGGGCTAGAACAGAAAATTATGAAAATAATCAAGTTGTTGCACACACATTAAATATGGAAAATGATTTATATCTTGATCAGTTGGAAATCCCCCCTCTTTGCCCCCCAGCATTGTAAGCCCCCTCTTTCTGTCTGTCTTTCTTCATCTGTGTGAGCATGAAGCCACAGTAGCAGCATCTGGCCGTACCTGACCAGCTCCACCCCTTAATGGGAGTTTCAGTCAGCTGGCAGGGGCTTGAAGGCTGCAGTGGCTTGTACACTCTTAATGGAATGAGTGCACAGCAGATCGTTTTGGCGAGCCTCCATGTTACGGCCCAGCAACCACACCTGTGCTACTTGCGTCTTGACAGCTCGCATGGAGTCAACGTTCCTCGGCCATCCCTCATGCAGGACAGGGGGAGGCTGTGAGCGAAAGGACTAGTCTGATCTGACGCCTCCAAAGGTGATCCAGGATCAATGGCAAGAACAGGTGCTCAGAAACACATACCCTTCTGTTGCATGCTATTACACTCACGAGAACTGCCTGCATAATTAATAAGTGACATCACTGTACAATGTGCCAGATTAATGAGGTATAACTAAAGCAGTTGGTCCAATGTTTTGTTGATTAAAAGTCCTGAGGACATGCATCACATAGACATGAATCTGTGTATGCTTTCAAGGCCTCTTTTCTATCAGGTGACAAAGACTTTCCTGAATTTAAGAGAGAATAAAGGGAACCTTTTTTTTTTACTTTTTTTTGAAAACCAAGCTTAGGTGTTTGAAAACAAAACTTAGTTGTTTGTTGTGCATGCTTCCACATTCTGTGGTTAGATTGCTTACTGTAGCTACCCAGATTTCATCATTGTGTGCATTTGTTTAAAGGGTTGGTAGTTACATTTGTACAGCAGAGTAAAGTTGCAGACTCCTTTTGCTGAAGGTTATAAAGCTGTGTGCTTAAAATGTTATAGAACAATCAAATCTAATTAGGAGTTGGAAGAATATCTTTTAACTGTCGGAGATATACGGCAGGGGCAGATCCTGACCAAATAAGACTCAGTGACCACACCCTTGCCATAGAAAAGGCAGACTAAGGCCATCATGGCTGCCAAGAGAACAAAGGGTATGTGGTCACTGTACGATAGGTGAAGTCGAGACAGAGGTGCACTTTCTTCTTCAATGTGAGAAATATGCAGTTAACATGAATTGAACAGGAATTGCTATTTCTCTTACTTAAGACAGCAGCTGTTGCTGACAAATATGTCACTATATGTCATAAAGTAAGGGACAGTGGGTAGACACCACCAACACAAACACATACAGTATGTACACCAATCCACACCATTTCAGAACACACCACACCCACATACTAACACATTATCATTCATACACACAGACATCATCCCGCATGCACAAACACACGCACGCACACGCACATACACACACACACACATGCGCACTACATACATGTATGTTCATCATAATTTATTGTTTTTACTTCAATTTAATTGAATTGAGAGAGAGAGAGAGAGAGAGAGAGAGAGAGAGAGAGAGAGAGAGAGAAATACAGGTCTTTTACTTCATTTGATGACTGTATTTTGGCTATGCAAAGACCTAGCTGTCACAATCTTACACTGTCTAAAACCATGAGGAACACCTTTCACAATTAATTGAACTGAGAGAAAATTGACTTTCTGATGCTACTGTATGTGGATGAATGGGATGAGCCATCTTGCAATAATAAGTTAGACCATTTAGACTGTGCCTCTGACTCAACTCTCTCATCAGTCTCACCTCACAGTCTTCATAGACAGACTAGACAATTTATAAGGAGATTTGGACTAGAATCAGCAAAAAACTTCTCCTAAATGGATGAGGTGGGTTTTTTTGGAAGGTGGGAAATCCTGGGGAGGCTCTATAAAATGAATTCTCACTTTTGCTCTTTCTCTTCCTCCACTTCTGGGAATCTGCTCCAGTCTCTGTAAAGCTCGATGATGCATATCCTCTGTCAAGGCTCCTGGAATCTTCCAAGCATGCCAAAACCCACCACCCTGTTTCTTTGTTTAGCAAAGATGATTATTATTTAAAGAAAAAAAAGGAAAAGAAGAAACAGACGTCTGTGTTCTGGAACGCCTCCAACCTGTGCCCTCACAGTCGTTGGTTGGGCCAGCCCTGCCCTGTCTAGCTCTGTTAGATGAAGCGGAAAAGGCCACTTGGGTCCCACCACACCCAGCAATCATTGGTTATTGCTCCTGCTCCAGAGGCTGGCACAGGTTATGTGCCTGCAATCATGTTTCCGAACACCCAGGGCGGGAACAGAATGTTCTGCGACAGTGACCTGTGGTCAGGGATGCGCATCCTCTCAAACCCGCTTCTGCGATTGCATGAATATTTCACAGAGCCAGTCAGGAATGACAGAAAGAACATTTTTTCAACTGTCTCAGCACATCAGGCTCTGTGGACGGGAGTGGGAGGGGTGGTGGTGGTGGCATGGTGTTTGTCAAGGAGTCTTTTGTTTGCCCTACCTCATACCCTCCCTCCCCCTCCTCTGCTCCCATCTCTGCCGGCAGACCCTGGGCAGATCACTGAGGCAGACAGACAGATGTCAGGCGTGGCTGCTGGGCCGTGACTCAGCCCCACTGGCAGCCTGCAGAGAGCTGAAGCGTGCTCGTCCGACGTCAGTGGCGGGAGCTGGCGCTCAACAGCTGCCGCTTTGCAGCCGACCTCAGGGCGGTGTTTCTGTGGGAGGACGTCACTAGGCGCCCTGCATCATTCATGGCCTGACCTCAAAATGAGAGGCTGTGGCAGAGGAAGAGGAGGAAGAGTACATGCTCCTGTTGCATAAGTTTGGAGAGCCAAACCCACTCACGCATGGGGACAGAAATAACCTGCACAGGAGCTGCACTCCTCAGCAGATGGACCATGCTGTATTTTCAGCAGCATGACCTGTCGCAGACTATAAGAGAACTACTAAATTGAAAATTTAATGCATAAACCATGCTGGACCTGCACACTGCCAATAGGATACTTCAAGAACTTCATCTGTCAAGTCCTTTGCAATGACTCCAAAGCATTTATAATCTATCAAATTCAAATTCAAAGGGTGCTTTATCATGACTGTGTATGTACAGTGTTGCCAAAGTTTACACTGACACAATAACATAACAAATACAAATATCAGATACATGTACCAGTATATCAATACAAATGCAGTATAGTATATTAATTTGAATTGAGTGTATTATGAACAGTGGTACAGTAGTGGGATGATGGTGCATGCATGTGTGCATGTGTGCATGCGTGCGTGCGTGCGTGCGTGCGTGTGTGTGTGTGTGTGTGTGTGAGTGATCATCCATGTGTCTACTCTATTAACACAAGCACAAGTTTTACAAGAACCTATACAGGCACAGCTTTACTGAGATTGAATCCCTCAGGTCATGACACTTTAAGACATATTGTGTGCTTGCCTGTTTCAACTGCTAAGTTGTGGTCATTACTCCTGTATTTGGTCAGGATTGCCTCTGCCTTGTATCTCTGAGATGATGAGATGAGATACCCAGCCAATTAATGTGCTCTTTTTAGGATCAGATAGGAATTCATTCTACTTTGGGTGTTATTTGGTTTTCCCAATGCTGTAAATAGTCTTCTTTTGCTTGATTCATTATGTTTTTGACTCTAAGTGATGTTTGGGAAGCAGAGCTGGAGTGAGATTGATGTGTGTTAGATTGTGTTACTTGGTCAGTTAGCTTCAATATCAGCTAGCATAGAGGAATCTTTTCACTTTTTTGGGTTCTCAGTGGCTCATTTTGGAGGGTGTTCTTGGAACTACTGTTTAGGTGCATCCAGGATTTTAATATTCTTTTTTGAACAGGTAAAACCAATGAAAAACATCCTAATTCAGCTCAACACATGTTTGGTGTTTTTTATTGATCTTTTAGGATGTATCGGCAAATTCTGCATGTGGAGCTTCAGTTGGATGCTTGTCCCACTTCGTGTAGTCATGCATACTGAGTGACCTCACTTCCATGCAGCCCAAGAGGCTGAATAATGCTGTCAAATATTCTGTCAAATATTTCAAAATACACGGATTTTTCACCCTGTGAGGCAATCTGCTGGGGGGATATATGCAACACAAAGGTATATGTCATCTTTTGATATGCCAATCTCATTGTCTATTTTAACCAGCAGTTGGATTTTCCTGTTTTATGACAGAAATGTGTTTTTCAAGAGACTTCCTTTACCACACCAAAACTCCTCCTGAGGCTCGACCACGTTTCACTAGTTTTAGTTTGTGAGAGGGTATCATTATTTCCCCACATCCCGAGGGCCAACTAGTTGGTGTGTCTCTACCACACTATGTTTCAGTTAAAATAAGGATATCAACATTTGCAATGCACTTTAAGAAAATAGGGTCCCTACTCTTCAGGCCAAAGGCCTTGAGGCCACATCCTTTTCATGTAGATGGATTCCATCCAAAATGTCTCAAAGGCTGATGGTGGGGTTATGTGCCAGGTGTATGTTGGGCAGTGTGGCAAACATTCTGCTTTAGCTGTATCAGCTGTATGAGGGTGTGGAGATCATTTGTTCTAGTGTGGATGATAATGCACTGGGCATCTCCGAGGACCTCTCTCTTCAGGAGCAGGGTTTGACTATCACCTTGTGCCTAAGAAAGAGCCACTGTAGATCCAGGTACCATCAGTTGGAGTCCATCAGGAGACTGTTGCTGTTGGAGCCAGGGTCTGGGATAGAACATGGCAGGGGTTGTGGGGAAGAGGGTGTGGCAGGACATGATAGAGGGGTGGGGCACAGGGCTGGCCAGGCGGCCCCTGTGGATGGAGCTGGGAGATGTTTGAGAGTTGGTCCTGTAGAATCTGCAGTTATTGGGCTCTCTCCCTGCCTCTTACACTGTCCTCTTTCAGTTTTGCCATCTGTGTACGGAGACTGCAGTTTTCCCCCTTCCTATCTTGATGAGTTATAAAACCATGCCTGTCAATTGTCAATTGCTCTGTAAGCCACCTCATGATTTACAATGAAAATACTGGAAATAAAAGAATAGGAGAAGACATTAGACAGGAATTAAAAAGGAAAGACAGATGTAGACAGGCTGAAAGAGATAGATGACAAGAGGTCTGTGGTAGGGGGCGAGTGGGGTCACTTTTAGGGCAGGCTGTCTGTGTGGCCAAGACAGTTGGGATGCCTCCCACTAACCCTCCACCCTCCATCTCCCAGCAGCAGAAGGGTCTGGTTTTGATGTGTTAATGCTCCCGATGAGACAAATGAGCTGCCTGCGATCACCAGGGATGCTGTACAAGAGCCCCGTTGTTTTCTGGCGCGCTCACGCCATAACCACCCTCCACCAGCCAAACCAGTGCACAGAAAGTCACAAAATTAGGGACAAAGTGTGCTTGTTCACCCTGGTGTCAGTGGATCATGTACAGATGGGCATCCTTAATTTAGTCTCCAATGCCCAAGCAGAGGCAGGGGGTGCTGCCACGGCTGGACAAACGCTCCCCCTCATCCACTGAGCGACAGGACTTTAGTGATTTCAGCCAAGGACCACAGCAATACACACAGGGTTCAAAAAAGTAAAGCAGATCATGTTTCAGACTCAAGCAAACATGTTATCTTGTAACTAGTGCATATATAGGTTTATAAAAAGGGAAACGGGGAACCCTGAGACAAAGTGTTATCTCACTGGTGCAGTAACAGCATAGCACATTACAAGACAGCACAATGGCATAGCAGCACAGATGACCTTGATGACCTACTACATGCTAGAGCCAGAGCTCAAGCCTTCAGCTGTGGCTCAGATAACCTTGTCTGGGCCGCATCGCTCCAATGACACTATCTGAGCCGGAGCAGGCTAGGGAGGGAAGAGCGTGTTGTCAGTGCACTAAGGCTTAGATGGGTATCAGCCCACTGTAACTTCTGTGTCTGACTTCACTGCTGTACTGCAGCACACACAAGTATACTAAATAACGTGGGGGGTGTACAAGCCTACAAATTCACACACACTACAGATACAGATGCTCACACACACACACACAGCCACATTTTTTGAGTAGATCCGCATAATTTTATGTCCATACACTAAACCCTTAGGGTGGTTTACAGCCAATAATAGCACTGGATAATACAACAGCTCTTAGTATAATGCATTGTAGAGAAAGAGAGACAGAGTGAGAGAGCAGGAGAGGGAGAGTGAAATAGCTTCAAGGAACAGGTAGGAAGCAGAGGAGCAACAAGAAAAGAAGGAGTTGAAAGAGGGCAGCGTCTGAGAGCTGAGGAGAAGGAATTAGACTGGTACAACCAGAGCACTGCCCATTCTAACCTCCTCCAGACAGCAGCTGTGTTTTCCTCAGAAACAGTCAGAGACAGAAGGCCAGCCATTACTCACATGAGGTATCTGGCCCACACCATCACCTCACCAATCTCATTCTGTTTCAGCAGGCAGAGAGGGGCCATCCTTTTATCATCATTTGTGTGTGTGTGTGTGTGTGTGTGTGTGTGTGTGTGTGTGTGTGTGTGTGTGTGTGTGTGTGTGTGTGTGTGTGTGTGGGTGTGTGTGCGTGTGTGTGTGTGTGTGTCTGGAGGTGGTGTTGATATAGCGTGGTGACATATGTGGTTAACTGGCACTGAAGATCAGTAGGTCGGTGGTGGTTAACCTTCCTCCATCCATAATCCCCCCTCAATCAGTGCAGACACCCCAGCTATGAGCGCCTCTTCTCAGCCACGAATTTCACGCCTGGCTGGGTTCCCATCCATTGTTTTGTTCCATCCATTATTTACTCTGCGCTCTAAATATTACATGGCTGCTCCAGTGGCACTGGGGACAGCACTGCACAAGCCTTTGCCAGCAGACCTCGGGGGATAGAGATCGCTGGTTTTGTTTACGTCGCCAGCTGTAATAGTTTGAGGGTTTGGGCCATGTAGACAAAGACACTTACACAGATGTCAGAATGCCTGGTGTTTTTTCTACCGGGTCAAAGATTGACAGAGATTCCCATCAAACTTTATAAAAACATCTGCCTTGTTTCCAACAAAGTGCTCCAACAAAAAAGGTTGAGATCTAAGTTCAAAGTGTGAAAATAAGAGGATGACATTTATTGCAGTTAAGCACATACCAAAGGTCATCAATGATATTGCTAAAACATTTGTGCTGCTTTGTTTGTTTGTTTGTTAAATCACAGACAGCAATCTGATAAATATATAAGGAATGATCTGAGGTTCATGAATGTTTTGGTGGGAAAAAAGAAAAAAAACATATCGCTCTACGTTTTTTGGACTTCTATCTTTAATTGAAGTGGGTTTGTCATCATTTACATGCCATTTTATTTCAGAATCCGTTGCAACCAATAATACGTTTTACTTAATTTAATCTAATGGCTTCCAGCCACTATGGTGGCAGTTAGAGATTCACTGACTAGAGGGTTGTTCCTGCATCCATGCATCGCCCCCGCGTGTACACACACACACATAATGCACACACACACATAATGCACACATGCACTTCTGATATCAATCCACCAACAGTTTGAAGGAAGCCATTCTTCAGCACCCAGCACCCAGACCCAACTGAATGAGTCAGAGTGGGGCCATAATTTGACAGGCAGACACATTTTATATTTACATTGGGTAGCCTTATAAATAAATACGCTTCAATCACAGATAACCTAATGTTATAACACAGTATAAATAATTGAACATTATGTCCAGCTCATAAGTTCATAAATCAGAATGTCAAGTTCATGTCCAGAACGTGTATGAATGAGTTTGTGTACCATACTAGTACACTGCACCAGCCATCCTAAACTATTCTGTGGACACATATGCACACACACACACACACACACACACACACACACACACACACACACACACACACACACACACACACATACAGTGACTGACCAAGTTCAGTGAGTACAAGTTGGTTTGTGGCAGAGCTATTGAGCTTTGATGAATGAGGTGGTGTTTCTGCCTGTGGTGCCTTAATGTAATATTAATGTGTTGTTTTTGCTTATTACCTCTGACAACACAGAATGGATGGTGACTAATAAGACGGCCCGGAATAGGCAGCCAGCTCAACCCCCTCCTCTAATTCAATTTGCATCCGATCAGGCAGACGTTATTATAGCTGGAGATTTAATTCTCAGACAGGCCTCGGGAGTGAGCAGGGCACTGGCAGATTCTTAAAATGAACGCCTCTCCTCTGACACTACTACCAGCCCTGGTGGCGTTTCTGACAAAATAAGCCTGCTAACTAATGTGTGCTGCAACAGCAGTTTCCAAAAACACAGGTGTATGTGTACACCAGGTTGCCAATTTATGCATTCATGAGGATTTGGTTGGTTTACATCTTAACTCTGTGGAGTCGTGAGAATAGGCATGGTAACCAACCTGAATGAGAATCTCCTGTTTGAGCCAGGTTGTCAGAACATGCTGTTCCTGCTATGTCTCTTAAACGTAATCAGTGAACTGCAGGAGCTATCAGAGGACGCCCTTCAGACCACAGTCCTACATAAGACACATTCCCAGCTCTGTTATCGTAACTAACTCCAATCCCTTTTCCCAGCAGCTATCACAGCTGAGCCAGAGCAGAGGCAGAACAGAGACTCCTGTGAGGATGCAGAAAGAGGGTGTAATTCACTCTGATCCAGAAGCCCATTCTGTTGGACAGACAGTAATACCCAGCTCAGACGATCACTGACAGGCCGCTGTAAACCAGCCCTGATGACCAGCCCCGCATCTCCAGCCCAAATCCACAGATCCTTTTACCCCAAGAGCCCCATTCATCACTCATCAGGCCCAGCTTAAACCTCGAGTGTCTTCCCACCCTTGACCCCACTTTCAGCATCACCAGCTTTCCTTACTCTCCTGACCTCTGCAAGTCCAATGCCATGTGGTGTGCAACTGATCTTCTTATGACAGTTCTGTTCCAGTGTTTTCTTTTATGACAAACAATCACCTGGATGAGTGTTCTTACGTAAGACCATGTGGTTTCAACCTCATTCTGGGAGGACTTTGATCAGCGCATCTGCAGGCTCATTACCATGCCAGGTCTCCCTGTTGCTCCAGGCGATGGCTCACCTCTCATCGGTTGTAGCGAACCTTTGTGATGAAACTCCTGTTCTGTCCCAATACCACAGGCGTCAATTATACACACACACACAGGCAAAAGGCAGGACATCAAAACAGTGATAAGATTTGGTATAGATTATTGTACATAGAAGATTCAGCCCTGTGGTAAGAACCCCTGTGTGTTATATCCTTACATATCCTAAATTTGAAATCCTATAAAAAAGACAAAGTGGCAGAGCCTGGGCTTCACTTGCTTGACCTATTTTGCTTATGACAATTGTGGGGTTAAAAACATCTTTTCAGAGCGCATATATGTGCCTGCCATAACCCAAGGCTGCAAATCTCCACTGGTATCTCACTTGTTTCTGTTTAGAAACCCAACCATTTCCATAGATTTATGTGAAAATTAAGCAATTACGATAGATGAACCAAATTAAATCTCATTTGGTACAGACAAAGCCAGAAATTAATTTAAACATTTTTTAAAATTTTTATCTAATTTTAAATTCTGTTTAAATAACCAATAAGACCCGTTACCCCGTCTGTTAATTGCCCTCTGTAATGAGGTGGAAACAGTTTGTCCTAATATCCTATTAGATCCCTTATTTCCAGTGATTGATATATGGAGATTTTAATGTTTAGAGATCCCGTTATCCAGGGGCTTTGTTATATGTCAGTTTAAAATGGATTTGAATGAAAAGACCAAGCCCCTCCATCAATATGTAAGAGACCCAGCACACCATAATACTCACACTGGTCCTGCATGTAAGACATGACTAATGGTGATAAGTGACATGGTGTCACCGGGGTCTCTCCTCTATTCAGCTCCACATAAACGTCCTCCTGTCACCTTTCACCCTTCCTTGACTCTGCCTCTTGTGGAGATGGAGTGGCTTGGCTAGCTTGTCAGCAAACATAATTAAGCACTTAATAACGGGCCACAATAATTACTCACATGCTGCCCGCTCTGTCCTATTACAATGCATACAGTTGTCCTCTGTAGGGACTGCCTAGAGTTCTGTGCTCTAACTGAATATAATGGTACATTAACTAAGCCCTGCTGCAGCTGCCAGTGCTCCTGGACCAAGCCACGTGTGCGCTCCTCTGGAGAAGGCTAAGGCTGGCAAGGAGGCTGGGCTTCCCTGGGGTGAGCTTTCATAATGCAGGCATAATAACATCCCCGTTTCTGCAAGCGCCCTGTCGCACGCCACAGATGGAGGGTGTAATTACTGACCTGCTACCGTTGCCATTCTTCCTGGTAATTGCCTGCATCATGCAATCACAGAGGAGGCTCCTCCCCCCCATTACAATCAGGTGGTTCGTGTTATGCTCCACTATTGGCACTCATCTTTTTGGAAACGTATGCAGCATCATCCATCCCTTGTGTTCCAAACATTAAAAATAAACATGATCTTATCAGTTGTATTGTGTATACAAGAAGACAACCAATCCTCTCTGCAGACCATACCTCATGAGTGCAAGTAAAAGGAATATAAGATGAGTATTTATATGTATATTATACTATATTAATATTACCACAAATTAGATGCATGGTTAAATGTAAAGGGTTTATGTGTTTTCCAGGGCCACTCATTGTTAAAAGCCATCAGTTAGTCAACAAACTGTATGATAACAATATTTACACAAATACCTGCAATCAGTGATATCACAAATCATTGTTTGGACTGGCATATTTCTTTTCAGTCACTATCAATCCACATGTTTGATTTACTACAGGCTATTGTAGTGGATTTTTAAATGGCTTTGTAAATGGAACATTTTTGTACCTTGCAGCAATTTGTAGGAAATAATGAGACCAATTTTACTTATTCTGAGCTTGAAGTAAAATCATGAATGCCAGGTAATTGTAGAGCTGGAGTGTATGGAGAGCTGGCAAAATACTGCATTAAGGGCCACTCTACTCTGATGTCATACTTAAAATGGTTTTCGATCTGCCTTGTTTGGATTTGTGGATATTTGAACCACTACTGTTTAATTCATTTGTATGAATGCTCACACTGCCTGAGAAATGGCCAAGTTCTGTTTGCATAGCACTTTACCTTTGAAGCACATTCTCTTACCAATTGAGTGGGTTAAGATGTCAGGCTGTATCTAGCACACTGTTGACAGTGCACAACTGCTTAGGGCTTTACATATCATAATAGAATCATATCATATAGAGCAGGACTGATCAGTAGGGTCAGTTTGTGCTGTTGAAAGTCACCAAGGCCAGTGGCCCAGGCTCATTCTTCTTGCTCAGTGGATCACCCCAAGAGCCCAAAGGCCGAAATGGTAAACAGCATGCTTTCTCCATCACCGTAACAGCCTTTGGATCTGGCAGTGAAGGGAGGGATGCCAGGCCAAGGTAACACAAAGGGTGCAGCAGGGCAGGACGGGTATAGGGTGGCAGGGACTGCTCTCCTCGCTGGGAAGAGCCTCGGCCTGCCAGTGCACACCGGTGTCCCACTTACAGGATTAGTCCAAATCAGGTCAGCGTGACTTGGGTTGCCCAAATCCAGAGACATGCATCACCCAGGGGGCCACTGGGAGAGGGCAGTGCCCATGTTATTCTTGCGCATCCTCATACACTTCAGCCGAATCAGAAGAGAGGCACCAGTAGACATTGGTGCCAGTGAGTTCAAGGGGCATTAAGAGGCATTGGCATGGACTACAAGACTGGATGGAGCAGTACACAGAGCGAATATGTAAGTGCTGTTAGTGTGTCTGCAGCCTGAGCGAGTGCCAGAGCTATCAGATGCAGCCATGCTCAAAATCACCTTGTCTGACTCATCTCATTTTCATATTGGCTGTCGTCTGAGATGTGATCCTTTACTGCAAAAATGATTCCAAAATGTCATTTCCAGTGGCGATTTTTTTTACAGCACAATTAGAGGAGTTCCAAGTCTGGCAATATAATGGGGGTTTGAAGCGATCAGTTGGGAGAGTTTCTACAAATGAATGAGTAGTCATTGACACCCAGACAGCAAAGGTGAACCTGCTGACCCTTTTCTGAGATTCCCATCAAGACATCCATTTAGAAGATAACATGCAATTCGGTAGTGGCAGAACTCCTAATACTTACCAAGATAAAGGGATTTAGTCACATTTTAGGGTGACAGGGTGATGTATAAAAAATGGCACTAACTCCAAGATAGCTGAAAAAGCTAAAGACGTCATTTTTGGCAAAACGTTTGAAAACAAGGACTTTAATATACTTCCATTTCAATGCTACTTTAAAAGCTACATTTTTCTTGGGCTCTGTCAATGCACTACCTTGCTTATGACATTCCTCCTTACACAGATTAGTCCAGGATATTAAATGATATCTGACTAAAGGCAGAGTATGAGCTGAATGCAGACGGACTGGCAGAGTGTGGCAGGGCAGCCCAAAGAAGGTGAGACTTTATAACTCAGATTAATGGCAAATAAGGAAGCAGCAAGGAGGGACCATTCATCAATTGGCTGTGTTAAAAAATTAACTGCTTTGGAAAAAATCACACTGAAGATAAATCAAGTCAAAGCTCGGAGATGCACACTCCATATCCTGTCACGCACCAGTTCTCAGGGGCTAATTGTGAGGACGACAGGGAGGTGTAACAGCTGTTGTGTGGACGTGGGCTGAAGACAGAGATGGATGTGTGGCAATGTCAGTCACATGACTCAGATTCTTAGTGACCTGTCAAACTGATTTCCGATTGCGTTAACACAGCATCAAATGAAACCAGCAAAGGAACCTGAATAGCTGCTGCAAAACCTACATGCCCAGCCATATTTGCATCTTACTCTGATTAGTGTGAAAGCCAGAAAACCCGTCTTCCCATATATCATAGCTCCCTTCTGTAGAGCAACAAGAGACCTTGCAGTGGGAATTCTGAGCATCTCTGCTGTCATGATGCGCTTTGCCTCAGCTGCACTGTGGGGCAATAAAACCCAGCCATTGCTAGGCAACAGAGTTTTCAGTAGCCTTGTAGCATTGTCTAGGCCTTCCATTAGTACCAAAGGCTTCTACCCTCTAATTAGCTGAATGCTTGTGCTGATGGTGGTGAACACACCCTTCATAGCGTGGGCTGGGCAAAGCAATTGACAAACAACTGTGCAGACGACCTTCAGTGCAATGAGTAGCAATTAGTGCACCTTTAGCACGGGTCTCATGAATCCTATCTCACTCATTCATTGTTTAATATCACTGCGGAGTTCATTTAGTGCAAGTGAATATGAGGGCAGCATGTATTTCAATTGAACAGTGGAAATTATCTCTTGCCTAAAATTCACAGCCACCATATACAGCTTGAGGTGTAGCCTGGGAAGAACATCTAAGTAACTTTTCAATGCCTTGTGACTGCTTAGATATGGCTGAGTGCTAGGCTGTCATGGCAGTCCGAATGCCCTTATTCAGATATAACTAAACTGAAGCACCATTTCAGGAAGGTCCCTCATGACAAACACATCAATTCCATAAAAACACCCACACATGCTCACATTTCACACTTCATTCGCTGCATGCATCCACACATCATGTTCTGCAAACATGCATACCATAAACCACAAGACTCATCACACACAATTACATACTTAATTGGATAGTAACTAATGTTTAATAATGTAGATGAAGTGCTGTGCATCTACATAATCTCCATTATAAAGGTTTGGCTTAATACAAAGCTATTATTTCCTTTATTATTTTTATTACTTTATATGTGCTAGTTATTCTGTTCACCTGCAATGTCTCCCTGAAGGCAGAAGTTCAAAGAGTGAATGACCAGTTACCAGAGTAACAGCAGTCCTGTGCAATTTTGGTGGCTTGAGAGGGTGATCTAGAGTTTTGGGCTGTTTAAATATTTGCATTTTTTACAGTGCTTTGAAATAGACAGTTTTTTGGCAATGCTCTTGAATGCCTCCATGGTTCATTCACGGCACACATAAGGTCTGCTCTGCTCCCAAGTACGTGCTGTGTTGTGTGTGCGTTACTAACCCATTTAGAATGAATGCTGTAGATGGTTGAAGCTTTATTTAACATGAATGACACTTCCAGACTGACAAGCACACACAACCAAAAGGCTTGAAATGAAAAAGAAAGAACACATTTTATTGCACTTAAGTTATAAGAAAATAAAAATTCTAAGTGAATAAACAATACACAATCCCTTTAAGTTTTTTTCCTGTCTGTTATGCCAGGCAGTTACATGAACTGAATGAAAAATAACAACACCTCCAACATCTGATTTTTTAAAACCAGATCATAAATTAAAACTGAAAGAAAAAGGAAAACAGATAAGAGAGAGAACATGATTGTTTTATAATATACAGTGTTATACCACTTTCACAGTTCAGCTTGGGTTGTGTGACTTTGAGAATGAGACTAATCGTTTGGCTATGTTCACCTTACAATTTCTCAGCCTGTGCTGCTGCTTTGTGTCCCCTCTTCTTGTTCAGAGACTGTGAGGAGCTCTGGTGCTGTAACATTTTAAAAAAGACTCTGCCTGTCACCATACGACCTGTCAGTTGGTTTAAAGGTGATGCCTCTGAAATCTGTTGCAAAAAACATTCGAGTTGAACGAAACACAGACATCAAGCTCAAAGACAGCTACATGAACATCCCCGTCAAACATACATTTTGAGAGAGTACAGGCCAACAGAGCTTTGTCCAAAGGAATGTGTTTACAATTTTCCAAGACCCCACACGCACACACACACGCACACACACGCGCACACACACACACAATTTGCTCATGTCAACAACATCCTGTCTCCTCAAGCAAAACTGTCTTTGTCTGCTCATCACTCTCCCTCTACTCAGCCTCGCTGAGGCACATTTGGCTCAAGTTTCAGTGGCAAAAAAACAAAAACAAAAACACACAAAAAAATCTCCGTTGTAATTTCCATTGCGCATCATTTTTTTTTCTCCGTCCAAACTACACAGAGTCAATTTTTGGAATTCAGTCTGGGACTAAAACGTCACAGCAAGTTCCACCTTGTTTTCTGTTTGTCTAGCAGCATGAATTCCGTTTGGCCACTGCGAGAAACAGTACTGGGGAAAATAAAGAGCGCTTCCCAGGAGCTCTGAGGTGGCAATAGCTCGATTACTGCTGCCACCCCATCACCACCACTACTGTCACCGATGTACGCACATGCGCACACACACAGCTTCAACCTCTCCCCTTGTTCTTAGCTTTAAGCACCTGGTGACCGAATGTCCAGGCTCTCCCACATAAGGGTCAATGGGTACAGACACTCAGCTGGAGGTTAGGCATCCAGTCAGCTCTGCGTACGGAAGGAAGAAAAAGACATGGATGGAGAGAAAAAAAAAACAAAGCCCCAACAAATCAGGAAATGTAACATGGAGAGCAAAGAACAGCTTAATACTGGGATGTGTTGCTATTGGCAACAGCAGGCAAAACGAGGGGGGACAGGAAATTCAGCATGCTAAAATAATTCACAGTCCACCTTTGTGAAGAACAGAAGAGGTGAGGAGAGGGAGAAAAAGGAAGGTAGCCAAAAAGAACAGAACGTGGAGAGCACCTGTCCCGGGGCTTAGGCAACCAGGGCTGGGAGGATCCTTCAGTCCAATGGTTTTGCTTCTCCTGTCTTTGCTGTGTGCACCTGTCCCCAAAACCTGTCACCCTGTGGTGGGTGGTTCCATCAGCAGCAGAGTGTGTGTAACTTAATCAGAGGTCTCTAGGAGAGTGTGTGTGTATGTGTTTGTGTGTGTTTACGACAGCCTGGTATTGGCGCTCTCATGTCCTGCTCGGAACATGCGAGGAAGGTGACGGGGCGGGGGTGGGGGGTTGTACATCTAAAAACAGCACTGCTGGTAAGCACTGCTGTGGCAAGTCCAGACCAGTCGTCCTTTGTGTCATACTGCAAGCAAGCTGAACTCTTGCTGCACACACACACACACACACACACACACACACACACACAAACACACACACAAACAAACACACACACAAACAAACACACACACACACACACACACACACACTCACACACCAGGAGGGTGGGAGAGGAGACGACTTAGGACATCAGTCTTTTCCTCCATCCTCATTCTTTTCTTCCACCCAGTGCAGAGATCCCAACAACAGGCCACACCCCCATCCAGCCACGGGGAGAGAGAGAGGATTGATGGAGAAACTGCAGTGCCAGACAGCTCCACCACCACTGAACAGACGGGGAGGGTTGGAAATGGGGAGATGTGTGTTCGTGGTGGCTGTTTAAATTAAAAGACCAAGCAATGGATCTTGACCTCGAGCATCACAATGGGAGCCCAGCCATCCACCCTCAACCCCTTCTTCACTCATTTACGGTTTCGTTGTCTCTCTCAATCTTTCTCCTTGGCATCATCCCCTCTGTCCTTTAAAACACACTTCACTTCATGTTAACGTCGAAGTCCAGCACAAGCAGCTTGGTCTCCTCGGTGCCGTTGCGACTGCCCACGGCACACACCAGTTTGGTGTTGGAAGCGCGGATACGCCACACCACGCCACCGCTGCCCCCACTCTCCAGCGTCACCAGGTTGCGGATGAACTCGCCCGTTTTCAGGTCCCACAGCTTGACTGTGCCGTCATCGGAGCTGGTGATCACAAAGTTCTTGTTGAACTGGAGGCACGTGACTGCGCTCTGGTGCTTGTGGGGACCTGTGGGGATCAGAGATGCAGACAAGGAGACTTAGTGGGATCACCACAGAGCAGCAAGAAGCTTTTGAAGACTGCATTACTACCCCCCCCCCATTTTGATCATATTTGTCGATGCGTGTTAGTGAAATTGCAGTATAATATGCTAACAACTACATTTTCTATTAAAGAAGATAATATTACATTAAAAATGAATTATCATATGTAAGCAAAGCCAAGGGCCAGATGGAAAGACTCAGACAGTCAATTAGAGAAGAAACCACTTTGTTCCAAGAGACAAATGCTAACTAGTATGGAATCACTAACATTTGTGTAGTGCTTAAGCAGGAGATCACCCAGCAGAATCATCCAATAAAAGCTAGCCATTTCCATTTCAAAGCAATATCCTCTAATGAGGAACAAGTCACTCAATCTGCGTGCGTGTGTATGTGTGTGCCTGTGTGCGTGCGTGTGTGCGTGTGTGTGTGAGTGTGTGTGTGCGCTTTGGGTTTGCTTTGTTGTGCAGAGTTTCATGTTAACTTAAAAGACTGTAGAAACCTCTCTCTCTGCCCTCATCAGCATAATAAAGTGGCATTCTATTTCTTTTAATGTTAACTACCCTGTTTCTCTGTCTATTGTTTCACCTAAATGTCATCATGAATGGTAGGGAAATGTCCAATGACCCAATTAGCTGACCTACAAAAAGACTACATACACCCTCCTACACCGCCCTGCACCCCAAACCAAATCCCAACCCCCCCAAGCCCTACTCGTGCTTCGTGCGTCTGCCTCGCAGAGCTCCCCAACATGACATGTCTTCCCCCATCCCCCTAGCTCCTTTTCATCATCCTTCAAGCCCCTACGCCTCTCCATCCCTCTGATGCCAGGAGTGGGAATCCCTTTGTTCTCCTGAGCCAGCCGGGTGAGCACAGATAGCAGCTACAGGGTGCTTAATAAGGCCATCCAGACGAGAGCGTGCTGTTGTACAGAGTCCCTGTCTGGACGGTTATGGTAAGAGACACATAATTGTTATGGGGACAGAGTAGGGCACTGGAGATGAGGAGCTGCATGATATCAATCCATTGTTTTCATTGCTTGCAGCCAGCAGGATTTGTTCTCCTAGAGCTGTAAACCCTTAGATTGTCTTTGTTTATATAACCGTGCACTCTTTGCCTCTCTCTGTTTAGCAGACCTCTGAGACACAATTACAGCGTCCACATAAAGGAGCCAGTGCTGTGGTGGATGACGGCGTCAGTGAAGCAGCGAGAGCAGAGTCACCGCAACACAACACAAAGCTAAGGACACGACAAGCGCGGCAGGACATCCATTGTAGATGGCTGGCTCTGCTTTACTAAATAATGAGTAATAGAAAGCTAGACTACAGGCGGGATTACACTCTCTCATTATGTCTGGAAAGCAGTTGAAAATTACGCTATGCTGTTTTGGACTAGGGCATCAGATATAGGAAAGACAGAAACGGCCAGACAGATTCTTAACACCACAGCTTTTTTATGAATCTGTCCAAGATTTGCAAGGTACATATAGACTGCAGGAATGCAGGTTAATGTTGGGAAGTGGTTTGGCACTCTCACCTTGAAGTGTTTGGAGGCACTGGCCCGTCTTGATGTCCCAGATCTTGACGGTGGAGTCGGCATTGCCAGACACCAGGATGTTGTCCTTGAGCTCCATGCCACTGGTGAGGGACTGGTGGCCGGTGAGTGTGTGGATGCAGTTCCCCGTCTCCACGTCCCACACACGGATGGATGTGTCCAGGGAGCCGCTGACCACGTGGACACCATCGAACTAAAAATACACACACTCAATGCTTCAATTATGCTTCAATTACAAGTACTACTTTGGCTTCCCTGGTGGTCTATATTTAACAGGAAACTCTGGCGATAAGCATGCAGTGTCTTGTACAGCAGTATTTCGTTGATCCACCTGTGTGGACATGCAGTCGATCCGTGCACTAAGAGAAGGGTAAGGCCTGACCTAAACTTCAGTGTAATCATTGGGAGGACGGGCGTAGAGGACAGGCTGGAGACTGCATTAACCTTTACTGTGTGTATCGTGTGTGCATGTGTGATATTAAAGTAAGAAGCAG
The DNA here is from genome assembly GCA_030347295.1 of Setipinna tenuifilis. Classification (NCBI taxonomy): domain Eukaryota; kingdom Metazoa; phylum Chordata; class Actinopteri; order Clupeiformes; family Engraulidae; genus Setipinna; species Setipinna tenuifilis. The sequence goes on from CM059265.1 coordinate 7,427,263, forward strand.
AGGAGTATAGCAGCAGAAATGCAGCTACACTCCTTGGCTTCTTACTTTACTGTGCCGCTGGCTGCTAGATAACAGTCATATTGTTTTGCATTGTAAATCATTAGGAATATGTACAGTTATACAAGACACTGCATTTCACAGACACTTTACTATGTTTGCCCACTAGTAATGGCACTGAACCCCATGTCTCTTGACAACATTTCAGGACGAAGGATGCTGTATAGTACAGTCCCTCCCAGTGCTTTAACACGCTTACTTTCTGGTGACAGTTACTGATGAAAAATGATTGGAAAAACAAACATGGTTCTCATTAGAGTTTTATGTCAACCAGATTAGCCTAGCACATCCACACTGACCTGTAGGCTAGTAAGGCCACTTGTAATAGATGCAGCACAGGGTAAGCATGACAAAACTACATGTTGCATCATCCTCTCTGAAAAATGGCTTCTGGAAAGCTTGTCGGAGGTCAGGGCACTGCATGAGTCATATTTGTTTTATCTCCGCACAGATGCATCTATGCGTCTAAGGGGCCTGCTAATGACTCCTATATAGCTGAAGGCTTTCTATGGACCATTCTACTCATGATGAAATAAAGATGGGACTAAAATAATGCAGTCTGTTTGATGACTTTGAACTGCCTTGTCTGCAGGAATATTTCTATGTAAACTAATGGGTGCTTAAATGTGTGTGTGTGTGTGTGTGTGTGTGTGTGGTGTGTGTGTGTGCGTGCACGCTCAAGTTGCCTACCTGTAAGGAGTAGACACGGTTGGTGTGGCCCTGCAGAGTGTGCAGGCAGGTCTCGGTCTCAGGGTCCCACACCTTCACCATGAAGTCGTAGGCACCGCTCACCACCCGGCGCCCATCATATTGGACGCAGCGCACTGCTGCCACATGGCCCATGAGTACGTGTAAACACTGACCCGTCTCTATGTCCCAAACACGCAGCGTGGCGTCCCGAGAGCCGCTTACCACCCTGTGTACAGACGGAGGCAAGAGAGAGGAGAGAGGAGGATGAGGTTGAGGTCTTCACATGCAAAAGCTGCAGACTGTGTGGTATGGGAACTTCACCTTCAGCTTGGCCTACCATTTATCAGTGGAATTTACAGTATTCTGCAAGCATGCAGGGCAAATACCACTGTAGCTGTGCCAAGACATATTCATTTCCATTTCCCATGATGAAATCTAGCTACTTGCAGCATGGCCTTTTCATCTCACGGCACTGAACACACGTCCACCATTAATAGCATTGTAGTGTATTTCAGCTGTGACAGGAGGTCTCTTTCAGTACAAGTAGGATACATTATTTAGCATTTTTTCTTTAAAAAGACAGCACAATATACTCTGAAGCCCTCCGCTACCCTGCTGCCTGCCACCACCCCCAAAACCCTTGCACTCTAGCCCTTACTAGGGTGGTCTGTGCCTCGGTGCATTGGGTCCAATGAACAATCAGTAGCCACTTTGACCCCACATGGCCCTAGGCAGAAAGAGCACTAGGACTGGCCATCAGCACGCCACCACTGACAAGAAGCCTCTACAGGGATCTGAGTGCCCAGCATTACAACCCACAGAGCACATTGTTGTACGCTAATATGTGAACATCAGCCTTTCCCAGCTGTGTCTCATGTCACTTTAAACGCCCATTAGCAGTGCTACTCTGGGTCACCAGGCACATCTAAACTAGATATACGCTCAGCCTCAAAGGCCACTTGATATCTGACATGGCTGGAGCAATTGTACAATGGCAAAAAACTGCTGTGCTATGAACCACTTAATCAGTATTCTATACAGGACAGCTTGTTTTTAACTGTGTTGTATGCCATTAAAACAGTTGACTTGGTTGTTTTGTAATGGCCATAATTGGGTATGGGTTACTGACAACTGAACAGAAGTTATGAGAACTTGAATGCATGGGAGTGAAGAGTGTACTCTTGTGTGGCTTGTGTCAAGTGTGACAACAGTACCTTTTCTCGTGCAGGTGCATGCAGCGCACAGTGGAGGTGTGTCCGTACAGCGTGTGGATACATTCGCCTGTCTCAGCGTTCCACACCTTCAGTGTGCGGTCTGTTGAGCCACTGATGATGATGTTGTCCCTCATCTGGGATGACCACACCCCACCCGTGTGGCCCACCAATGTCCGCAAACACTAAAGACACAACAGAGACAGTAGCCATTAGATACAGGTTTGAAAAAAAATCAGGTGTGACTATCCTGTATTTGCAAAAAAAGAAAATGGTTGACTAAAATTGTTGACAACTATAACGGAAATAGATTAATGGTGACGATAATACATGAGAAAACTGCTGTTTCATGCTTCTGTGACCTAGGGGGTTGACACATAATATTAAGGCTTAAACAATAAAAACAAAGAAGAATTAGCAGAACTATTCTGTGTTAAGGTACACCACGCCAAAGCGGCAATACTGAATCCTGAGCCCTTCATAACAAGCTTGTGAAAAGAGGGTGTACATATTTGATCTGTCTTAGGGTAGCAATTTGGCAAATTGTAAACCGTGAGGGAATCTGGAAGAAAAGGGCACAGAATATAAATGGAAAGGAGAAATACCACTGCCTCTAATGTGATGTGGAACAAATATAATTTCGACCTTTCTTCAACATGCATACATTCCTTTGTCCTTATCTATTGTTGACAAAAGCAGCTCATTTATTCTGCTTCAAAGGAAATTGTGCTAATATAGCCAAAACTTAATGTCATTTTAGATGGCAGATTAGCTATTGATCATAAAAATCTCCCAATCTGTTTGAGAGGGAATAGTATTAGGTAAATTTAATTAGTGCTTTGATGCCACATTTAATCAGGGCTAGAGGAGAGCGTGCTCTCCTGGCCTTCTGTGGATGTTACGATCCGTGGCTGTGCAGAGCAGGCTTGGAGAGGCGACCTCTGAGGCAGGGACCATAAAACTGCTGATGGGCCTTACAACAGCATGGCAGCCTTGGGCTTTTTTATTTATTTATTTATTAGAGAAAACAGGGTGATAAACAGTAATGCTCCGTTAACTCTCCACAGTGCTGTGTGACCTCTGCATCTCTACACGGGGGCACTAAGGTTAACATCATTTTGTTCCTGTTTTGCCATCCTCTGCCACAGCAGAGCCTAGCACAAGTTGCAGAAGCAGAACCATGGTCAGTAGGAAGGGGAACAAAAGGCTCAGGCTGCTAACAAATTGGAGGCAATTAAACACCATTACCAGAGTGGCCAAGAGGATAAATGAGATTGAGGGACTTAGCAAAGGGAGAGTGCTAATGACTTTGTGACATCAATGGACAATCATGAGAGGGGGGGTGGGGGATCATGGCTTTCACATCAATTTTCTTTCCACTGCACACATCATCCTCCCTCTCACTGAAAAAGACTCATCATAAGATTGCTGTGATGTATCTGTTCCCATCTTGACATCCCCATGGAACCGAGAGGAGTGGGAACATTGGCTGAATATTGATGAGGCCATGGCTGAATTAAACATGAGCATTTTTGTTCTGTAATGAGTGTATGTTACCAAGGCAATGGGTTCCGCGACATGAGAGCAAACCACTGCACTTGGATAGTCCAACCATGTCCACAAAGCATTCCTCTGTTCCAGTCCGATTAGAGCCCACTCGGCCAGTCTGGGAACAAGAACCTTTGAAATGACATGGCTTAGGTGTCTGTTTATCTGCCTGTGGAACAAACACAAAGGCAGCCACCCCTGAATGCCAGTGAGCAGCAGATTAACATTCTTTTAAATGGCTGCTCTGAAGCCTTCTGAAGCCAGAGATGATGGCATATTTCTATTTTTATTACATTGCTTGCATTTTTCTGTATTTGATCCATGGCAATAAAAAGGAACTTGCCTTACAGACAAAATTAGGGAACTGTTGTCCCCAAGAACTCAGATGAAGGAGGTGTTCTGGAATACACTTCTGGATGTTTCCATCATGGTTTGGAAGCCAGACAAGTCTTCTGTGTGGCACATCACGGATGATTTCCCATCCTGCAACCACTGATTTGTGGCGTGTACCTTTGTGATGCCCTCTGATGGGCCAGCATAGCGTGTGTGATTTGTGCTGCCGAGTGAGCCGCTGCTGAGCAATCTGTGTGCAGCAGCTGCTCTGGCCTCCACACACTCAATACAATGAGCCAGGGCCGTGCCAACCCATCTGGGACCAGTGAGCATCCTTTAATTGGGTTTTTGGTAGACGATCAAAAATGTACAGAGAATCATAGGAAATGTAGTGTGATGTCACAGGAGTAATATCTCTGGAGTGCTATAATTATACTGATATTAGGGAGACAGCAAAACAGGGCCATTTGGTGATTTTTGTCACTGACTTTGGTCCTCTTAACATCAGACGCGAGGGAGGGGGGGTGGTCTGAGCTTTTGGCATGCAGCATTAGGCGCGGTGAGGTGTTGGTATTCAGCCAGGATGCAGTCTGAGTCATATTGGCGAAAGGATGGGAGAGTTAGAGAGAAACAGTGGAGAGGGACAGGAGGAGAAAATAAACAACAAAAGAGCAAGATTCGGACCCTTCAAGGACAAGTAGTAATAAATCATGAGGCCACAAGTTGTGTGTTGTTTTATTTTCCTTTCTCATTCCCTGCTCTCTGATCTGACACTGTGGAGCATGACTGAGTAGAGTGGGGGTGTGATCTTCGGCGCCAGCCCTCCTCAGCCACTGACCTCCACATTCTTGACTGCTAAAATTCGGTGTTGGCTGTGAAGCAACTTCATGCCTAATGGTAAATATCGCTAGAAGATGACATTGAAGAATTTTGTATTTTGTGTGCAATTCTTTACACCCTTCATAGATTCAACAGAGTTTAGGACAAAGACTAGGCCTTCAAAGCACACTGACCAAAACACATCTTCTATCTAGCCAAGTTGCTCAAGTGGACTGAAAAATGAACAAGAGGCACCAACATGTATACGTTCTTGGCAATGAGTGCCTATTACAGTAGCTCTTTAATATTACAACATGAATAGCATAATAACCTTGTGACAAATTAGTAATGGTTGAATTCTTTCAAATATGAACGCAGGAACCCTAAGTGACAGCTCTTATCGCTCAGGAATTCCTCATGTGCCTTTGCACAGCGGTATGACCTTACAGGGTGCCGCTTACTGACGGCCACCAGAAGAGCTTTTTCGCTCCGCTGCACAGACGGCATGTGAGCACTGTCACAGAGGTGAATGTGGGGGGAGAGTTGCAGACAGAAGGAAAGTGATTGAGGTAGTAAACCAGAGAGAGGCAGGTATAAAGAAAAGAGATGGAGGATGACAGCTCCCCCCTATCTGGACCAAGTTGAGGGGTGTCTTGTTCGGAATATCTTGGCACAGCTCTGCACACAGATGTTTATTAGGAGTGACACCTGCGAGGTGATGCGTAGGGCTCCATCGACACATGACAATGGAATGACACTTAGATTCCGGTCTCAAGCCTGTGAACATTTCAGTCAAATGCTCCCCAGCCGGGCTCTCACTCCCAGGCATTATCTGTCAGGTTGGTTGTCAGGATCAAATGGATTCTTACGCTGAGCTCGGTGTTTGAAGCTTATCTGCCCTTGCTTTCATTTCTCTATTCCTCCCAGCAAGGTACTTTGCTTGCTCATTTCAAACATGCAACAGCCCCAATGTGCCAGTGTTGGAAATGAAGCAGCCTACAGTCAGTGCTCATATCATGGAGAAGAACGGAAAACGTGTAACCCCAGGCCTCCTGTAACCCCAGGCATGTTAAACATAACCATAACTACCTGGTTCCAATAGGGCTAATAAGACAACTACAACATGCAGTCATTCTCCACATTCTCTGACACCAAATATTTCAGTAGGCTGATGAAGCTATAAAGCTTGATCACAGTACCATGCTGCTTACAGCCTGCAGTGGAATTGTACACAGTGTACATAAATTATTTCCATGCTCCAGGCAGGTTCATGTGCTGGCATGTGATAGTTCCTGAAGAGCCATGTTCTTGTGAGCCAAGACATGCCTCAGGTGCACCTTGCACCTTTGACTGCGCGTGCCATGTACCTGCCAAGCAGGGAGTCCCGCTGATCCTAACAGATGGGCGGTTAGAGAATCAACCCACTCCATACTCACGAGGAACAAGGACAGAAACGGCTGAAAAAGACCGTGTGGCAGCTTCTGACTGGCAGGACTGTAGTGCCAGGGTAGAAGAGAGCCAATTTCTCCACAAATAATTTGTAATCTCATTTCAACTCATTATGGAGGCTCTCCAGTACCCCAGCCTTCTCCCTGTGACTCCAGTGAGTTCCTCAGAGAGGCTAATGAAGGCAGATATCTCGCCATGGTTCTGGGAATGGAGCTGGAGATGAAAAGCCCACCGCAACACCCCAGCTACTTATCTCCCCAATAAAAGCAGCCAGGATCTTACTGTGAGCAGGGAAACCTTGCAAACATAACCTGAAGGACGATCAAAATTTAATGGAACGAGTGCACGCACTCACAGGATGCAAACGCTACAGAGAAAAGTATGTCTGCCTTCAATTTTCCAAAAGCCCATGAAGAGAAGCAAACCAAATTATCTACAGGATCCCTCTCTCACTCTCAATGTGTGGACTGACCTGGCTTCAGTCCTGACATGTAAATAAAAAAAGGATCAGGTTGGGTACCTATGAGCAAGGAGGTTATCCAGGCGTGATAGAGCAGAATGAAGTCCTTACATAGACAACAGGCCAAGAGCAAAAAACAAAGGTGCTAGAAAAACAAGACACTGTGAAATGCTAATGGAAAATGCACACAAAGTATGAGAGTAAAAAAAAAAGACACATCTATAGACAGACAGAACAAAGACATCCAGAGGCTCTCCCTTAGAGGATTCTTGTGGCTAGGTGCTGTGTGGGATAGTCCTGGCTTGATGCCAGCCCACTGGTTACGACCCTCGTCACAGAGCATGAAGTACATCAGCCATCTGCTGTCCCTCTTCGACACGCTGCCATTACTACTGGGCCTCACCAAATTCAGACTAATCCCCTGCACTAGGCTCAATGCCAATCAATGTCTCTTCATTTTTTTGTGTATGTGACTGTGTCAAAATCAGATTGCATTAAAAAAAGCTGAGGATCTTTACAACCATTCAAGTCTACATTAGCACCCAAATGGGCACATGTTGTGGAGGCACACCCCCTCCCCTCCCACCCTAGCTGCACATTAAAAGCAGAAAAAGGGGAGAGGGTCGTCTGGGAGGAAATAAAAGCGAGAATTTTCATTAGAGCCTGGGTGAAAATGGAGGACTGAAAATGGAGGGGGGCTGGGGTGAAAAAGTGAGCGTGATTAACTGTGTCCATACCGTTCCGCACACTGTTCCCAACCAAATGACTCGCTTTCAAAGGGAGCTCATAAAACAGTCACACAGGGTCCGTGTCACTGCATCGCCTTTGCCAATGAATACTTAAAGAAGCCTTAGGGCAACAGCCCTTTTACTCCATTTAACACACACACACACACACACAAACTCACAAACACACACACACACACACGGTCGCTCTTCCTCTCTCTTTAAGGAGGAAGATAGTGGGGGTTGGGAAGAGGCTTAAAACAAGCCCTTTAAAGGTGCAATGACACCAGTGTTAACATGACAGTGACTTATGTCACTCATAAATAATAGAGAAACACAACATTTTCCCAGATGACTATGGAGATGATGGCCCATACTGCTTGTGGTGACTGCTTCTGCAGCAGGAATACCTCCATTTATACCAGCCCCCATCAGTGACAACAACAACAAAAAAATCAGAAAGGACATACACCCAGCCCAACAGAAGACACCACAGGACAGGCAGCTGAGGGTGTGAGTGCAGTGCTGCTCTTGCAGGAGGATATGGAGGAGCAGTGGGAACAGATGTTCATTTCCATCCCTCAGTTCACACTGTAACATCAGTGATCGATGGCAATGCTAGACGATCAATACCAGCTCAAATTAACCTACTTGTCATACATCCCCTGGGTATGCACTGTGGTGTTAGAACAAAGGAGTGTCTAACACACAAGCTTTCAGGGGTAGAATCCAAAAAATGCACTTGAGTGACAAAGATGGTTGCACACTTAAGACCAAGAAACAAAATGTACTCACACTAAACCAGTTAGGACTTATATGGCTTCAGCAGAACATAGATCGCTGTCGTTCTGCTGAAGATTCGAATGCATGACATACATCTAAAGTTAATGAACAATGGAGGATGAACAAATTGGCAGGCTTACCTTTCCGGTGAGTGCTGACCACACTTTCAGCGTGTTGTCATCAGACCCACTGACGATGCGGTTTCCGCAAAACTGAAGGCAGGTGATCACGTGATCGTCGTGACCCTTCAGCACCTGCAAGAGGGCACACAGGGGATAGCTTTAAAGGTGATCCTCCAGAGCCAAGAAAACCATCCTAATGAGGGCTCCACAACACACAGTAAAAGTGCATGCAGGGAGAGAGCGTGGCCTCCCTCCGAGGCAGCTGGAGCTTGTGCTGTGGGGCTAGAATACTGGGTCAGAGGGATGCTGGCTCAGCAGATGACACAGCACGTTTAGGAGGCACGCTCAGAGTGGTGGTGGCTGGGAGGAGCACAGCTTCTGTGCTGCCAATGCTGCTAAGCTCAACACAGCAGGAGCAGCGGCAGCAGCAGAGTGCTGTCACTTCAGCCTTCCAGATCTCTACTCAGTCTGCCCTGCCAACACTGATGCTGATGGCCAGAATTCACATCCTCACTGTCAACAGCCTAAAGGCCACTGCCTATTGGCACAGCCTTCAGCAGCGAGTCAAATGTTCTGTAATGAACATTCTTTACTGAATTATTCATCATAATAAAATTTTAAGATTTATTATTAGTAATCAGTTTTCAGTAAGCAATGGCATGGTGAATGCATGCTCAACGGAGATGAAGGAACTACTGTCCACTGTTAGGCCAGATCTGACCTGGATCTCCCCTTATGACAGATTGGCTGTTACATTAAGGTAAAGGTTCATTATAGTAAATTAAAAACAACCTGACATAAATAAAGCTAAACAGAATTGGAAGTTCCAACTTTGTATGATTATGATACCTTTCATGTATCATACACTCGCTGTCCATGACTGTCAGTACATAGGGGTGGAGGCCCTGTAAGTACTGCAGAAAATGCACTTTGGCTTTGGTCTGATTTCAATTTTTTAACCTTATTTAACCTAAATACCCATTTTTATGATGTCTTTATTACATGTGGCATTCACTTTGACAGAAAGACTGCCATTGTGTGGCGAAACATGTTTTCTTACTGTACAGTACATATGACAAAGTTAAAACTTGAAACTTGAAATATCCTAACCAATCTTCTGGACGATATGTGTGACAAAAATGAATAATTTTCCATTCCCTGGGATAGGTAGCCCCCAACCCACTAGGCAAAATGAGCTTTTCCTCCATTTTATGAAAGCATCCCCAAGGGCTTTCCGGTGCTTCCTGCAGACGTTTTTTGTAAGCAGTTAAATTCAATAAAAACAGAGTTCTAATTTTTTTTTGTACTGTGCTACAGAAGAGTCCGGTGGGTGTTGGCCTTAATGGGGAGTTAAACTGTACATATGTGGAACACAAAGCAGCCACTCCTGTTGTTGTTAGTTTGAGAGGTGAAGTTACCATGGGTGATCTGAGGTCTCCTCTCCTCCAGTTGGTGTCTATTCTATGCTGCCTGATGTAGGCTCTCTTCCAGGGACTGTGAGTAAAACCAGGTTTGATCACTCTCCGCCTTTTTATGTGCAGAGGCTCATCAATACCTGTGAGATAGAAAATGAAAATCATATATACATACAGCCTACACATGCAAATCAGAGAGATGTTTAAGTGTCAACAGTTAAAAAAAAAAAAAAAAAAAAAAAAACGCTAAACATTCTATTAAAAATAGCCCACACTGTCTGAAGTATCCTTCTGATACAAGATGTGGTCAATTTCTAATAACCATAATTGGGATGGTCTGTGTACAACATAACTGATTTAGGGTGCTTGTCGTTCTCTAGCACCTACCCTCCTCCCTGCACTTCTCTCTCCACAGCAGGTTATCCTCAGCTAGGATGCGCCAGTAGCGGCACGTCTGTGCTGCCTGCAGCAGGTCCCTTGGCTCCAGGAATGACAGCACATACAATGCCAGCTGGGCGTGTGAGGAACAAATAGAGAGAGAGAGAGAGAGAGAAGAGAGAGAAAAGAAAGAAAAGAGAAAGAGAGGAAAAGGGAGAGAGAGAGAGAGAGAGAGGGAGAGAGAGGGAGAGAGAGGGAGAGAGAGGGAGAGAGAGGGAGAGCGAGAATGGTTAGTATACACATTAGCAAGGAATTGCAGAATGGGTGTACTACTGTAGTAGTTCATTCTCTCTCAGTCAGGGATTCTACTCCTTCTTGCCATTATCTGGTTTTATCCTTCTTACATGAAAAGACTGAGCTGTAATCTGAATTTCGAAAGAGGAATGATAGAAAAATGGCCCTGTAGTAAAGCATAGAAGCTGATAGCACTTAGTGCTGGCTGACAGTTATGTAAGGCAGACTACAGTTGGCACAGTTTTCGAAAACAGGGCGTTTTCAGCTTGCCACCATTTCAGTGGAATCTACACTAATTGCCTGGAGGAGATGGCTGTCAAAACCCCAAATCCAAAATCCAAACATGTGCCCTGGCCGTACTAGTCCACATGTGTGCAGCAGAGAGGGAGAACACAGAGGAGATAAAGGTGGACTCACTAGGACTGAAAGGCAAGTAAAGGAAAGAACTTAAGTGAGCCTGAAAAGGGGATCTCATCACATCATATGTCAGAACCAAACAGCAAACAGGCAGGTGGGACAAGGTGTGTGGGGTTGAGGGTGGTGTTGGGGTTAGCCTTGGCTGCTTAAAGTGTGCCATCACGTTCTCTATCTCTCTCCTCACTCGCCTCTTTGTGTCATCTGTCAGTGTGTGTTGACTGAGCAAGAGGAGATGGCAGTCACCTTGCCACCAACCCTCCCTTTCCCTCACTGCACTCATGTCTTCGCATCTGCCAGGTGTGAGAGACCGTGATAGGAGGCCCAAGTGCTGCCTCCAGTGTCTCAGCTGCTAAAGAGTCTGCAGGGAGTTCCTGTGGCACGGGAAAGCAGATATCCTCCGCCTGTCTGCTCTGCTCGCTGACTGATAAAACAGCAGTGAGAAGCGTCTCCAGCCATGCTGAAAGGATTAGGGGAATCTGGGCTCAAGGAGAGGTTCATCTGCATTAATACATGGCCAAAAAGGTACGGAACCCAAGACAAAAATCGCAACAAACCTCTGTGTGATAAGTCACTCGGGTGTGTGGTGGGAGTCGGTAGGTCATAGGATGACGTGTGTAGCTTTTTATCACAGTCAAATGGAAAAAAGTATTCCTTTTGGCATAAATGATTGCCCTTTATTGTGACAAATAGAAATATTTAGTTCCTGTATTGGACACCTCAGGCCATGTTATTGTACAGACTACCTAGTTATAGTGGGCCACAATTTTTATACATTTACAGAACCCAAGTTGCATTAACTCAATGAAGCTGTTCTAGACCTACAATGAGAGACAGGTAGTCACACTGTGTGTGTTTTTTTTTTAATACCTAGAAATAAGTTTATGGACAAATAAGTTGCCTGCCTGACAAGTAATTCTGAATGTACTGTTCATCTGTTGGAAAATGAAACTTCATTAAGCACAAACAGCTCTCCAGAGAGCTCGGGAGAGCCAGCAAGATATGGTGTTGGCGGGATGTGGTGATTGTTGCTGATGATTTTTAGGGATCTGGTGCTCACCTCTTTGGGCAGGAGTGAGATGAAGTCACGCTGGAACTGTGGCTCGATCACCTGCATCATGTGCTTCACCTGCGTGGGCTCACAGCTGTCTATCAGCTCATCCAACGCCAGCAGCTTCTCGGGACCAGTCCAACTCTGCAATACACACACATCCAGCCCTGTCAAGGTACATTACTAGCTAATGAGTGGGTGCACATCTGTGTCTGAATTGGCTTTGTGTGGTTGTTAGGCTACAATGGACCAAGATTAGCCTTACCTGGACCAATAAAAACCACTGACCATCCACATGTTACTTTTTTTCCTTTGTTAAGAATAACAGTTCCATAATATGTGCCCAACTCTTACAAAACAACCCCAGAGCAGTGGAGAGTGGCTCTGTGGAGGCACTCACTCCAAAGTGATTTTCCTGTGGAAAAGCTGCCTAATGAGAAATCATGATTACAGGGCATGTTTATGACGGAAAGGAAAACTCTACCCATAGAAATCACCTGTAATTTAGTGCTCTGGCTTTTCAGCCCCTGAAGCAGGCTGCTACTGTGGAATAAGTACCAAGTTCAAAGGGTTTCAGAAAGCAGATCCTGGGGAGGATTACTCCACAAGCTGTGCCAAAGGCTATGGAGCTACAGAGCAGACTAAGAGTGATGAAGAATCCTTTGGGTTTGCCATCTTAAACTACTTGGACAGATGTTCATCTCCTATAATGTTTTTACTACACTGAACTTTTTTTCCAATATTGAGGTTTTATTCCACATGGTGTCTATCTATCTACAACTTTAAACATAGCTCACTTGAATATCTTCCCAATTACTCCAAATACTATTAGGGACCTACAAGTCAGGGCTGGAATATGAATGCCTGGGATGAGAGCAGGGTAGTTAGTCTTTGTGTTGACATTTGAACGTCATAGGTCAACATGTGGGAGTGAGCCCAGCAATGGTCCACTCCAACTGAGAGACAACACTATTTTACAGAATTAACATGACATAGGTAGAGGTTTACTTGTGAAAGCCATGCAAGGCCAGTTATGCAACAAGAGTTAGAGTGGGTTCAGAATAATTAGGAAATAACCAATTAGATAAAACAAACATGCAGTTTGAATTCATGTGTCATTTTTCGCTTTTGTGACTTTTGGGCACTCCTACTATAACTGTGCTTTCCCAACACTTACCGTTAATCTATTACAACCTAAACAGAAAAAAATACTCATTTGTGAATGTCTTGGTAACATTATTGGGTCATAAGATTGCACTTTAGTCAAATAAAGAAATAAACAAACAAAATACAAGGAAATAAAACAATCAGGTAGAATGATAGATAGAATAGAATGGGATTTGGAAAAAAAAGGTTTTCATAGGGCCATGTAAAGTCATGAGTTATTTACTCATAACTAATATTTCCAATACATGATCAAAGGTATAAACATAAATAAAGATGTGTAAAAATATCTATAATTATTTTTATTTTTAATCCACAATCTCTGAATTCAAGACATGGTGTGGCAATGCACAGCTGTGCTGTGGATGTACAGGGACAAGGCATCAAATAGCACTAATGAGCCAGAACAGCTCATTTTTCTCTGGTGGTAAAGGGCTCCTAGGTGCTGCAGGGCAGCGTCTGATGAAACGATGAAGCGAGAAGGTGCCAGCTGCTTGTGTGAGGACCCCTCTAGCCAATGAGCTGTGAGAGCTGAGAGGTGCCTGTGTCATAGTGTGCTCACCTGAAAGGTGCGGAGCCATTCCTGCAGGCCACTTGGGGGCTGTATGGAGGCGATGCGCCGGCGCTGTTGGCCCTGGCCATTGGCTGCCCGTAGGTCTCCAAACGTTGTGGGAGTGGCAGGGTAGGGGACTATACTCGTGGGACTGCCAAGACAAGCAAACACAATGCTAGTTCCACCGGTACACCACATTTACATGTTTCTTCTATGGTCTATGGGCATAGCAGCTAACATGGCAAAGGCTGCCATCTCCCAAACAATCAGCTAGAGTCTCATGCAAATGGTTGTTTCCCCGCACACCGAAATAATGCTGACAAAATTGTGATTAACATTCATGAAACTAAACTTGCCAATTTTCTGATTGCATTAGTTAACATAAAGACAACTCTGCCCAACTTGTAGTTTTTTGTTACTATAGAATAACATGAGTTAGTGACTGTAAGAGGGTCCCCAAAAGATTGGCGAATCCAATTTCAATTAAAAATCACTTCAGTTCAATGGTTTCTACATTCAATATTTACTCTTTTACACATAGGCAAGGGGTGAACACCTGGCCACCATCAGAACAAATACCCAATCTTAAGTAAAGCTTAGTTCAAAAGTTGGCTGCCTTGATAAGACTACTGAAAGCAATGTACTGAAAGCAATGTACTGAAAGCATTTCTCAGCAGAGTTTGTTTGGAGCTGAACCTTCGGAGATGTGCGTGTGAGTGTGGGAATCATTAGCAAAACATGGGATGAGCTGGCAGAGCCGCGACAGCCTTTGCGGATATTTGATCCCGCATTTAGTCACAACTGTGCCGGCACTACAAAAGGTTGGGTGGTGGGAAACACTCCGCATCCGAGACTAATGAGCTGAGCAGCCTGAATCTGAGCCAAGAGCTCACGACTGGCTGCCCGAGCACCCTCGCCTCCACACCACACTGGGGGCAGACAACGCAGTGTGTTATCCACAAAGCAAGGCGATCTAGGCCTACTGAGCGCCAACTTCGTCTTCTTCAGTCAGGCTTTTACAGATATTTATTAGGTCGCCTTCAATTGTGCCTTGGATACGCAATGGACAATATCCTGAGCATGACCTTACTTTGGCATCTTAAATGGGGCGACAGCACATAAATTACCACATTTGATTGGATTTGCCCCGCTTTTATGGACTCCGCATGTGTTCAGTCACCTCTCATGCCAACATGGGTTAAAAGGTACATACATTATCTTTATAATTATAAATGGTACTGGTGATTTCTGTATGTTTATCAGTCTTGTCCATTATGGGTAGTCCTTTTTTTAGTTTACGTGAGTATTGTGTATGAGACTTTGACACTACTTATTTTTGTCCTTTACTTTGTGTACATGCTCAGCAGGTTTGAGACTGTATTGTATTTTGGTGGCTGACCTCCTGCACTGTCTTTATTGATGTCTTAATTGAGATTATTCTTATTTACATGTATACATGTTTGACTTGTTTGGTTGCTTGAGCTTTTTCAGGCTTTTTGCCCATGCCCACTAACACACATTGCGTGATGAACCTGAGCAATGGTCCATCCTGGTCAGAGTGAGCATGACACTAAAAGACCACTTGTGATGCCCGCCACTTGAGGAGGGCCCTGGATCAGCCTGCTCATGTTTATCTGATGAGACAGATCTCAGAACGACTAACCACACAACAATCCACCATGGTGCTGGGCCACACGCTGACCCACAACCATACCAACACCGAGTTGCTAAGTGTAATGCAACATATTTTAATGTGATCTCATCAGGCAACCATCAGCAATCTGGGTGGAATGTATATATTTGAGGTCATGAATACATTGGTCTTACCTCGGGTATTCCGGGCCTTTGCACGGCTTCTTTCCTGAAGGGAAAGATCGGACCTCGGGACCATGGTCCAACTTCCTCTTCATCTGCAAATGGATAAACAGAGAGACAACATTTAGTTCTTGGCAACTTCACAGGCACTTTAAAGCAAACACAAAGAATTCTTCACTATTCATTTAGAATGTAGACCAAGGCTGGTGTGGTGCAGTTTTTTGTTATGATGTATTCTACACGAGGCCTCTGACTGTGTCGCTGCTGTCTCTGTAGGATGTGCAGCATGAATCAATATGATTACAGTGGGGAGCAGAGCCTTTAACTCCTCATACACAGAGATAAAAGGTCACACTTCTCTGTGTGGGCTTGGCCTCTGTGTACCACAACAGCGTGAGAGCCTGGTGCCAGCCAAGAAGCTAGGAGAGGAGAAAGAATAGGTCTCTGGGTGGCCTCATGCTCAGCTCTACAATCAGGGTGGGGTTTGTGATTGGACATCGTGTTGGGCATGGACACACACACATGGTCACACACACACAACATGATGGCAGCATGATAACAAGGGGCACTGTCGGCTATGGCTGCATCTTTCGCAGCCATGAGAGCAGCTTGATTTATACTGTAGCTGAGGGAGAAAAAAATGGAGCAACCCCATTCTTTACTGTCCTCCTTCTGTTCCTTTTTCTCTCACTTACAAACACACAAGCAATCTTTCTCGTCTCCATGCATAGCAGCATCCTGGTTACGGAGACATCCAGTCTGTAAAACAAGGCCTCATTGTCCACAGTCACAGAACAGGACCAAAAAAAAAACCCAGACATTTGAATAAAACTATTTTTGGTGGGGACAATGCTTGAAATGGAGCTTGCACTGAAATAAACATGCTTTCAGGGTGGGACTTAGAAGCTACAAGCACGGCTTGATTCATTATCGCCCTTCTGTATTGCTCACAAGAAACAAGCGGTGCCCTAGGATATGTGATTCTCCAATTCTTAGATGGAAATTGTGTTCCTGGGTGCATGCAAGCCCTTTAAGCATGAAGATTTTCCTTGTAATTGGAGAACCAGGTGAATGCATTCACTTCCAATAATTTACACTTACGTCATAGTAATATGACAATATTTTACATTATCAACATAGAAAAGGGCAGAAGCCCCAAAAATATGCTGTCTGATGAGAAGCGACTCATAAAAGGACATAAAAGGGGCTACATATGATCCACAGAACTCAGTCCCTTAGTCCCAGAGCTCCCAGGAACACTGGGCAGCACCAGCCTGAGTGAGTGAAGTGCTGCTGTGGCTCAAATGCAAACACTCTGCTGAGAGCCTCACCACATTAAAGCCAGTAGGCAGAGGAAGAGGCAGACCAAGATTCACGTTCACCAGAAAATGAATTCAATCAATGGAAGAACACTGGAGATCAATGGAATTGTGGGACAGCACTGACTGAAAACTGCCTGGATTAAAGAGAGATCACCTAAAATCACTATGCACATAAACCTGACTAATGGACAGGGTGATAAAATAAATTGGGTGGTAGAACAATTGGTAAGAAAAGAAATGTGCTTTCTTATATGAGTAAAGACAAACATTTTTGCTTTCTGACAGTATATGAATACACATTCACAGAGATGTGTGTGTGTGGGGGGGCAGCCTTTTATGACTATAACTGATCTCTGCTTTAACATGATGCGAAAAAATAATTTTTGATGAGCAGAAAACATAGTATTTGTCAAACATTTGCAATCATAGCCACCACTCACCAGCACTTTCTTACTTGGTCTTACAACTCCCTATCCTGCCATTTAGTAGTCAGGGTATGAAGGCAAAACTTTAAATGTAAAATTTAAATTTAAAGGTAACTTACAGTTTTCTTAGTTCTGTTTGCTTTTCAAGTCACTAATGTAGTGGCGTTTATAGTCAACCACGTAGGGGTGACCAAACTTTGACGCTGCACATTATGTATAAGTCATTTTGCATCGAGATGGGGAAAAAATGTGTCTTGTATCAGTGCCTGTCAGTCACACCCAACCAGCAAATAATTTCGGTAAAGTGCTTTCTGGTGAGTTTTTTTGGCAACATAATGTAGGTAGTAAAACACTTACTTATAAATAAAGTTAAATCGTTCAGATTACATTACCATGCTGGTGTCAACAACAACAATGTGTACTAATGATTGTTGGAGTGGTATTGGTATGTGTTGGTAGCTGCAAAGCACGACTGTCTGCATGAAATAGTCATGTTTTTGTTTATTTCCATCGGGTACAGTGGATAGCATCTAATTACTGTCATCCTTAAAATCGGATACAACTAGCCCCTGTGATTAAACCAGTAAAAATGTTTAAGAATGTTTTCCCGTTAGAAAACACCTGTGCTTCATGCACTAGATAGACATTTCCTCTCCGCTACGTCCGTCTTTCCCTCACTCGCATCACGCAGCAGAACGACCTATTCAAATTTTCTTTCCCGGTGTACTCTTGCAGTTCCCTATACATCACCCTGCAAATGGCTTGACACAGTAACCCATTATCTAAAACAACTCGGATACAACAGAGGGGTGGCATCTTCAACAGGCAGTTTTCGGGGAGCTGTAACCTACATGGACACAAAATGATGCACGGCTCCAGCAAAAGTGAAAACACAAACGCCAAAAATCTCGAAACAGAAACATTTGAAAAACAACACGGCTCGCAATTAAGGTGCTAAGGAAGTGAGACGACTTCAGACCAAGATCATTGTCTTAACGAGCTTTTATGTCTACGGTGACACTGGTGTAATAATGATACGGTCTATCACAAATTAGTTTTTCTTTAGCACAGTAATTCGCAAGAGACGCTTTATATCACCACGCATAGCGGTGAATTCATAAGCCGTGCTGCCTCCATCTGCGATTTCCGCTGTGTATGAAGAGTGGACAAGGATGAGGCGAGGGTGTCTTGAATCCATGTAAGATGCAGGTGCAACTGCCTGTCTGCGATGGCCACATCGCTTCAGGTGGCACAAATCTGCAACACCGCCAGTGTTACAACCCATCTCTACTAAAATGAAACAAACGGGGAACGAATCTGGTGGTATTTTCGCAAATCAAACAATTTTCAATAAACGCGAGGAGCAGGGGCATAATAGCGGAATGCATAATTGTAATTCATCTAAATGATAACATGGCATCGTGTATTACAAACAGTCAGAGTAGTCGAGTCCGACAGCATTAATATTCCTGCAGTGCCACTGGAATTTGCAGATGTTGCGGTGCTGCAGGTCTGCCGGTGCCCTCGACCATTTTCACATCCCCAGAAATGTCAATCACGACCGAAATTGAATCACGAAGTGTCAAAAGTGTTATTCTGAAATCCTACTCACTTTGTAGAAGATCATCTTTAAAGTTCCGTAGAACCCCATCGTTGTAATCCGGTGTGGTTGGTTTCCTTTACTGTAAATCGCTGAGGCTCCAATAAGTCTGCCTGGTAGGTACTCTCTGACAACGCGCACGGAGCGTACTTTCAGGTAGATCCGACACGGTCTCTGATGTGGACATGCTCGACCACGTCACAGGACGGACGTGCAAAGAGGAGAATCCTGTGCAGATAGCTCCACCACGTATTCACCATATGTGGACTGGTAACAAATCAAATCCTCTCTGCCTGCTGCCCACTCGACTAACTGTTCTCAAAGGACTACGGTAGGATACGAAGGAAAGATGCAGACGAAAATGAGGAAGCTGCGCATGCAGAGAGACTGGGAGAGGGAGACAAGACGATGGTGAAGAGGAGGGTGGAGAGAAGGGAGAGGAGCGTAGGACCCTGCCCTCTCTGGTGCTTCTCCTGCACTGGCTCACGCGCAGGGATCGGATTACATCTTCCCCGGCGGAGGAGAGTGAAATGGTGCAGTCCGAGATTTAACCGTGTGCGCAACTTGCCAGTTTCACCAAGGGCAGTGGCGGTAATACGTACGTTTACGGCCGTATTGCTGGATAACAGGGAAGAGTTCAGTATACAGCATGTAAATCACTTGTTGCCTTTCGCTTCGTGGGGACGACACCCCCGTATGTCCCTTCTTTATCACTAAGCAGGTGGAATTCTTTACTTTAAATTGTATTGTTCTAGGTAAAACTGGGTAGCACTCATACACAGGAGCAAATCACCACAGCCACCACAAAATCTGTAGAAGGAACTTCAGTGTAGATGTCCCACAGTGCTGTTCCATTT
This sequence comes from Setipinna tenuifilis, assembly GCA_030347295.1. Taxonomy (NCBI): domain Eukaryota; kingdom Metazoa; phylum Chordata; class Actinopteri; order Clupeiformes; family Engraulidae; genus Setipinna; species Setipinna tenuifilis. The sequence continues at coordinate 7,446,748 of CM059265.1, forward strand.
ACAAATGAGAATTGAGTAATTTGAGGTAAATTTGGATCGAAAACGAATTGTAAGCAAAACAAACTGCATGGTGTACAAATACTGTGAGTTATGCCTTCCTTGTGATCCACACCTGGAAATTACTGTGACAGGCAGATGGGGGCTGGCAGACATTCACGGCCCCCAAATAATTGTTTCAGTGCAAAACCACAACTAAACATCAACACAACATGAATGCCACAACAAATCCTGGTTTTAGATTCTTGTAATAGTTTATGGTGCTACAAACTACAATATTCTGTGTCCTTGACATGTTTTTATACGTCAGGGAACAGAGCAGTTGTGACCAGTCCCTTGGCATTCCCCCATTAAAATGCATTTCATAGAGGGAAACAACCAAAAAGGCACTCTACACACACATGCTCTTTTGTTTACTTTGATTGGTCTGAACAAAGGGAAATTGGGGACCTTGCAGTATTCTGCATAAACAAACCTGCAATTGAGTGAAAACTGCCAACCATCATTCAGCTTGCCTGGCAGTTTCAGACATTTCCAGGAGTAAGGTGCTGGAAGCAGTCAGTATGGTGGAATATATTTTTATAAAGTATAAAATGGAAACTGCCAGGATTTGAGAGGATACAATCAATAAACAGTCACAAGGAAAGACATAAAAATGCAGTAATTTCTGATTTTGTTTATTCCTGCATTGTCAGAGTAAATACAGCTGCATGTATTAGGCAGTTCTATAAAAGCTGGCCTTATTTCAAATAAAAACGTGTCCAGAAATATGTCATCACTGAAGTCAGTAAACGATTCAAGGAGAATGTGTTTGCTTTAAGTGTCACAACAATATAAGTATTCTGCCCTACAAATACCAGTCAGTTTTCTAGCATGCTCTAAGCAGTAAACTTTGGCTGTAGGCATCATATACATTTTGGCAACTAAATATATCTAATTCCCAACATATGAGCATGGAAAATCTACACCAATATCCTACAGGGTGCTGAATGCTCTGCTAAAAAGATGGTTGCACAATTTGTCATCTATGATCCAAACGTCCAGTAAGAAAGTCTCAGTATCTTATCTTGACATGAAACTGCATCAGAGGGCAGCCCACTTTTTGCCAGGCAGGTCCCTCAGAGGGGCAGCCATGCTGTGTGAGTTATCGAGGGTGGGCATTGGGTGAACAAAATTGTGGCTGTGAGAAGTTTGCCAGCCATTCCTTGACAAATGTTGGAGAAAACCTCTCCATCTGCCAAAAGCAATCCAGACTAGAGTGCTTCAATCTTCCAAATCAAACTAAAGGGAGGGTGGGCACAGACTGGGTGCAATACGATGTTAAAATGTGAGATGACCATCAAGCCCTGAATAGAGATTTTTAGAGATGGATACTGCTGCTCGTTTGTGGAAAACATCACATACCTTCCTTACATACTTTCCATAAATTCTAGCTTTGCACAGTGGATTAAGGATACACAAAAAACTAAATTAAAAAAGTCATATTACAGTGTATCCTAAAAGTCCTGTTTTTCATGTGAAAAGTACATGTTATTTTTATGGGTCACCTCAGATGTTCAGTGTTTGAGAGGTGGGTATAGGCAGTGACAGAAGGACAGGCTATGGACTCAGGCCTTGGGCCTCTTTGCTCTGTCTCCATGACGACATCTGCTCTGAAGTTGTTAGACGCTTCTGCAGGTCTCATAGATTTGTGTATAGATACCTCCTCCCCAACCCAACCTCCTCTCTAGAACAGAAGCCTTAAACTTTACACAGCAGATAGGAATGCAAGGCATGCTGAGGAGAGTGACTGGCACTGCTCTTTGAAAAGCTCCCTCAGACACCTCTTTTGTGGAAAGCCTTCTGCTCCCTGGTTGTAAATTAACCAGTTCCCTGCCAACAACCCTCCCAAAAACCTTCAGGGACAGACATGGGTCTGCTTTAAACAAGTGTCTTTTCCAGCAAGGAGTCATCTCGTACGCCATCTTCAACTGCTGCTCACATCCTGAACTACTGCTGAAATGACAGAGGAGCCTGTCATACTGACAGGGCTTGCCTGTGAGATGATGGATAGCCTGCAACTGTGCTCTGTTGTGTGTTGTGGTGTGGCACTAATGAAATTGCCTTTGAGAGGGAAAAATGTGCAGTGTTCCCTTGTGTAAGACCTCATGTTCACAGCTACACAAGGCTCATTTTGGCAGCTTGAGCCAAGAAAAGCCATCCAAACATATTTGACATAAAGCTGTTCAATTTTTGATGAAAGCCCTTTCAGGAGAAAATTGATGATTTCAGAGAAAATGATCACTCCTTTTCATTTCCCATTAATATGATGAAAGCCAAAATTGCTCAGTTCTTTCACATCACTGCAGATGAAATCAAAAAAGGACATGTCAAGAGCCTCAGAAACATGACAGATGTGAGAGCAAAGACAGGCTCCGGTCAATGTGCCACAAGCAAGTGATCCTGATGTGAATAGAGGCCCAACATGGGGCTCTGAACTCTAAGAAGGGAATTCCTCTGAGGCACTGGGGCATTTCTAAATCCCGCCTTGTCATTGTCTTGTCGCCAGAACAAAAATGGTGGAGCGCCACAGCCTTTTGATAAGTGAATGGACGACAAGTGCGTGAAGCATGGAACCCCACATTCCAATCTGGCAGATGACATTCACCTTAATGAACGTGCCTGTAGACTGCCGAAGCTCAAAGGCACATTAATGCCATCTGCTCACACGGCCCCGATTAACACTCAGAATTCATCCCTCACTTTCACAATGACTCAGATGGCAACTGGACTGAGACGGTGTCAGAGAGCAGGGAGCAGTGTTAGGACAAAAAGGCCTAAATACAAACAAAAGAAATGTGTGAACTAGGGTCTGGATTTTTTACTTCAACAAAAAAAAATTAAAACAAAAAACAATATTCTACAGACTTCTGAGACATGCCGAACTTTACTAAGAAAATCTCTTACATTGCCTTTGACAGCAGCATGTTTTTAAGGAGTAGGGAATAATAGCTAGGTTTTCTCTGTACTAAACCAACAACAGCACCTTCTGTTTCACATCTCAATGCCCCAACTTCAATTTAGTTGGGGTTAGGAGGGTCTGTGGGGACAATGCATCAACTGGACACAGAAGCACTTCTAGTGTTGGTGTGTGAGTACATGCTACAATAAAACTGATCATGCAATAAGATAAAACCACCGAACTAATGGTGTCCTTTGTTGCTTAGTGTAGCAGCAATGTTTTAATGGGGACTTTTTGTATCTCTGCATAGAGTTTGAGAAGGTCACATAATTGATAAAACTAAAAACTTGTATCCCACAAAGTGTCCCCATATCCTCCTACTTCCTTTACCAAGATAGCCCAGAGTGTGAAATGCCAGTTAATGATGCAAATGGTAACATTTGTATCACAATGTATTTAAAAAGAACAACAGGAGTTTATACATCACACCTTACTGCTGACTAGCATTTTGACAGCACAAAAGACCAGTTATTCAACTCTGTGTAAAATAGAGACCTCAGGAGCCCAGTGTGACAGTAAAAGTATCGACCCCAAGACCTCTTTAGTAGGCCAAGGTGTGAGTGCCATAGTCTATGGTCTTTATACTCCTGTTGAGACCACAAAGGGTCGATGGCCTTTAGTCAGCCCCAAACAGAACACAATCCTTAAGTCGGAGCAGGTGAGCTGGATGAGGCATCAAAGCCTGTAGAGGACACTAGTCCATTGAGAGGAGGCAAAGGGAGGTGAGGGAAAGCTGGCTGAGACATGAAAGAGGTTCTCCTTTCCCCACCTTCTGCCAAACTACCAGTGGCACAGTGACACTTGGAAGAAAAATCAATTTAGTCTTTAAACATATTCCTAAAAATGACATAATTTAAATTGGGATGGGGTGGTCTTAAAATAAATCTGTTGGGAAAGGTTGTAATTAAGCATACATAATTGTGCAAATACACTGTCGCTCATATTTTCTATATTTCTTCCATACCTTTAAAGATTATGGCCATACAAAAAGGGGAAGCTTGGTCAGTGACACCACTGTGTAAGTAGACAGACATGAATGGTTTCAAGTCAGGTTTCCATTTAACTTATTTGCATGAAGCACATACATAATAATTTGGTAATAAATTGGTTTTGCGATGCTCATCAGCAAATGATTTTTTACTCTGAAGATTACTGACCATTTCAAGTGTGAGGATTGTGAGGATTACCTATTGGCATAATTAAAATGCGTATTATGTAGTTGGATGGATACCCGGTAATTTATCTCAAATTGCAAGACAGACAAGAGCCAAAGCCAGTTTACAGTATATGTCTTTGGGTGTGATACTTCTTGTATGGCTACTGACCCAAAACCACAGGCCAGTAATTAACCCCTGATAGCTGTTCACATAACCTGCAACCCACAGCGCCATAACCTACAGCCCTCCAGAGACAACTCTCCTTACACAGCAGTATCCCAGAGTAGCCATGCGTGAGAAACATCTGTGAGCTTTCAACTCTCTCACTTGGCTCAAAAGTGAGAGGGTAGAAATGGCTTTCATTACCGATCACTCCGACATGCTGACTCAGGACGTACATGTGTGCCATGTATAAGGATGGCTGAGTGCTGCCATTACCATCTTGAGACAAGAGAGCGAAGTGGTTGGTAGTACCAGGGCAGGGCCGGTCATTTCCTCTCGGCGGAGGCCAACCTCATTATGAGCTGACCTTTCCCGCTGCGTTCAGTGACGCACTTTGCCGAAACGAGCGGCTGTTCCGTTGCATTTGGAATGCGGGACCGCAGTGCACACAGGCGCCCACACACTCGCGCTCAGCAGAAGACGAGCGCCACACTCCGTTAAAAATAGCCTCAAATTACAGCCCCGCTGCTCTGCTAACAATACAGCTATATGCATTCTCATGGACGCGAAGCTAGAGGAGAGAGCAGAGGAAGAGCTGGGAGATGGAGGGTCGTTGGGAGACGCAGGGGATTAGTGGACAACTCTGGTCCCCATGGACGCAGGTCTCCCGGAATATGGTGAAAAAGAGAGAGAAAGCCTTTGTGCCAACCACAAAACTACTCTGCCTTTTCTAAACCCCTGCTATTCTTTTCCAAATTTACAAGCATTGCAAAACAATGTAAACACAGACCCTACATTTTTCTATATTCAGACAGTACGGTCTGTAAAATAAAACAACATTCAAAGATATAAAGTTCCGAGGGAGAAGCTGTGGTCAATTGTGAGTGAATTTGCAATTGATGAGGGTGTGCTCAAGCTTTCTGCTCTTGTAAAAGAATAACAACAAAGTTATACTGGCAGTCAGAAAAGCAATCTAATTTCCCCCTTCACTCTCTCTCCTTTGCCCCTTTAGATTGAACTATGATATATGGAGGGAGCAGGTGAGCTTGAAGAATATTCTGATGTAAGGGAAATGCAGGAGACCATCCTTACAGCATGCCTGGTTAGTGTGTGCAGTCCTGGAAGTTCATAACAAGTTTACGGTAAAACATATGATTTTACTGCACAGGGATGAGCAGTCTGGTCTAAAGTAGAGAAACGCAGGAGAGTGTGTGACCACAATGATGTTTTCCAAATGAATGAACATTTTATGATCTATTCATCAGTCTCATAGTCTGTTCATTATCACACTATTTTCTTACTCCAGAAAGTAGTATGTTTGACCTTTACTGTTTCACATTGGGATTTCGGAGGCAATATGTATGTCAGGTGGGTTATCATCATTTGTATCTTCAGTACCCATGATGGTCATGAGTAAACAACTCAACAAGAGAACATAAAACTTGCATTTTCTGATGGATCAATAGCAGCTGATGTAACTCAGTGGCAATGATGGTGTATATTTTTAGGATATAAAAACAAGCACCAGGACACCCACTGTGTCTTTGTGTGTGTGTGTGTCTTTATACATTTGTAACAATTTTCTTTGTAACTCCTTATACTGCAACTTCTTTGTAATTCGTATGCTGGCAGTTGTTTTATTGTCAAAATTCATGCACACAGTGATAAACTGGTGTCTTGTGCATGTGTATATCAACAAATCAAGCAAAGACGTCAGGTGCTAGGATAAAGCTAATGCTTCATAATTTCAAAGCAAACCTAACACACACTTCTTAGAGCTTTTTTTTGGGAAGAGAGACTCTATGGTTCACCGTCAGCCCTGAACTTTGATTCAACCTTTTGTAAATTGAACACCCTACAGAGAGCTAAATTGCTGTAATTGGGCACACACAGACCTAGGGAAAGAAATGTAGCTGGAGAGGGCAAGCCCTGCATTTGCGTCAAGCATAGAAATCACGACCACAACCTCTTTTAATTGGTTACCTGTCAAGCCTTAGGACTGGTGAAGCTGGCTAGGCAAAACAGCCTGGAGCAAAATGACTCCCAACAATGAAATGCCAGGGTGGCCAATGTTGAGGAGTCCTGCCATAAACAGGTCATTAACAGACCTCATCATCATCCCAGAGAGACATGGTCTGCGGAGGACACTTAACCTTTGTGTTCTGTATTCAGCCACTCTCGTCTCGAAACATGGCCCACACGCCCCAAGGCATGCAGACTCAGCGCCCGAGACATGAGCCCCTTCAGGCATGCCCAGGGCAGGGGAAAGTTTCACACTGTAGCACACAGTCATCCTCTGTGTTTAGCTGGTCAACACACTGACCAGGTTTAAGACCTGAAAACAACAACTAGGAATTTTCACACATTCACACCACAGTCCACTAGTAGCATTTACCAAGTCAACTGCCACATTGAGCAATGCCATGTGTGAATGAATACTTAAACAGGGCTGCCACTGCATCGGAGTAAGTTATATGAATTTCCTGTAAAAAAATATCCAAAATATGAGCATTTTTTTTCTCCCCCAGCACCTGAAGGAAGAACAGAATTCAGTGTTAGCAGGATGATAAAGCAGGCAGGGCAGCAGCTCTGGGGAAGAGAGCAGTTGGACAGATATCCATTCCATTAAGGAGCTGTGATGCCCATCAGGCACAAAACACATTCATTCTCTAGTTCACTTCTTAGCATAGTTGCCGCAGGAACGCCTAACCATTTACCACACACAGTTGCACACACACGCACACACATGCATGCATGCATGCATGCACGCACAAACATACACAAGCGCACACACTCACACACACACACATACATATAAATATATATAAAGCGAGAGACAGCTTGGGGTGCATGAAACAGAAAGGATAAGAGAAAGACACTACAAAAGACAAAGGCAGAGGAGGAAAAGATAATAGCTAGGAGTAAAAAGACACTGTAAAAGAAAGAGTAAGAGGAGGGAAGCACATAAGTGCAGACATGCCAGTCAAACTGGAAAACCAGCAGAAACAATCCTTGATAGCACTGAATAGAGTAAACGAGAGAGAGAGAGAGAGAGAGAGAGAGAAAGAGAGAGAGCGAGAGCGAGTGAGAGAGAGCGAGAGCGAGAGCGAGAGCGAGCGAAAGAGAGCGAAAGCGAGCGAGAGAGAGAGGTGCTTTTGATTACAATACCACTGCTTTGAGTGTGAAAAGCTGTAAGAATGGTGGATAAAGACAGTCTGTCTGTCTATGTGGGAGACAGACAGAACTCGGTAAGAACTAGATAAAGTGAAGAGGGCTATTAAAAACAGTGTACATCTCTGTTCTGGATGGCTGAAACTGGCTGCATGTGAGAACTGAACCTGAAGGACAAAAAGAAGGGAACGGCAGTCCTTCATCTCCCCTCCAAGCACGAACAGCAGTGTGCCGCCTATAGCTAACCAGCCAAAGAGCACCCAGGCAGACTGTCTCAATCCTGCTTGCCCAATCTGGGGAGGTAAACATGCAGGCTCCCTGGGAGATGAGAACCAGCTGGAGGAATGTTATGAAGACAGCTCTTATAGTGATAGAGCACTTAACTATGGGAGGGAAAACCATACTGAAAACTGCAGAGTGGGCTGAGAGGGACCATAACAACCACATAGACAGACAGACAGACAGACAGACAGACAGAGAGAGAGAAAAACAGACAGACAGACAGATTGAGAGAGAGACAGAGACAGACCGTCAGACGACACTATGATTAATATCCGACTTGGCCAGCGTGATCTAACTGAGTAATCAGCAGGGGGTCTGGGGGAAAGTCACATCTTATTGCGAGAGCCTCTGGATACAAGGCAGGGTCACCCCCCACCCAGAAGCAGGAAACTGACATCTGTGTGTGTGGCAAGTAAAAAAGCAAGGAAATCAGGCACCGGAAAGGAGCACTCAACTCAAAAGGGCAACCCTGTGACAAACATATCAGCTCTTCTTGTCAGGAAAGACTAGGATTTTTGAAACAGCTTGTTGGTCAGTTAGGTAAACATGACCTTCATAGCAGGTGGCTTCTTTAGTTTTTACACTGTTTTGAGCTGGGTGTAGAAGTTGAGCAGAAGAATGGCATCTCCAAGGACAAGAAAGAGCAGGATCTGCATGAACACACCTTCCCTCCTCCCCCACTGCATTATTCAACAGAGCAATCTTGCCATCATCCATTATAAATGGATGCAAGTGGAAGTAGAAAGTTAAGAGCTCATGTATAGTTGAAGAGCTGTGGGGTGGGGTGTGATGTGCCACCTGCTTTCCTAAACGGACATCCTTAGGGACATGTACCCATGTTACCACACATAACTTCATCTGGACACATGTGCACCCTCCACCCCCCACACACACACAATTCCTAAAACTGCACAACCGGTTTAAGCGTCTGACAGTAAAACTGTCTACACTGGTGACTTGAGAGTAGACATGATCAAAAGGCAAAATATAAATAAATACACGAAAAAGTAGTCACTATGAAAACTGCCACCGTTGCTTGGAGGTAATGAACTGCTCACACTGTGGCGAGGGGATCATTATGTGCTCTGCTTTTTATAAAGAAATGTGTCTAGATCTAAAATGCTCTTATTTCTCTCCATCACCTGTCGGTCTCTAAAAACCCCAACTGCTCTTATCTGCTAGTCCCAGTCCTCCATTTTAAGGTCAAGGATATATAACTGTTACGCACGACAAATGCCATGTCACTGCTATTACTAATGTCCCAATTACACTCTGAAAATGCCTGGATAATGACTAAAACCACATGCTACATCTTACCACATGAAGAACAGCAAAATGGTGACAGTATATGACCAGAGGATGTGAAGGTGATTTACATGTTAATTAGACCCTACAAACACCGTATGATACACATATGTCAGTTATGTCGCAGCTGTTGCCATCTTTGCAAATGACGGCTGTGAGACATTCATGGTGTTTTTTCACCAGAATAACCATTTCAGGACCTTAAGGACACCTGGAAAGAACTGGGTGTGCAGTGTGGCTTGGAGTTTGCAGGACAAGCATTGTCCAGTATTGCTCAAACGGTAACTTAAAGTGGACACATTATACTCTATTTCAACAAGTTATTGTAGGTCTATGGGCTATAAAAACAAATCCACTGTGATATGAAGGAGATCTGACCAGTTTTTTTTCCTTTCAGAATGAGTTGAATGAATGACAAAGTGAAACAAACCAGAAGGCACTGATGGGATGCTACACACACAGCTAGGCACAAACCAGAGCTGTGCTGGCCATTAACTTTAAAAATTAAAAAATAATTTAAAAATGAAACTCATTCGTAAATGACTAAGAGAAAACAAGTAAATATTTAATACAAGGCTTATTTCAGCTCCCACAAATATCAAAATTTGCATTTATGATTCTCAAATGCTAATAAGTGAAATCAACCCAGTGCTGCTGCCTGGCATACACTGCCTTGTGTGCGCAAAAAGATCCCAGGCTGCTCTAAAAATAAGCCTCTCTGGACTTTCTAATGACACTCTATGTCACTGTGTATTAACATGGTGGGGAGCCTGGGCGACTGCTGGGGAACCGTCTGCTATGCAGCTCACAGCTGATATTGCACCAGTTTCGGTTTTGTTTCTTTTTGGTAACTTTCTGCGGGTTGCTGCTTTTTATAAGCCTGGGGTAGCCGTGGGGACATGCCTCATCGCTGAACATGCTCAAGTCAGGGCCAGTTTTAGCGGTGACCTCTGTGGAGTGAGACTGCAGGGTAGAGGGAGGCAGGGAGGGAGAGAGAGATCCCTGTGGTGGGTCAGCACAGGTACATTTTTACTGCACAGATGCATTATTGCTTGTGGTGAAGTCTCTAGGTACAGGTCATTTCCAGCGGGATGGAAGAAATGAGATGCTGATCACACAGTTTTCAAGTAAGGCCATCTCTCCCATGCATTAGTAAAGCCACTGCATATGGAAATATATTTCAGTGCTTCGTGACATACTCTGTACTACATGACAGTGTCTTACACTTTTCTGTTGAGCTTACTGGCTTCTCTGCCCTGGCAGCAGTTTCATGCCATCAGAAATAGGCATCACATTTGACTAGGGAATCATTTAAAAGGCAGCGGAGAGTTGTGAATGGTGATAATTGAGTTCAGACCTTGTGTTAAATCACATCACTCTAATTAGGCATTAGCCCTGCTGGTGCTAATCATATGAACACAAAATTTCAGATTACTTGGCAAGCTGCCAAAAGAGTCGATAATGAGAACTAAAAGCACATGTGTGCAAACAACATCAACAATAAAATCAACTGTTCTCTTTTCAGTTGAGAAAAAATCCAGCTGTTTCTTAAGTCATATTTCATACATCAGGCAAAAGAATTTCAGGCTTACACTCGAGAGAACACACTTGGGACACACCCTCCCTGAACCTCCCCATTTAGTCTAAGGCCTCCATATATTCACCTTAGTCATTATGAGTTATATGGCTAAACCAAACGTAGATCAACATACCAGTCTTCAGACACATTATAAACACAGGCGCCAGTGTTTGGGATAATTTCCTACTGACAGTAGCATTTCCTCGCTCTCTGCTCAGCATGGGGAGAGATGAACACCCTCTCTGCACCTTGTGCGCCAGCTGGCCATGTTCCTCAGTAAATGAGATACAGGGAGCCCAAGCGCACCGTGAGGCCAGAGTGGCTTCCCAAAAATAGACATTCCTCAGCAGACTGCTAGTCTTGTGTGCAGGCCACAACGGCAGGCAATTTTCTGAGGGAGGATTCTGAGGTTTCCTCCCCATAGCCACACTATCTTGTACAGGCAGCATGGGCTTTCAGGAGGGAGTCAGGTGGAGGGATAAAATGACTCAAAACACTACAACCATAAAACCATCCTTCATCACTTCCACTTTTCTAAGGCTCAAGGCTTTTGCCTTGGCAAATCAAAACAGTGAGTCTGTGCTAGTGGTCCTTACACAGTGCAGTGCAGCCCCAGATATCAACCTGAGAGAGGCTACTGGGAACGATTGCTTTATATTGCAGCAATCACTGAGACCTGGGGTTCATCCCAATTTAATCAGGAGCCACCCAGATTGCTATGATGTCCCACAGCAATCATGCCCAGAATGCTTTGCTCAGCTTCTTCAGATGAAGCACCCGTGCATCAGCCGACCATGCTTTTTTCAAAGGGCACGCCACATGATGTCACAAAGAGCACCCTGCACCACACACTGTGATTGGCTCTGCATGTGCAGTCCGGGAACCCATTGGCCAGGTTCAAGGCTGCTGGAGCACTGCCTGAGCTGAGAGTTTGAGTCGAGTTGTCCTCTGGAGCCCAGTGTGAGGGCCAGCTGTATGGAAATGAGATCCACAAGCTGCACAGTCACACAAGGAGCGCCCTGGCAGGACTCAGAACAAGGACCCCCTCTTAGTAGACTGCTCGAGGCATGAACCTGGGAGATTAGCCATTCAGGAAGCAAACAAGGCCTCCCCACAGACGCCCTCCTCCGCCCCTTAAAACAACAAAACCAGGGGGGTGCTGGAGTAGAAAAAATGGAGCGTATGCCTGGAGAACAACGGGATTTTTTTTTTCTAAAGGGCTTTTGTGTACCAGAGGTTCTATGCACTGAGGGGTTTTTAATCAAGATAAATACTATACAATTATGTCCGTCCACACAGATTAAAGGTGCACTTTGTGCCAGTTTAGGTTATGTTTACATGTGGAAAGGAGACATAAACATGATTTTAGAAGACGTCTGTTTAGTTGAGGGAGAAAGAAGCTTAGCCATGGGCTCCCTGCTAGGGCTACCAGGACCTACGATGGTGGATGGAGGTGGCATCACAAGAGTGGACACCCCTGCCGACCATCCCGCCTCTGAGTGGTTGCCTGGCAACACTGTGAGGTCTGGCTGGGCAGTGGGTTGTGGCACTTGTCCTCTGCCTTTCTTCATTCGAAGCATCAGCCAGAGGTAAAGTATTTATGGTTTATGGTTAGATCTGCTACCTGGCACTATGCCGCAGGGTTGGTGAATGGCCCAGGATCACTATCAAAATCAAGTCTCTCTTTTGTGCTCCCTCGTGGCATATTGCAACATACAAGCACAACTGAAAACAGCATGGCTAGTAAAATTCCAAAAGAAAAGATACACTGTGCAATCAATCAAACAGTTTTTGTTGGCAATGCCGATTTTCCTAAACTTGAGTGCTGCTTATCATGACGGATGTTACCAGAAACTCTATTATGGAAGTGCAACACAATCTGTCCACTGCCTTTCCCCTACGACACAAACTTCACATTGAAAAGCTTCTAAACCTTAAGAGCCTTCCTTGTCTAAGCTCTCACTTTATTTCAAGTATGCCATCTGTCTCTGATTCAGTGTGTGCTGATGTGTGCTGATTGCTATTCAGGAACTTGTGGCCATGAGGCGACTCGATCGTTAGCTACCAGCCATGCGCCCACTTTGTGCAGTGATCTGTTAGCATTCATTTTAATATCCTGTGTGCACACAGAGGAGGAGGTGAGCAGCAGGGAACAATGTGCAGGACAAACCACATGAAGTGCACAGTTGGCAGCTAAACACACAGAGAGAAATACCAGCTCTCATAGAGCCAACAGAGGAACTCAAGAGCATATCTAATCAGTGATGCCCTTCATATGCTTTATACAGTGACATTCATGGCAGGAGACCACACAGGCTCATAGGTAGAAGGGGTGTTCTGCAGGGACACAAGGGAGTTTCTCTGCATTGGACACAACATTATCAACCTTAGACAGCTCAACGCTGGCCTGCCCTTTACCAAACTCTTGCACACACAAAAGCTGCTGCCCTGTCTCTCCTCTCTCTGCCCTGTCTCTCCTCTCTCCCTCATTAGCACCCCGGCAGGGGAGGGTGGTGGTGAGGGAGGGGGGGTTCAGTGAAAATCAAGAGGACTGGGAGATTTGGGTCATCACTTATTCCCCATCTTCTCCTCAGAACATAAATTGCTGAGACAATCAAAAAGCCAGCCATGCGCACACACTGACTCGCTAAATGTTTCTATGCAGAGTATGGCTCAGAGCTAATGTTTGCCCGGACTCTGGTTTCTAATGAGTGTGCGGGAGATGCAGAGTTGGGGCACTGCCTCCCTTTTAACAGTCCGTCACAAGGCCCTTAAAAAAACTCAGCCATTCAGAGGCATCTTTATAAAACCAAGGGGCTCTGCGGGGCAGGCGGAAACACCAGTTTTAATTAAAATGCACCCCTAATCTGCTAAGGCTTTGGCTACATTCTTCATGCACCATGCTCCTTTCAGGAGTCCGCTGTATATTCATTAGGCTCTATTTAAGCTGTTGGGGAAAGCTTCATTTGCTGGGCCTCCCTGGCTGACCAAAGTGGTGAATCAAAGATGAAACAACTTGTGAAGAGAGAAGGGTGGCGTTGTGGTGCCTTCAAAGCACAGTATTAAAATGTCACAGGACTGTCAGTCGTGCAAACAGTCCACTCCTGGATATACAACTTTTAAAAATCACAAAAGAGAACACATGATGACAACCCATTGTTTGACAAATATAATATGGCACATAAATAAACTTAACAAGGATGCCCAATAATCTCTAATATCTCATTAAAACCTAACGATCTGACTTACACTAGAGACCATATGAAACCCCTGTTTGGCTCTCCTACCCACCTTTCCTTTCCTGAGGGCACCCCACAAGAGTTCCTCTGTGGAACGCACCAGCCACCTGTGCTTGATTTAGGGAGTGTTTTCACCCTGGGTCTGTTTACTCATCACGGTGTGTGCCTGTTTGTGTTTGCCTGCATGTGATTGTTTCCTGTTTACGCTGCCAGCCCAACACAGGGAAGAAGTCAGTGGTTGCCTTCCTCTCCAGCCCCCACCCATCGGAAGAGCTGCCACCCCCCAGAGGACCTGCAGTGCTCCACCCAACACGCTGCTCCACTGCTACAACAACCAGGGCTCACACATTCATCAAAGGCAATCACACCTAAGTCTTCTTGTGGTTGTCAGTTTCAAGGTATACCATGTTCTACTTGGGACAATGTCCCATGGTGATGGGGGACCTGGTAGTGACGTCTTACACAAACTCCAGAGCAGTAGCTGGCAGTTGCTGTCTCAGTCCTTCTACCTGCCATGCTGTGCTGAGATACGCAGCACACCAGCTCAAGGGAGTGCTGGGAAGATCCCTGCAGCTGTTTACACAACCATAACAGAAAAATCCTCTTTTCAGAAGCGTGACTGTGTGTACGACAAAAAAGACATACCCACAAATAAGCAGCCTCGTAAACATACATACTTTAATTCTAATTCAACCTCTTTCCCTAGGAAGTGTCCTTCATCTGAAGGACGACAGCTACCTTGGCAGTTACAGGCATTGCCATCTGTCACTGCAGTAGCTTTAGCTGTCCCCAATCAAGCAGGTTGGAGCTAGGCCTCTGTCTTACCCTCACAGTTCAGAGCTAGGTGTTGGGGCCATGGGTGTAAATGCAGGCCACAGAGGTTGAACTCATCAAGTTCTCAGCCATTGCAGAAGACAGCTGGAATTGGCTATATATAGTCAGATCATAAACAGCACTTAATGAGACGAGTGATGCGGCAGGCTTCGGGAAAACGGCAGTGTCTCTCACACACACACTCACACAAAGGGATCTGTCTTCAGCCTGCAGCTATGCTGACTCACGTCAACCCTTCTGCAAGGCATGTCAAATTAAAGACAGAGTAAACCAAGAATGATATCGTTGTCAGTGGCAACCAAGGAGCACAAACCTGCAGCAGGACTATCACCTTATTAAAATGAACACACTTAGCAGCAGCAGGGTGATTCATTGCTTCCTGTCAAACAGGCAGCCATCATAGTCAAGGCACCTGCCACCACCTCCACTGACTGCACACCAACCCACAAAGAGTAAATACATTAGGGGGCTAATGAGGGAATGAGGGGAGAGTGTGCGCCTGAGTTTGTGCGTGCCTGTGTGAGTGCACCCGCAAATCTGGTCATCACATCATCGGACAGCCTGTAGAAGTGGAAGGAGATGGGCAGTTGCACTGTGCTTGGATATTTCTAAATAAATCACACTTAGCAGACACACCCCAGCCTTCCCTCTGCTCCTCTACACCACACACTGTCCTCACATAGCCTGTGTAGAACGAGAAACAAAATCCAACCGCCTCTGGCCTACCGACCAAAAAGCCACCCCAGGAGCTTCAACAGCCCCATGGCTGTGGGTGGCAGAATCCCTGTCCAGAGAGCGCAGAGGCTGGCATAAACACATTGATTTTTTGTTTTGTTTTTCAATTAATTAAGGAAATTTGACATACTTCCACTATCCTCTAAAGAGGTGTAGATATCGATCTCTGTACATTACACAATCCCCAGTAGTGTGGGGCAGTGTCCTAAGCAGAGTAAACAAAACTGAATGATTCATGCAAGCATAAGGATGGGAAAAAAACGTCAGAAAAACCAGGAAAAGTAACCCATTAACCACTGGCTGTAGACATTACAATAATATTTATGTATGACTACCCATCTATATAAACCAATTTAGTTAGTTCAGTGTGTTTTCTTTCCCCTCCTTAAGTCCCCACAGCACCAGAGAGAGCTTATCTTCAAGGGGAAAAAAGTGAGTTGGAAAAGAAACAATAGAAAGCCAGAACATGAAGACAAAACTTGATTCTGGATAAATGATGGTTCTGTATTGCCATTCAATCCTTTAGAAGCCAGACATGTCAGGGATCAGAGTAAGAAATGGCAGATCTAATGACTTTCTGTGCAGTTGTCTAGGTCTTACACAATTTTTCTATCACACGCTACCTTGCTTTTCTTTCATCTCCAATTTGGAAGTGAATTGAAAGTCAGCAAGCACACAAGTGGAGAAACAAAGATTGCGGCGTCAAACAGAGCAGAAATATCCTTGAAGTGTAGCTTTTTTTAAGACGGGAGCTGGCTGAACTTGCAATGTGTGTTTATTGTGAGAGTAGACTCTTACAAGCAAGACTCAGCTTTTAATGAACACCAGATGGAAGTTGTTTGTGGGTGGTATGGGTTTGGTAAGATTCCTCTAAGGGCTTTGACTCTCTACAGTCAAAATGTCAGGCAACATCACTGAAAAAAGTACCAACTTCATTTCCTGCATGAGGATGTGTATATTTTACTGTCTCTCCTGCAGTGAAGTGTTGCACGTTCACCACTAGGAAGGAAACACTGCTGCTCCACAACCTTTTTATCCCTCTTTTGAGACACTGCTAAGAGGCTTTCACTTCCACAAATCTCCAAAATTCAGCCGAATGCCTGTTGTTCTGTCTACACTAGCTTACCTCACCAAAAAGCTATGCTCCCCTCCAACCAGAGCCTTCACCTAAAAATAAACAGTGCAACAAAGCAACAATAAAAAGCAATGCAGACAGAATAGCCGCAGATCTTAAGTGAGCTGTGCACTCAAACACGGTGAGAAGGTACAACCTTTAGAGTTGATAAACAATGAACATGCAACCCAAAAAACAGACAAACCTCCAAAACTTTGTTCTGCCAAGATGACAAAGACAACAAAGAAGATATCGTGTCCCTCAACATGCATACCCAACATCCTTTAATGACCTTGCCTGAAATGTTCACAAAAACTACCAACAACTGCAGAGAGAGATTAAAGACATATGGACACAAACAGTTCAAAAAGTGTGAAGCCATAAAATATGGCAATCAAATAGATGTCAGGTTCTAAGTTTCATCTTTTCATCTTGAGGAAGCAGCCCAACCTTAAATGTCTGTCTTTTCAAAGAGGTCTTGGGGGAAAAGTACTTTGAGAATAGAACACACACCTGACCTGAAAACACCTGTCAGTCTAATGAAGGATGACACTAACATGTTTCCAAAGAAAGGAGCCTTGCAGCAAAAGACGTGGTGGTGCTTAATAGAGGCCATCTAAAAATAACACATCTACCCAAGTGTTGGATAATAATGGTGATCCTTTATCAAAACACAACACAAACACAAAAACCGTACAACATATCTGCACAAATGTTAATAAATGACAATCTTAAAGAAGTAAATCGAAGTCTGTTTTTTAAACATATACTAATTTGTGCCAATATTATCCAGCATCCTTAAAAACACACTATGACCTATATGCCTTCTCATGCACACACAGTCTCTCACTGGATTGGGCCCAAACCGCTAATAAGCCTTCATCATTTCACAAATCTCAGGTCGAATCACAATTTTAAGACTAAGAAATCTTAAAAACAAGTAGGCACCTTGTTTGCTGGCTAAGCAGCAGAGGTCAGTGACAGTGCAAAGGCTTGGCAGAAAAAATGCATGATAAAAAAGAAGAAAAAAGAACCCAAAGTATATGTGTTTTATATCTATGAGAGCAATATAAAACTGTCTTGCTGCTCTTGTGCTCAACTAGCCCATTCAATTTGGCTGGAGCTGATTTTAATCCATCAGGTGGAATTTTAACAGGCTGACTGGCCAGTGCCATGAGATGGAAAGGAAGGAGGAGGGTTTAGAGGAAGGGGCTTCTGTCGTCTTCTGCTAACTGAACTGAAAAACTGGCCTAGATTCCTAAAGGACAAGCCCCACTAGAGGCACAGATCACTCAGCATCTGTAACCTTCCAATTAAGACGTGCAGGGAAGCAGCAAGCGTCTCCGGAGTTGTGGGGTTTTGCAGCAGACAGTGCAGTAGGACATCTCTCCTACTGCCTGCTGACTGCCTCAGCTGGTGGCGAGCCCCAATCAGACAGGCGTCTCAGTGTAACCTGCCCTTGTGTGTCTGGGTGGGTCGTGCACACAGGGCCTTCTGAGAGGCAAAAGGATGCGACCTCTCTGTACCGTTATCAGATGGCCCCTCTGCTCTCCTTGCCATGGCTGCAGGTGCACACATGAGCTCAGCAGCCATGAGTCAGCGGAAATATACAGAAACCCTGCAGACAATAGGCCATATCCCACTGTTTAGGTGCCACTCATGCATGATATACAGAATCAGGTAAGTACAGCTTAATTTAAGCAGTTTGTGCTTTAGTGATATTTTACTGAGCAACACAGTATAGAGTGGGGGTGAAGTGGTGCCTCAATCCTTTCAGTAACAGTAATATGTAACACAATTTGCGGAGTCTCCGAAGAGTCTGGCTGAAGTACCCAGAAAGATCTCTGTAATTGGTCACAGAAACTGAGAAGAATTGAATGGGTGATCTTAAGATAAAAATATTTGAGTGCAGTAGCTGTTAGTCTACATGAATTCAAGTCATTCATTCCTATAACAAATCGGGTTGCGTACTTCCTGAGCTCTGCCCGAGAGACACATGGTATTCACACTACTACCGGCATAATGCAGCTTTATGACAGCATGAAATGATGAGCCTGCCTCTAGAGACAACGACTCTGTGCATGCAGGTTAGTATTTGTAAAGAGCTGCCTACACACAATAGGGCGTACAGAGTGGTCAGTAATATCTCCATGTGCCATTCTTCCACAGTCTTCTCTTAAGGTGCAATCTGCTGTGCAATGCTTTAGTACAACAAGCAGGTCTGGAATTTGACCAAACCTAATAATGGCCTGAGAGGATAGCCCGCCTGCATGACAGCTTTTTTGTCTGATCAAATGCTCTGCTGAACACACCAACAGAACAACCCACATCCAGTGTTCATTAAAAGTGCCTGTATAGAACATCATTAAGCAGTCAGATAAATGACATTGTGGGGGTAGGGGGGATACGCTGGTTTAGCTAGCACCAGGCAGGCTTACAGCTACTGGGGAGTTGAGAGGAATGGGGTGGGGTGTGCAACTGCTGCCTTATGGATTATACTTCCAACTGTTGAGCAGTGCCACCTACTGGTAAAATATAGACAGTGCACAGTTCCACACCAGTAACATGAGTGCCTTTCAGTTCACAATGTGCAAAAAAACCCTAAGAAATAGAAAAGCTCTGACTGAAAAACAGGAATTTGTAAAACTTTGTTTGGTAATCGACTTAACACTAAAGGGCTGTTTGTTTGCAAAACAGGAAACTTGTCTCCTTACCTGAATTGCAAGAACCCCACAGAGACAGCCAGGGAGACATGGGGAGAGAAGAAAAAGGAGAATCATTAGTCATTACCACCCCTGCCTGCACTAACAGACAGAGTAAACACATTTCAAAAAGAGAGTGTAGGGCCATCGCTACAGTTTCATTGAGATAATGGCTGACTTCGTTGCTAGTCCTCCATTTTCTTTGGGAGAAATGACTCATTGTGCTTATGCACACACTTCATCATGTCATAATTTTATCATTTCATCAACTATTCATGTACTGGAGGACCTTTAGTAATGCTCAGCCAGACTTTAAATTAACTTATGGGGCTCTAACACGAGCTCACAAAAAGCACAACACAATATAAATGTTTTTATCATTCAAATATGTAAATATTCTCCCAAATCAAACAATATTGTGGGGTTGAGTGTATTATTGCAGTCGTGACACTGGTTTTGATTTTTAAAAAAACGCTCTTGGCTGACTGAAAAGGGTCACTTGTTAAGTCAAACACCCCATTACACCAGGGGCTACTCAGCCTGTCACTAAGTTGGTGCCCTTTAAAAGTTTACTCCACATCTCAAAACAGCCATCACATTATTTATTACAGGGTGTCAGCTCACTACAGACAGCAGTAAATTCAATGAGGACAACACTGTGGAAGGAGAGGTGTTCATCATACAAGAGGCCAGACAGAAAATGAAATGGGTGGGAGAGAGGTGGGATGTCGGACATGAAAACTCTAATAACAGATCCTGACAACACCTTGGGAAGGGCTGCTTGAGTGGGATGGAGAAACAATGAGTAAGTAAAGTGTAATCAGTATTCAGGATTTTCCCCTGCTCCCCTTCTTTGGGTAGGAGTGATTGAAGACAAGGAGAGATGGAAATTGACGGAGCGGAGCGAGATAAACAACAAGGCAGGGCACCTGGCATGCTGATTGGGGTATCTGAATGCAGAATGGGTCCTAAGCAAGTGTCTGTCTAAGGGAGAGTCTGTGTGAGCAGGTATGGAAAAAATGTGAATGTGGGAAAGAGAGGCTTCTGCCAGCTATGGACTTTACATGCAATACAGCGACCACTTGAGCAGAGGGCCTGGCTGGTGGAATTACTATGACAAAGAGGTAAGTATAAATGAGTCATCTTCAGTTCCAGTTGCTCAGCTTAAACAGTCACAAGAACAGGCGTAACCACTGTTAGAGCTCACTCCAATAAGCAGTAATGTGAACTTTCTGACTGGATGCCCCCTCGTTCGGCCTCTCCAGCTAGGAGGAGGAAGCACCAGTCTGATGCCTTTCCAAACAGACAGGACAGCCAAACTCAGTGGCTCTTTTTTTCCCTGCATGGCTCCCAGTATGGTGCTGCAGTGGGCACAGGCTCGTGGGCGGCGCTATGACCTTGTCCCAGCAGGAGGTAGCTGGGCCACACAAGGAGACAAGGCCAGGGCCCTAACAAATGATAAGAGCAGCCGTCGAAATAAATGAAGGACGCCACGGCACCACCTCATCCTGGAGTGGAGTGGAGTGGAGTGGAGTCCCTGAGGTTTTCTGGCTGTCTGTTCTGCATGACCCTGTTCTGGCCAATACATCACCCACAGGGCAGCCCTCTCACGCCTGGGTAGGGAGAATAGAGGCACTGAGGTGTGG
Source organism: Setipinna tenuifilis (assembly GCA_030347295.1). Taxonomy (NCBI): domain Eukaryota; kingdom Metazoa; phylum Chordata; class Actinopteri; order Clupeiformes; family Engraulidae; genus Setipinna; species Setipinna tenuifilis. The sequence continues at coordinate 7,467,672 of CM059265.1, forward strand.
GCAGTAAAAATGTCATAGTGTTTTATTATCCGATTCTGCCCATCCTACAACTTTCTGCAGGAGTGCTCGTCTTGCCAAAGCTGCTCAAGATCCAGTGTGGGTATATTTATGTCACAGAGGACTGGTACAGAGGGGTGACATAGCTCCATTGCTTTGAGGGAGTTTTGCTCTGATAGAAAGTCTCTAGTGCATCAAACAAAAAAACATTTTCCAAAGAGTGATTACCTTTTATCACAGATACATTTCTTTAATTTGAGTTCTGTGGTGATGTTTAAAATGCCTTCTGTCACTGTGCCCTGCTGAACAAAGGGCTGGATGAATGGGAGCACTACAGGGTGGTGTGTCATCAGGCTGGGCAGAAAGAGAGTGGTATCTCAAAGCATAGGAAGACTACAGGCAAGCACACATCTGTTGTCACAAAACAACATCAAAACGTGTAGCCATCCTCCCAGTGAGACGACTGGGGGGATTATCCACCCTGCTGTGTCCAAACATTAAGCGAGAGAAAAGGGAGAAGTGATGTTTCCCTCCTCACTGCTCTTACTTCTGCCTCATGTTGGACTACAAAGGATGACAAACACATACTGTCTCAGATGTCTGAGGGCATGAAAAGCTAAAGCAATGGTTGTCCCTGCATCAGGGATTTGGGCATGTGAGGCAAAACTTTGGAATAATTAGTCTGAAAGTTTCTCTGTTGCTCCCAGTGTTTAAACCATACTTCTTGCAAAATTAACATAGATGTCTAAAACTTTAGACCTAATTAACACATTCAAAGTTAATGGAAACACGATTGTACATTCCTGAATGTTCTGCTTACTTGACAGTAATGGGGTCATGTAATAAAGTTCTCTACAGTTTATCATTAAAAACCGCCTTTTCCTAAAGATATCTTTTTCTGTTATAGCACTGCTTAGAAAAGGAAACAGCAATATAGATACACAGATACGAAAGAATGGATAATACTGGCTCTCCAGGTCTCACAAAAATATTATACAACAATTTATTTCTCTGTTCCCTTTTTGTCAAGGTTTTGTCAAGACATTTACTGACATGCTAGTATTTGACTTGCTCTTCACTCTATGTATAGCAAAGCTGACTTTAATGCAACGTGAGTCCTATGTGAACACCAAAGAACGTCTGTCCTTGTACAACATAAATGCAGGATTTCAACTAGTACAAATATCTGAAGCTTATTTGCCTGGGGAGATAATACATTTAGTGATGGTACTTCATTTAATTAAAATGCAAAGTTCTTCTTGTGTATCTAGCAGGATAAGAGTGACATAAATGATGGATTCTGGGAGGTTGTTGGGTAAGTGTGGGGCCTCTCCTTCTGGAGGACTAGAACTGCATATGCTGGCAGCGATGTGCCCAATCAACTCTCAATTAAAAATTCTTCATTAAAAATTACTGCCAAAAGTAAACTATTCGAAACCTCATTAAACAGGAGAACATGATAAACCTACTCAGCAATGCAAGGAATGTATCTTTTGTGAGGTCAGAAGGGCTATAAGAAAAATGTGACTGACAGTGTTAAATTGCACAGATGTTCAATATGACTTCTGTACTCATCTGAAAAGTGACATATTCAATAATTAAATTAACTTTTTTACAAGAACATCACAAACTGTTCAGATCACAGATTAGATAAGACATATGAATACACACAACATGATGTAGAACAGGACGTGCTCTTCTGAAAGCACTGAGGCACATGAACACTTGCATTTGCAACATTTTGGCTAAATGGAATCTGAATTATAGTCATCTGGATGAGCTGGCAGGTGCCATGAAACAGGAGAAATGGCTCAGAGTGCAGGGTGGCGCCATCACATAACAACAACACATGATGCTGTAAAAGAGTCGGGCTAAGTCACACATCTGACACAGGCCAGTTAAAGAAAAAGTCAATTTAGCTCAGCCTTGCAGTGATCGTCACTCTACATGCACTCAGCACCAGCATACATCTTCATGCTTGTTGAAAAGGCAACATAAGCAGAGGATGACACTACAGGGTGAGAAAACCACTTACAATAACTCTGCCAAGCTTTGCATCTTCACTTTAAAAAAATGTACTTGCATCTTTGATCTTTACTCGGATGCGTTTCCTATTCTGTCCTATGCATACATAGCTAGGCCAGTAGATGAACACCCTGGTGCTATTCTGAACACCCTGGTGATTGAGTGTGGACTAATGTGCTTGGTCGCACAGGGTGAGATCTCTGTTTTGGGTATGGTCCTAAGGGGGTCCAGGCTTACCCAGGAGGAATGGATGCGAATCTGGCCTGAGCTGTGATACAGAGCCTGGCAAACATAGCACTATTAATAGCCTGCTGAGTCACATTCATGGGTGAGTGTCTCAACATGCAAAAACCCACCCATCTGTCTTCCAGCAGCACTGACCGACTGATGTTATGCAGACTTAAAAGTGTGGGGTAGAAACCCTTAATAATGACATTAATATTTCCCAATCTAATGTCCCATTCTTAGAGCTGACATCAATTGCAAAGCAAACCAAGCTGCAAATGGAAAACATATTGTGTGCACAAACATGTTGTGTGTGCAAAGGTGCTGCAAACCTGAGGTAATGAGGTGAGTGTGGAATGGTAGTCAACATGCCAACAGCATGCCGAGCTCCACAGCGACTTTTATAAATAGGTGAGGAGAATGCCGGCGTGCTACTTCCCACATGATGTGGGCTCCTGATCAATCTGGCCAGCCAGCGTCAGGTTTCCCCATGATCCAGACTGGACTGGAGCTCATTCCAAACATGGTGGGTAAAGCAAGTCCAGCAGTCACTGGGGCCCGATAAAAATTCAGCGGATTTTTTGTGTGTTTGTGACTGTTTCTTCCTCACAAGCATCCTCTGGAGGTTTGCACTGTCCACTGTGGATACAATGTATCTAATTTTCACCTTAAAGAGCTGCCATCTCAGAATTTCAGTGCAGCATCCATTTAAGTCATTTCCTATGGGTGAAATCTATTTTGCCTGACTAAATCTGACTGACTTGAATGTGAAAAGAAAAAAAAAAAACATTACAGGAACATCAGCAGCACTTCAGAAGGGTCTGCTCAGTCTGACCTGCTTTATAAAAGGAACACTGCCATGATTATCCAACCAGTCCTTTCACACTGAATGCAAAATGTTATGGGGCTGGGATGTGTGCTTATGTGTGGATAAGGGCAATAGATAAGAGATCCATTATGTGCAGAAGAGTACAAAGCCCACCTCTTACAGGCACAATGCCAGGGACAGTTGGCGCGCGCGCACACACACACACACACACACACACACAAAAAATGGTGCTTTCTGGTTGTATAAGGAGACACACAGAGCATGTGTAAACAATGAGGATTCACAACACCTCAATCTCACAGGTATTAGAGATAGGCACAAACACAAGTGCTACACGGCTGCAGAGCCAGTGAAGAGGCACTTGAACATTCTGTTGTGCAGATGCGCACACTAAAGAGCCAGATGTCCAGAAGGCCCTCTTATGTCTGTAGAGGAGGAGGGTGTCATGGAAGCCTGGATGGTCTGTGCAGTACTGGTTTTGAGACTCAGGTTCATTAAACTGTCCTACAGACTATGACTGCATAGGCAGATACAATTGTAATATAAATCCCTTGATAACCATGATCAACTGATTCTTTCTTCCTGAGATTATGCATTTGATCATGCATCAACTTCTCACTGCAAATATATTGCTACTCAATAGAGACTGCATTCTTCTCTAGAAAAAAAAAGATCAATTACGTGGCCATGGATGGTTATGAAGTGCAGACAAAACTGATTTCATGTGCTTGTTCTGTTTTCATGCTTGGGGCTAGCTAGAGGCCACAAGATCCCAAATCTCACATTTGACATGGAAAGCACGTTGCGTTTTGCCATCAGCAGCAGTTATGTTGACCTTTTATAAATGCTACACAGGCCCAAGTAATCACAAATGCCAGGCTTAGTCAAAACTTACATTAGGTGCCAAGATATGACCTTATACACTGGAATGCATCCACTGGGGTGCAGAGGGCATCTAACTGGTATTAAATAGCTGGCTGGTGAAGACGCAAGTTGCCCCTCAAGATGGAGTGGCTGTTGATGTGGCATTTGTACTCTGCAAAGTCTTCTAGCATAAATGTGGTACCCATATGACATTTGTGAGGCTTTAAACAAGCACTGAGACAGAACAATGAATATTTTCCTGCAAGCAGCAAGTATATTAAAAATCAAACATGAGGAGAGTACACTTGACAGGCCATATTTATTGGGTCAACGCTTAGGGAAAAGGTACGCTGTTCTGATTTGTTACAATCACCAGCTAAATTTTAACGAGGTAACATAAGGGAGATTTAACCAAAACATATTGTTCAAGTAGATAAGTGTAGGGTGCTGCTGTGGCACAATGGTTAGAGCACCAAGCAAGTGCTTATGGGGAGCCAGGTTTAAAACTGGCCTGTGGTGATTTTCCAATCTCTCTCCATGTTCACTCTCCTATGACAAATACAGGCATAAAAGGTCAAAAATATACTTTAAAAAGTAGGTACGTGTAATCAAAAAATGGATTGCAGTTAGAATAAATGAGATGGTAAAGAAATACAATGCTTTTTCCATCGTTTCCATTCTCTGCTACTAAGATGATAAGTTCAGGTGAACGGTCAGCTGTCTGGTTCAAGCAAGGTTCAGTTAGCCGTTTGCTGATCAAGCGGGTCAGGTAATGGGCTGTGCAGATTAAATGTCTGCCTCAGGGCTAGTTCACCTTTGCGAATTCACCTTTGTGTTTGGAATCATTATAGGTGGGAGCAATGAGGATGAGGGCATCACTTTCCAGCTCCCAGGATCTTATGACTGTTGCGATGTCTTGCATCCACAGCACTAGACTGAGTAATGCCCCAGTAATGGGGTGGGGGGTGCAGTTAACTGCACTGTCAGGGCGCTGTTTGTGCCAGCCAGACCACACATGGAGCAGTGGCTGGGGATTTAGCCCTCAGATTAAACAAACCATGCAGACAGGCGCATCAATTACAGCCAGCTATCCAACCACGCATGCTCTGCCTCCCTCTAGTCCACTGACGGTCCAATTAAAACTGTCCATGGAACAGGGCAAGGGAACAACTGTTCAAGAGAGTGTGTGTGTGTGTGTGTGCGCGTGTGTGCGCGCATGTGTGCGTGCGTGTGTGTGTGTGTGTGTGTGTGTGTGTGTGTGTGTGTGTGTGTGTGTGTGTGTGTGTGAGAGAGAGAGAGATATGAGGAAGGATAGTTCCTAGTGTTGTTGGGAAGGGGGGACCAGACACAACGTTTAGCGACTCACATTACCAGACTGGGATGAGTGCCCAGAACAGGGGCGAACTGGGGGCAGCTGGGTATGTATGCATGTGTGTATATGGATGAGGGATCAATGCAATTACAAAACAAACAGGGGTATGGAAGTCCTGTTCAAACCGATCACAGACACCAAGGATCAATGTATAAGATTGGTTAATCAAATAGCTGAATTTGCAATGTGTTAAACTGTGAAGTATCTGGTGGCTACACACTTGTTACTTAGTTACAACCAATGTATAAACAGGGCCATGTTGGGCTAATGGAGAGACAGAGAGCTTAGTTGCTCTCTTTTATAAGGCTGGCTGCCTGGAGATCCCAACAAAACAAGAGTCCAAATATCTACAACTGACTGGACCAGTTGGAGCCCTCCAGACATAAAACATCACCGGTCACTTACTGTCCTCATTGGGGATGAATTTAAGGGGCGTACTTCAGAACTGATTTATGGTGACAGGCATACATTGCAAGCTATAATGTGTTACTGCCATTAAAACAGTTTTAATAAATAATTAATTTTATTGCATTTGAACTCAAAATTAACATGCAAAATTCTAGAGCTTTTTTCCCCTCGGAATATGGATATATGGACACTGGAACAGCTTTCACGAGCACTGCATTAGTTTGTTGTGCCCAAAATGATTGGTGACAAGCTGTATACACACAGAATGATGGAATGTAATTTTATTAGCTAATTATGGAGACATTACCAAAAATAGGAGTCTTTTCGAAAAAAGACATTTAAACATCTTTCTCTGTGCAGTTTCTGCACAGTTACTTTTCAGATTACAAGTTGATACTCTGGGGCTTGTCAGCCCATCTTCAGTTACTCTCTCTGGGAACGAGGCGATGCCTGAGGGCCTGAGACACATTCCTGAGGAAGGAGAAAGCCCCTCAGCCCAGTGGGAAATGTCAGCACCTTTCAGCAGCCCTGTAGCAGGTGGTCACACAGGTTGCATGGCGGTGACCAGACCCTGCACTGGGCATCCTCTGAATTACATGACATGCCAACCAGATGACACTTCTGATATGGATTCACAGCTTTGCATACACTTAGACTACTTGCCCATTCGTTCCCAAAGGATGTTGTGAGCATGCTTGACAATTTGTGCAGTTTAATTTCACAAATGAAGGCAATCTGGTAATACATCAACCGCAATTAAAAACAAACAAACAAAAAAAAGACAGCTATGTCATATCACATGCATGGCAAGAGCAGTGAACTGGCTGACTGTCGTTCTCTCCTGCCCCGGAATGAATCTGCTCAGAATAGCTCAGAGCAGATGCCTTCTCCCTCTTGGTTATTTGTAGCCCAAGGGCAATGGAATCCCATGAAGTCTCACAGGAGGGCAACAGTCTTCAATGCAGGATGGGGGGACAGGAGGAGGCTAGAGGATAGCCTGTATCAGCTGTCTAGGGCCTCAAAGCACAAAGGAACATCATGAAAACCAACACAAGAACAACTCATTGGCATCAAGGTAGCAGGTAATTGACCAGCAGGATATTAAAAGGGTGAGTATGGAACAAAATGAGTTTTTGTTGTATGTCTGTCGTATCTTAGGGACAACAATGCAACCCAGATGTGTAACCTTTCTGCAGCACAATGTAGAATAGTTTGATTTGTTTTTAGAATGTAAGCAGTGGAAAAGCCTGAGTGGGTAGTAAAACTAAGCTAATAGCTAAGAAAACTTCAGTTACTGGTAACGGACAAAAAACAGATTCTTACCCATCACCAATATATTCTGACTTGGTACACAGGAGTAAATTATATGATAGGAGGAAGTGTGGGTGTGAAGTAAGGGTTTGAAAAAGTGAAAATAAGGGGGTGCTCGCTACCTGTTAGAGCAGGAAGGATGCCCCTCACACATCACTCTCCCCTTAACCCTATATTACCCCCCATCCACCCTCTCCCCATTGTCACCAAATGCTTTGTTATTATTCCTGTGTCCTGATTTTCCAGAGGCAGATTCCTTACGGCAGGAAAACAAAGTGTTGCGAGCACCGCATATTACTGTGAATGTCAGATGATTCTGACATCAGACTATGACTAGTTTGAATTTATGTCTGTGTAAAAATTATTGACTACCACAAAGTTGTGACTAAGTATTGGTAACCTAGGGTATAACAGTTATATCAATACTTATACACCTACTACTAATAATAATAATAATTTAAAAAAAAATAATAATAAATTAAATTTGAAATCTGTATATCATTTGTCAAAGTAGCTAAGGCCATTTGAGACACAGATACACAACACACACACACACACACACACACAAAAGAAAAAAAGGTAATTATCTCCAAATTACTAAATTATTTACAACCAACCCATGGCACTTTACTAAAGCATTAGAAAATGAAGACTAGGTCCAGGTCTGGAAACAAACAGTAAAAAACATCAACTATCCAAACTTCCATTTAAAGAATCTGTTCTGAATGTAAGAGAGTACTGTTATCTCAACTCTGAGCTTTCACTCACACTTCCGAAGACTAAAGGTTATTTTGGCACATTGTGTTTTGTGATAGAGGCATACGCAGGAACAGCTGTCTGAACCTGGTACTGGGAGTGGTGAACACAAGCAGGTGAGAGGAAGCAATGTGGGGCCTTAAAAATAGTATTCTCAATTTTATCCAAACCTCCTGGAAATGAGGAAGACTTGTAAAGTAAGAGGGTGTTTTCTGTCTCAGGAAGACACATGACCACTACATTCTGCAGCTCCAAGGACCAGGGCTTGGCGGAGTGTCACATTGCTCACAGTGTGCCCCCCCCCCAACCACCTCAAAGTTAAACATGTGCACTAAAATATTCAAAGGCCACCTGGGCACCATGTGGTTTTACATGTGCACACCAGAACATCATCTTCAGAAAGTCATGACTCTTGTTCAAATGAGAAAACATTCTACACACCTGCACTGATTTTAATGGCACATGGGCTCTACACTTTCCACTAAACAGCACTTATCAGGGTCTCACTTCTTATGGAGATATTTCATCTGCTATACTTATGGAAATCTCTGGCTTTTAAAAGTCACACGGCTAAACAAGTGCTTCTTTAAGACCTCAGGCAAATTATGCATGAGCAGCAACTGGCACATGGTGCAGCGGAGAGGGATGCAGCATAGCTGAGATGGGCAGGTCCAGATCACTTTACCCAAATTACACGAGAGGGTGGGGGTGGGAACCGAAACCAATATCTGCTCTCAAGTGCCCTGCAGTGAAAGCTAGTCCCCGATAACCATCTCAGCAACAGCTGGATGGTAGCTCAGGCATGGGAATCGAGAAGGACTTCTTGGCACATTTTAATTGGAAACTCAACCTATGCTATTTATAATCACAAGATTAGGCATTCTTAAATTGCAACATTCAGAAGGTGAACCACATCACAAGCACTAATCTATTCTCTGATGGTACATTGTAAGGGTATTACAACATGCATGCATGTATGTATGTATGTAATATATATATGCCATTCAATGCATCTTGCAGTAACAGGTTCAACATATTAAGACTGCACACCTTTTAAGTAGTCCCACAAGAGCACCTGTGCCTGGTAAGAGAAATGACAAAAATGTCTCCAGTAAGCTCAGTGGACTCTGAGGAATGGACGGCTGTGGGGAGCACAGTCCTACTGGCCCACTAAGACTCAAGAAAAATTTCAGCAATTTCATTCACTGGTGTCAGCTGCTTCTGTTTGAGCTGCGAAAGGCTTTCATGGAAATCCTACAAGGAAAGCCATGGCCATGCACAATCTCTGGCAGGGAATCCCTAGTGACTATGGCTGACAGTCATCAAGATGTTATTGAGTGCAGTATCATTATCCCCCCTCATGCCAAGTCCACAGAAACAGTGTAGTGTACACCCTACCTCACACACATGAAGTGGAATCATATGGCAGAAAGTCACAGAACAAAATAATAAAATATCTATGAAGGACCAAACTACTGATATACATTCATTTCATCAAATTTCATTACTTTTCCAAAACCCTCTGTGAATTCACAAAATTGTATTACTTTCCTTGTCCAGATAATGGGATTTCACAATTCCACAAATTTTCTAGGATTTCCATGACCATGAGAATCCTGCAGTACATATTTTTGTGTTGTTGCCGCAGCACACAACACTATATAAAGCACTTGCTCAGGCAAACAGTATCCCTTGGAGACTACCAGAATCATTTCTAGAAATGGAAAACGATTCCAGCAATTACTTCACTCAGGCCACTTGCCATGATACACCAAATCGTTTCACGTTGAACAACACCCTGTTTTTCCAAAACATTAAACAGCTTATTATAGCCTTGGTTCAGGATGCTGGTAGCACTGAAGGCCTTGGACCAGTTGTCGAGGTGTAACATTGCACACACATCGTATATGAAATTGTAAAATCAGTGCTGCTGATATCAGGAAGCCCCTTTTGTACCCTTTTGCCTGTGATTCAACTACAAGTACTTTTGTAAATTTAGGGTCGTGATGCCTGTTCCTCGCTCTGATCAATACATTTCACTGTATTTCCTTCTGTGCCGTCACTATAAATAGGAGGTTTGCATGTAGCCTTTTTAAGGTCAAGGGTTGGGGTCTTAGAGGCCGCATTGGGAAGTCTGCGCCACATACACATGCGCAGGCTACTGCATCTCCTGCCCATGCGTAGTGGAGTCCTTCTCCTTGCTAAAAGTACTGCAGTATGAGGGAGGCTTAACTGCATTCCAGAGACAAATAGTTTCTGTCATTTCAAAGGAACAAAGGAGCAAAAACGTTCAATAAATGTTGGATCAGGCATATGGCACTCACACAATTTACAAACTACATTGCTTGGCATTAAGCAATCTGTAGCCGTGTCAACAGTTTAGCAGGCCAGCAGGTCATACCAACAATCGGCAACGTACAAAACTACTGCAATGTGACTTTTGCCATTGATATTGAAATTAACACAAAAAACAGCACCAAACTGAAACTTATGGAGAAATCGATATCGTCGTTAGCATGTCCACTGGACCAATCACTGTGTATTTTGGAAAATGCATTCTCATCTCAGCGAACCACAGAGTATGGTTTCACATTTGGGGGTGGGGGAATGGGAACGCTGTGTACAGGGTTGCAATTACTTCCATCTCCTCTCGAAAGTAGAAGTGACTCATGTAAGATCGAAAAGCAAAGGTAGGGAGAATATGGATTTAAAATTTTGTTGTACTATGCTTTTGTTTAAAATGTTTTATAGACAAATAACCAAAAATAAATGTATATTTAAACCTTCCAATCCCCCAGAAATGAGTAGACTAAATGCAATGTGTTTTAAGTGCATCATTAGACTACAGTGAAAGAATTTCAGCAAAACATCTACAACATTTAAATAGCTTTGCCATTATTGCTTTAGTAGCTCAGATGGCTCAGTTTACACCAAAACAGTCAACATGCTTTCCAAGGTCAAGACTCACCTGCCTACGATAGAAATGGATTCCATGGGTGATTATGTTGATTCTAAAGATTTTGAGCACATTCTCTGGAGGCACAGGCCCTTTGGCCATCTCCATAGGGTCGGCCAAGTCCAAAGCATGACACTCCGAAGGTGCCTGGGGGGCCTTCTCTTTGCCTGAGGCTTTAGGCATCTTCCTCCGTGTGCTGGTAGATGCAAAGCGGGGGATAGGGCAATGCCGGAGCATTGCCAGCACAAAACTAGTAGTTCATATCCCACAGATTAACTTTGAGGTGTGTTGGTTCTGAGTGCAGGGGCACCAGACCACTTGTTCAAAGTAAGAATTGTGAGGGGGTTGTTCTTGGGGACCTCTGGGTACCAGTCGCAGGCGGCACTTCTCGGTGTTGTTCTGCTCTGAGCGTTCACAGGAAGCCAATCTCCCCAGCCATGCTGGCCCCTTTAAAATATCCAGGATAGTGATGTCACCACTGCGTCTGCCAGGCTAAACAGCTGCTGCCATGCCTGTGGCGGGGCAGGGTGATGGCGGTAGTCCTCTGTCTGCCCCCCATGCCGAGTCACACATGGATCCAAACAAGAGGAATGTGGATGCACATGTCACCCCCGCAGCTTCCTCTTTACAGGCGCCATGACCACTCCTCTGAACAACTCAAGGAGTAATGAGCAGATCGTCTGACTGACTTCCTCAACTACACACTCCACAGCAGCTACACAACAATCTGGTGCTAGACAGTAGAAACGTAGACCATAGTAGTGATCTTTTTCTTTTAAGGCCACAAGGCCATTGTAGTAACACTGCCAAATCATTTTTTGTCTATGCATAGCCAATATACTGACAATGCTAATACATTCCAGAAAATATGCATTTCACTGGCATTTATGTCAAGGTGCCCTTGATGTCACCTTGAACATCTTGAATAGTAAAGGGCAATGAGTTTCCAGTGTCTAAAACATTTTTCACAGAACAGCCACAACAACAACATTCATATAACAGAACCTGTGGTCAGATTTCCATAGCATTCCTGTCATGCCCTTCGTACATCTAAGAGCAAGCCACGGGTTTATTTAGGGCTAAGCCAATCACCCGAGGGACAGGTGTCAGAATGTATGACAGGGTTGCTTCAACAAGGTTCCCTTTGACCGTGTGTCTGGATTGATGGGCTCTCTTTCACACCTCACACCCTCCTCTAGCCCTCTCCCGTCAGTGCAAATGCTTGTGTCCCACTCTGAGGTTGTGCGCCTATCTCTTGCGTCCATGAGACAAACATGCTGAGCATGGATCGTCTTAATATAGAGGTAGCAAATGCTTGTGAGTGAGCCAGGGAGAGTGAGAGTGAGTAAGAGAAAGACCGGGCGAGAGAGAGAAAGATCTTGACCGGTAAGGAAATGGTTCACGTGTACTGTGAAATTCCAGCCAGTCTTGAACTACAGTTCAACACTTAAAATGAAAAAAGTGTAAATTATTGCATGTAGGCCCAAACTAGCCTAAATGGTGTAAAAGTTTATCATAATTTCAATGGCTAAAATGCTAGCTTAATGAATTAGCATACTTTCCATAAAACACTACAGCAGACATCAGAATAGTGCAAAAGTTTCTCAGTTTTATTTGTGCAAGAGATCATTTTGATTGTTATTTCAGGGAATATAAAAAGTCAGCACAATTCTAACATCCCCTACTCCTACTACAGACATCGAAGACAGGCTTCTACAACTTAAATGCTGAGTAACACACAGACTGTAGCTCAGCAAGCAAAATGATGGAATTCTAATATCTTTTCAAATAATAAAAATAGGCTGTCACAACACTCTATATGGATAATTTAAATTTAGTTCCTTCTGTTCATTCAGTTAAGTCAAAGTAACTGATCTTTCCACAGGAAGGTACCCATCAGCTTTTTACTAATCTCAGGACAGTGAACTATGCGCTGTACGTGCATAGCTGTGCCTCAGTGTGATAACATGATCAGTCCTAGTTAATTGGAGGGAATGCCAGATATCCAGGGGATTTAACCTAGGGTCCCCTAGAATGCCAGCCGAAGCCTTATGTCTGAAGGAATCAACTTTCTGGCATACCAGGCTGTCTTTTAAACTGGGCTTGTTTTTAAAATATAAACCCTATTTCACCAGTGACTGACCACTGGATTACACATGAAGATTAGGATGTCATGATGTCAAGATGTTTATGAGCACAGGAAACAGACACAGTCCCTTTAATATAAAAAAATGCCAAAATTAATTCAAGGAACAAAAATGGAACATAAGGTAGGTAACCACTAACAGCAATAGCAATCAGTTTATAAAGTTTCTTTACAATTATTCAGGAAAATGAATGAAGTTGTATCTATGCAGGGACCTTCTCCATGTCTCCAGGCATGTTTTCCAACAGTGTGGCCCTTGTCAGTGGCTGAAAGAAGAGCTTTACTCATCCTTCCACTACCTTTTCACAAAGACCTCATAATGTTTTTGTCATATGTACTTTGAGACAATACACACGCACATAGATTATTTTCGAAAACTCACTCCAGGGAAATAGTTTCTCCCCTAATCTTAATAAGGCATGTTGTAAGTGGTGAAAGTCTGGAAGACTGGAGGTCAAAGATCACGGCCCTTTGGGCCCACCAGCACTCAACACATTTAGTAATCACTTTCTACCTGACAGGGGAAACCACACACTCCACACAGCATGTGTTCAGGTACAGGAAAGTGCACTTAACAGCAAAGGCTTTACCCAAAAGAATGATCCAAACCATACCAAGTTCTATTCTCTAAAACACCCATTTAGGGGTTCTATGACTTTAAACAACTTACAGACAAAATATATCACCAGAATGGGTATTGAAATCATCAATGTGATATTTCCAACATACTACATAATATTTGGCTGCAATTGGCAAATAGCACAAAACAGTTACTTAAAATGCTAAGCCGGCGCACTACAGTACATATTGTACATATTAGCACCTACATTCCAGAGACAAATATGAAGCCCTCCTGATAAAAAAAACAGTTATCTATTCAAGAAATACCCAACACATTGATGACCACAGACCAAGGAAATCTTTAAAACAAATGAATGGCTATAAATTAGTAGCCACAATCACACAATTACTCGTGCACACATCTGGAGACATTCTGCCATTGCTCAGACAACCCCTTTACACACTTAGAGCACGTGTAACATAAAGGCCTCCAAAGACCACCATTTGATGGATTGCTTTGGAGGTTTGACCAACCCACAGACCACACACACATAGTCTGAAGTTGTTTACAAAGAACCAGGCTCTCCATTACACCTTCCTGGCTGGATGAGCGACTGGGCTTCTGCTGCTGGCTGCCCAAGCCCCTCTGACTGTCTGAGACTGTTCTGGGCTACTTGGTGCTACTCCAGGAAGGACTAGCTGTACCCTGCTTGACCTACGACTTAACAGTGACTCATCCACCCGCCTGTGACCAATGGCTGTCAGGTCTGCATTCAGTGTACTGCTCTTATGGCCTATGGTGTCAACTCAGAATTATAGCCATGCCATGAAAGTGTTCATAAAGTAGATTAAACTGCATAGCCTTTGCCTACGATCTTGTTTGATTATTATGTTAGCTGGTACAGAACTGGATTGCCATTTTTCAGGAAATACATTTCTGCATCAGTTCTGCAACTAGTTTTACATTTTTACATAAAGCTGCATCTCCACCAAGTGCTCTGCCATTTCCTCACAATGACACACACACACACACACAGACAAATTAGTGCCGATAGCCAGCCGCCGCCCCCACCCAAAAGGATACTGTGCTCTTTCACACACACATCTCAACACTACACAAAGCTCTGAAGACAACTCATTTGCAAGTGTAACCAGAGGGAGAGAGTTTAAAATTTCAAGTAGCAATGAATCTTTTATGTTGGGGTTGCTTAGGGGAGAAATATTCCTAAATAAGGTTTCTTTAGAGCCTGAACATCACTGCGTCATCAGAAAACTAGTGGCTGCTATTCGGTTGGTGTGTCCCCCTGCAATGGAAAGCAGTCCGACATAAAAATGCCTTTGTGGGGCGAGACTTAAAAATGCGCAGCTCTGGCTCCATCTGATAATTGCCTTAATGCTAGCCCACCAACACACTTGTACGCTCACACATACACACACATAAATGCCAAACACTCTGCACCAGACAATGCAGTAGGCAGACGTGCCAGTCTAATCCATGGTTGTCTACAACAGAGCTGGCCAGCACAGTGCTCTGGTGAGCAAGGACAGATGCAATGGACAATGAGGAATTTCCGAGAATTCTAAATATACCCCACATGCATGGGCGACCAGAGGTAAACACCCACTGACTGGATGTCCATGACATCTGCTCCAAGCAGATCTTCTATCAGGAAAAACCCTTGGTGTATTCAGGGTTGTTGTACCTGGCACTTTTTACATTTGGGTGTTCTGGCACATTCTGCCGGCCACCATCTGCATGCTGGCACTGGCAGAGGCCCAGAAGCACATAGGAAATGGTCTCAGCATCCATACATAATCTCTGTACTGATGCACAGTCAGTTTGGGGAGGCTCATGGTAAAGACAGGAAGATGGCAGAAGGGGAGCCCATTCCGACATGAAGGGTTACAAGCTAGACATCCCACCTGGTCAGTGGTGCCCCCCAGTGGATGTATGCAGAACTGCTGTGTGAGGAACAAACAGAAGCGGCACCTCGACCCTCAGTAATGTTTCAAACATTTCGTGAAGTACCTTAAATGACATTTATTTTCAGGCTTTATAGCAGGGGCTGCTCAATTAAGAATTGTATTCAAAATATAGTTTTCAACTGATTAAAAATATATATATTCATTTTTACAATGACTGTCAGTGTTTACTAGGAATTACAGGAAGACAGTGGAAAGGGCATAACACATTCTAGATGCTACTGCCAAATCTTGAAAATGTACCTTTACTAGCTGTGAACACACCCTTACTAGTTGTTAAGTTTAAACACAAACCTTTTTTCTTGCCACTGCCACAGTCATGGAGATGCAATGACGGTGTTCTGAATTTATTTAAAAAAAAAAAAAAATTCCAGACAGCTCAGTCGACAAGGGAAGAGCACTGTGTGTACAATGGAATTAAAATAACACCAAAAAACTTAACATTTAGACTATCATTTCTGAACTGAGCATGCAGCTGATACATCTAATCGGGTGAATCAGCTTTTTATTATATTTGGCTAGTTATAATAAAGGTAATAAAAAGCTAAACTAAAAAGACGATGAGTGTCTTGGACCTTCCTTTCTTCTATGGATGAAACTTAATTTTAACAGTCAAGTTCATAAGGTAACTCTTTTTGCACTAATTTAGTTGCCATTCAAGATATAATGTAAAGAAAAACTTTACATTATTAAAACAGTCTGAACTGAAATGCACAATAATGGATTTTCAGCAATTAATCATCATGAAAACAATTAAACTAACAAAGACGAACAATTTCATTTTGATCCAAAGTTAAAAAAAATGTTTTAGGATATTGAAGTTATCTGGAAGAATCTCTGGCTAAAGGGATCCTCTCGGTCTCTCACACCACGTTTCTGTGACACGCAGAGGGTTGCATAGCAACAGCTGGCAAGTAGGGGTTTCTTAAACTGTGTGTGTGTCGGAAGGAGAGTGTGAGAAAGGCTGGCTGTGAGTGCTGTGGCAGAGGAGAGGACGGCTGCGTGACCCACCCATCACTCCCACACAGCAGGGGAAGTGTTGCACCGCTGGTGATGAGCCATAGTCGTGCTCAGGCCTCGCCAACATCATGGCACCCAAGAGCACACCTGCCATGGATGCACAGCACTAAGCTTTCTCACTCTCTGAGCACGTGCTGGGTGAGAGAGCACCCAACAGCGTCTCAGAACAGGAGGGTGTGGTAAATTTCCGCACAAGTGGGCAGATGTGTACAGTGCAGTAGAGAGAGAGCAAGTGAGTGGGTTTATGGCGACACAATAATGCCAATGCGTCAAGCCGTGTTTTTGTTTCCTTCTCCATCTGTGGTGACTGAAATGTCCTGGCTTAACACAGGAAACATCACCCTTTACAGGTTGGCTTCGTGCAAGAGGAATTTGACTTAGTGCACATGACATGCTGTCACTCACTGTTCAGACCTGCACACACACACACACACACACACACACACACACACACACACACTTCTGACATTTACTCTTAATCCTAATGCACATCTGCAATACACCAACTCATAAGTTCATCTTCTGTGAAAAACATTAAGAGACAGCAACAGGAGCAGAAAGGGTGAGGCACGGGCAGTTGAAGGCCCAGTTGGAGTCAGAAATACTCCAGGACTGGAGGGATATTTAAGGATAATTCTAAATCACATTAACCCATCCAGGTATTAAACAAACAATTAGGATCTTTTGGATCAAAGGATCAGAATGAAGTAAGGGAATCAATGTAACTCATGACAGAACTTACTGTATTAAACTTTGGTCATCCTTGTTGAGGATCACCATCTCGCCATTCTCTCAACAAAAGATACCATTAACAAAAACAAATTTTAATCCACTACAATTTCAGAGCAAGCAATTTGTGCCATAGAGGTTTAAAGAAAAAACCTTCGAAATACCCTCTCATAATGAATTGAGCAATCTGAGCAGGTGGTTGAACAGCATGTTGACAGAGCCAAACTTTGGTGTCGAGCTGGCACTTTGTTCGCTTCAGCGGACGGGCTGTGACTGGTAGACCGCCACCCTCTTCCCCCACGCTAACAGCCTCTGAATCATCCTGACAAGCCCGCAGGCCCAGTCACCTAAATGGAGTCCGTCACTAGTGAGGCATCAGGAGTAGCATCATTACCATTCATTTAAAGGTGCTGCCACTTCCATCAGCTTATTTACCCATGGACAACACTCAGGAATAAACACATGAAATCGGCTTCAGCATCTTTACTTTTAGAATAAACTATGCAAGTTATAGTGCTCCTGCAGATAAGTGAATATAGTAAGTGAAGTTAAATCGTAAGTATCGTGAAATTGTGAAAAGCTGTACATTTATTTAATAAGAAATGTTTTCCTTACCAGCAGAAAAACACTTCACTCTTTAGCACTTTAAGACTAGATTTGACCATTTTTAAGTGAACTGTATGGCGCTCTCAGCAGGAAAAGTGTATTTAGTCACAGTAGGTTAAGGTAATTGCAAGATGATGCATGTAAATTTTGTATCCACACTTGAAATACAAGAACGTAAGAGACATTCTAGAATGGTCTACTTTGAGCACTCAGGATTCCAGAGACAGCCAGAAAAGCTTTGAGTGCCTGGCTGACCTCAGCAGACCAGCACACATGTACGCAGCTGTTTCCCAAACAGTGTGTGCCAGTAATCTGAATCCATCATCTGTCACAGTCAAAAAACAACACAAACCAAGTCTGACCAGATATGCCTAATAGATTAACCAACATCATTTTTAGTCATGCGTAGGTAAAAGATACCTTATTTCAATCCATAGACAGTGGATTCACTTCTTCATTCAGAAGCACTGAGTTACAGCAAACATCAAGCAGTCCACACCAAGCAGCCTGTGCTGCAGGCATCCAACTGGGCCAGGGACTTGGCTGTGGCAGAAGGCTGAGCCTTGAAGTTGGGCCTGGGGGTTTCAGAGGACCAACGGCACCGCAGAAAGGGCATTCTTAATTAAGCCATGATAAAAGATTCATCCCCTAGCCTGTAAAGGGATATTAAATGCTGCCTATGCAGCTTATGCACAGGAGATGCAGGAGAGCCTGGTGTGGCCTCTCTGCCTACGGCCCATGGGGCACTCTCCTCACCTGGGGAGCCACGGTAAGGGAACACATGGCCAAAAGGAGGCCGTCAGCACAGGAATACACCGACACTCATGAGCGGTCAACAGTAAGAGAAAAAGTGGGCAAGCTTTGCCACAAGGGCCTTTAAGAGCATTGAGTTATTAAAAGGCAGCTGAAGGGGCAGCTGAGAAATGAGGTTCTGGCTACAAATCAAAGGCAGTGTAGTCCCTCTTGTGCCATGGAGCCACAATTAGTCCACCTCGGCTGGGGGTTCCACTCAAAATGGCAGTGGATGCAGAGAGGATGCGAGAATCATGCTCTCTCATGCTTTAATACTATATGTTATCACTGCCTTTAAGCCACTTAGCACTGAAACAACTCCAGTCTGTGCGGGTGGCTAATTCTGCAGCTAATGAGAGTGCTGCTTATCAGCAGGTGAGCGCTTAAGAACAGTGACACAGGGCAGCCTCATGAGCAGAGATGGTAGACAGGTGTTGCCTTCCTCTGCTGCGACTGCTGCCGCAAGACAAGAGAGTGAGCGAAGCTCTGTGTGCTTGATTAGTGCTAATGCCCACTCCCTGATCAACAAGAAGGGATAGGATTAGCGACCTCTCTGCTCCCACATCACTTCCTCTTCTCACCCACTGTGCAGAAATCCAACAGGGCCAATACTTCTTCCGGCAGGCTCGTGGAGCATGGTGATTCCTGCTCCTTAGCACGTCAGTGGGTGATTAGAGGCAATGATTGTCCACAGAATGCTCACAGCATGCCCTTCTCATCTTCATTAGGCCCTAACAGATGCAAGCACAACACTGAACAAACCTCAAAGGAGGCCTTTAAAGGAAAACTTTAACCAGTATAAAAAAGGCCCTGGCATTCAAAACGAGACACTGAGAACTTTGTAAGTGTACGTAATGTGTATTAAGAAAACAGTTCTTACAGGCAGTACCTTGCAGTCCTTTCTCATTGCCGCCATGAGGAAAGATTGACCTCTGGCCGTCTTCCTCTGGCAGCCCTTTCATCATATTCCGGTTAGAACAAGTACGGATGCCCATCAAATGTAAATGGCTCTTCATCTTCCTCAAATTCTCTGTTCTATATTCCACTCCTATACACCACTACGTGGTGTACTCCCAGTTTGATACTCTGTATGATGTTTTAACATGCCAATTTTCATTTTACACCGAAGTTGTTCTTTAATTACCAACACTTGGATAAGTTGTGTTACTTTTGCAGCCATAAAGTGAAAGAGAGAGAGGGAGAGACACACAGAGAGAAAAAGAAAGAAAGCCAGATGAAGCCAATTCTTATTCAATGAGAAGATATTTCTGAAATAATAGCTATACTAAACTCATCATCAAAAATTAACATAGACTTGCCATCACACAAGATGCTCAGCAACATTCTTAACTTTAAGAGCTGCTGTAGTCAAAAACAGGAAGCACATCTTTTCAACAATTTGACCCTTAAAATTGCCCAGGAGAAGGACAAATTTTAGTTCTAACACAAACTGCTTTCTATTCAGCAAGATACTGAACAGCACCTTAGGCAGATCACCATTCAGTCTAAGTGCAGGTTGCATGCTGCCTCCCAGCACACAGGTGTAGCAGCCTGCTGGGCCTATAAAAAGCTCCTGCAGAGCATCAGGCCAGGCATCCTGTGGCCGGAAGGGCCTTGGCATTGATGTGTCGGCACACTGTCTGGACCAGCTCCAGGTCCAAAATGGATCTGACCAATATGGCCAACACACACGTAGTGCACACAAACACAATGTATGCACCCTGTTCTCTTTGTGTTTTAATGCTGGAAAGGAAGCACTGCTTAACAAAGAGAAACACCACACGCAGTGCTCACACAAAGCCGTACTCTGGCACAGGCATGTCAGAGGGGCCGCCAAGCCTCATTGGAGGTCCACTGCTGAACACCGCCACATTTGTTCCTGTGTTCAAAGCAGCTAAATGTGTCTCCCTATTGTCTGCCAGATTATGGCTGTTAAAGGGCATAACCCCCCCCCCACACACACACACACACACACAAACACAGTAAGGTCAGGTCTAATGGCATCCTTAAGCCATAACACATGTTTGCCAGTGTATTCTTTGACAGGGTGTGGTGAGGTTAAAGAAAGAAAATATGTTTTGTCTACACCGTGGCATTCCTACTAGTAACAGATATGACCCCATCACACATACAAATGTGCAGTTTGGCTTCTTTTGCAGTGGTGCATCATAATTTTTAATCAACAAATACCTTGCGCCATTTTCCTTTGTCTTTATTAATAACAGTAACACTAATTTTGTATTTGCAAAGGGATCACAAGGGATGTAGTCTAGGGTCAGGTTAAGTTTAGAGTTAAGTATCAGATTTCTTGAACGGCATCTAACGCCACTGATTCTACTGCTACGTTTACCCCTATTGATGAATCCCCATTTAATGCTAACAGCTTGCCATGCACATGCTGTTGTACCACCAAGTGCTCCCTCCTCGTTGAAATGAAAAGGAAAACTTGCTCGAGTGCTACGTGTCTAGAGTAAAGTCTAGGATTTTATGAGCTGCATCCAGCTACACTGCTTCCCTTGCTGCGGTGATGACACACGGCTCTACCTCCTCTGCTAAACCATGACATACCACCCACTCCACCTCCAATGACACAAAATATTGGATGAAGCAAAACTGCCTCCTACTTAACTGCAATGAATCAAAAAATTGTTGTCCTTGGCCCAAAAACATTCAGCCAATCTTACAATTCCTTCTAACTTAACAGAGATGGCTCCAGGGTCACTGCATCCACCCATGTTTGCAGTCGTGGAATGTTCTTCAACCCCACCCTCTCCATCAACCACATAACCAAAATGACTTTTACACCCTTATCACCTACAGTACGATGGTATGTACTCAGATCAGACCCAGATCAGGCCACCAATAAACTTAAGTACGTGTAGAACACAGCAGCCCACCTGCCCACTTCCACCCCCCGCTGTGACTATCTTACCCAATTCTTCCACAATCTTTACTCACTCCCAGTCAAATACAGAAATAGTTTCAAAATTTATATCACTTGCAAAGCTCTTAATAAGTTAGCCCCTTCTTATCTCTCAGCGCCCCTTACCTGTTACATAAATGCTTACGCTAAAAAAACAATTAATGAGAATCTAACTCTAGGCATCAATGGCGAAATGACTGGATAGAACATTTCTAAGATATTTGGACAGCCCAATTACAGGAAGTTGAGACAGGACTGTTCACCTGGTCAACAGTAAAAGAAGAAACAGCAGAATCTACGCTGGAACAGTCCAATTAAATGGCATTGTTGAGATGTCATCAGGGCTTCAATTAGATGTGCATGCAAACACAGCCTACTGCTGAATGAGTCATAGGAACAAGTGGAGGAGAGGAGATTAAATGTGTGGTTTTCTTTTAGTAAAAAAATGGAAAAAAGACAACTTGAAAGGATTCATAAAAATTGCTGCAAGTTAGGTTTAGCCCACAAATTATTTTTTGACATAAGACAAGGCATGAAAGGATGAAAAACATTTGAAGAGAATTGTGGCTGTACTATAGGGGTATAATGCCAGGGGAAAGACAGTGTATAGACAAATAAGAAGGACAGTCTAACAAAGTGGACCTCTCTGTACTCTGACAATCTAAATTAAATGACAGACGCACACTTTTTGCCACTCTCACTCTCACAGTCTACTTTAACAACAACAATGACAACAACAATAATAACAATGCAAAAGTTCTTTACAATGTTATTAAAAGAAAGCTTGTATAGACCTTGGAAAAAAACTTGTATGGTGTGAAAATGCTCTAAAATCATAAGCATTTTTCAGTGATTTTCAGCCAGTTTCCAGTGACTATGCATTAAAAAAAACTTTCTTCGCCACTTCATAAACATCTCTTTACAAACCAATATGCTACCGCTACATTATTGTTCTATGAAATAAAAGGTAACCATTAACATATGAATGTAAATCAAAACAAGTCAAAGCAGAGCATGCTTACCACCTGAACACTGCAATGGCAAGTTGGCTTGCCAGACTACAAGACAAACTTGTACTTGTGAAGGTTACCACACATTTCAAATAAGACCAGGTTAGCACAACATGCTGAAAAGTGTGACTTGGCAACCAAGCTCTGGTCTACACACTTACAGTTACATAAAAGTCAAACCAACAAATAGCCAACTGCCTCATAACAGGGGTGATGAAAATCAATTTTTAAGGACCCAAAGACCTATTTTTACCCAGACAACTGAGGAAAATGTTTTCTGGAAACCGTTTCAAAAAGTTTCCAAGAAGTTGGTGACCCAGTTAGTCACCCACATAAACCATGGCAAACAGGGTCACTTCATCTCATATACCTGCATTGCTAGGATGTGAACACACTGAGATTGTCCTTTCGGCAGGGTTGGGGAGTCTGTAAATGACAGTGGAAGAGGTCACAGAGAGTTACGCCTCGCAGTCCGAGGACAGGGGAAGCCCTTTTTCTGGTTTGATTGTTTGCACAGATGCTTACTTGGGCGGCTGATGAAGTCACTTTCCACACATCAAGACTGGGCTTAACAGATACACCTTTCCTCATCCATTTAGCACACAGCTTTAGCAGCATCTTCCTAAGGGCAGTTATTTTTAATCATTTTTATTCCCTGAGCAACAGCCCAAAATACAACAGACAAGAATTAGGACTCTGTACAGCGAGGCACAAATATAACACCTCCCTATGGTTCGTACACTTGTGTGGTCCAAATGAGCAAGGCAGCCATTGCCTCCTTGGACTGTCTCACTTGGCTGAAATGACTGTACACCAACATACACCATGAGTGATGGCGACAAGTTTTAGTATCCTTCTGACTACCTGTCTATGATGAAGGCTGAATAAAGGTCCATCAGAAAAAAATGTTTCCAGTGGAACCACTCTGAAAATGAAAATGCCACAAAATGTTCATGTGCCACAAAAAGCATTAAAATGAATAGCTACAAGAAACAATATCCCTTTACATAATTTGTACCACTCTTTTGTAAATACAGGGACAGCAACAGTCACCCAGAAATTCAAACTCTCTGACTGCCAGACTCATGTGGAGGGGAAAGTATAAAGCTTCGAAAACAAACATAATAAATCCATACACTCTGACAGATAAACATAATTATCCCACAAACTCGAATGCATAAACGGCACATTAAACACACAGAGCAAATATCACCGGAGCTGACAGTCAGATGACAAAGTAACATGATGGACTAAAAAAAGCCACAACAATGACAGCAATGACAGCAATCATGCACATTATGAGCAGATCTATGTCCACAGAAAAGCAATGTCGAACTCTGCTGCCTTAGCCATCAAACTCTGCTGCCTTGCATTGCCCTGTCAATCCCCCTCACCATACTCACCAGCAATAATGCCACCTTCTTCATAGTCCGGTTCCCCATAGTTGGTAGAATGTGTGTGTACTGTGTGTATGTGTGTGCACACTTGGACTTCACCCGGTCCTCAGGTCTGAACCGGAGGGCTATGCTGAGAGGGGAGACGCTGCCAGCTCCAATGCCGCCTGCGTGGAGCGCAAAGGATGGAAATGATTTTGCTTTTGCATCCTCCCTCCCTTCCTCTCACTCACTCACTCTCCCCTCTCCCTCTCTCTGTTCATGCTCTGCTCGGTTCCCAGTCTTGCTCACAAAAGCAGAAGTGGAAAACTATGCATGCATACAGTGAGTTACACACATACACAGACGTTAAAGGCAGACTGTCACACAAACACACACACACAAACCAGCACACACATGTTCATAAGAAAGGAAGGAAAGCCACATGGCTCAGCAAAAGCGGCACATTCCAAACCTGCCATCATGGCGGCCACACAAGTACAGAGGCAGGGCCCCCCCGTCACACGGCAGTGGTGTGTTTGTGTGGGAACCTGCGCGTGCGCGAGTGTGTGCACATGTTTGAACCCATTGTACACACACATACCCATGTCTACGTCAGCAGGCCCTCTACTGGATAAATGCAGGAGGACGCATCTGTTGCATCTCTATCATGAATGCAATAAAATCACAACCCCCCACCCCCCCCCCCCCATGTCTTTCTATCCCCCTCTCTCTCTCCACACCCTGTATGGCTCGGGTGGTCCTGTGATTCGCGGCATGCAGAGACATCCCACTTTGGTTCGAGGTCATCATGTGGAACATGTATTTGTCACTTTCCATCGTTAATTATCTTCCTCGTGGCCGTGTTGAGAATAACTCTGAGGAAGGGCACAAGTCCGATAGGAATCTGACAAGCTCAGTTGGGAGGAGCCAGGGTAGACAACGACGACCTTCACAAAGTCAACACTAAGAATCAAACATACCGCAAACAGCATAATTGCCACCACCCGCACTGTAATCACCTTCTAATCTTTAGCAGCACCCTCCCACAGAAACTTCACTAGAGTTTACTACATAAACAACTCAACAGCAAAACAGCCTCTCTGCCCCCAGCTGCTTAGAATTCAACACCTTTATGGTCTGAGTTGCGTACAGCAGGGTGCCTCTGGTATAGAACAAGAGTGACGTGGATCAAAAGTGCCAGCAGCATTTGTCTGAAATGTCAGCCATCGGTCACAGCCCGAGTCTACAGTTTGGCTTGCCATCCATGGACGTGTTAGTCAGCGACTGACCCACTCAATCACACAGCAGTCAGTAACAGCGCCCTGACCGCTCGGAGCTTCAAGGTGTTCTGTTCATATTTATAACTGGAAATCTAATTACTGTGTTATAACAGATGGCAGCGATTCAGGCGATGCATGCTTCCAATATGCATATGAATCAGCAGCTTTATGGAATCACCATTAAGTGCAGACCATGACACAATTGTAAGGTTCAGGAATCAAGAGTGACTATTCTAAATCAGCACAACAGAGGAATTTACATTATCAAAATAAAGGATGCCTCAGAGTAGTTCCCCTAAAGTAATTGATCTGGTGTCACACCTACTCTGTTCCTGTGCTGTGCCACATCTGGGGTGGGATTTTCCACAGGCCAATATTATATTGTGGATAATGCTATGAAGATCTGACATGCTAAGATGTCCAGGTACTGTAGGACAGTGGGATGTCTCCAGCCCCCTGCCTCAAAGATAACACCTTATTGTGTGCTCTTAACAAAGACATCAAACACCAGTTGATCACTGACAAACTGGCATCAGGTTGGGTATTTAAGGGAAAGACCTTGTTTTTCAGCTCTCTTACTCTCCTTCTCTCTTTTTTGGGGTTTTGTTTGATTTCCTTTACATCTCGTACATCTCTTGTTTATTTGGTCGTTATGTGCTTGATTTGATAGGTATTCAACCTGTTAATCCATCTGGTATTACTTGGAGTGTTAATTGTAACTTTAACTTGCATCTAGTTAATAAACTATTCAGTCATTTACCAGTCATATATTTTCTCGTGTGCCATGCCATTACTGTGCTATTAGCTCTTGTGATGTATGCTGATACTGAAGGCAATGTTATGATTTCATGTCAAATAAATAGTGTTACATGTGAACGTCTTCATCCACTCAGTTCTGTTGTTGGTCTGAAAAGGTGGATCCTTACACAAGTGACAGCATTTACACTCTGAGGTCATAACTGTTATTTTTGGGATATGTAGGTGTGGCAGGTGTGATAATGGTTGGAATAAGAATCGTTAATAAAAATTCAAGTTCACTTTGATGGCCTTAAGCACTCATTATTTCAATGAAATGATGACTTTCTGCCAGCAGAGGGAGCAGAGGAACAATAAATGGTTCAACCGCATCTCTTCAGGAAAGGAAGGTGGGGAAGTTTTCTTTGAACAGGCAATGGAGGAAACTGGACTCTATAGGGAACTGTCTCACTGAATGTAAAGGTGCTACTCTGTGCATTCTTGGCAGATAAAGGCTTGGGCATTATCATAATGTCTTTCTGCTGACTACATTCACCTGTCAGACCATCAGACAGTAAAGGACCTGTTTCTTCAGCAGGTAATATAGACCAGTGCTTACCATTTTGATGAGTGAGGCTGGATTCTGATGTGGTCTTCCTGCTGAGGCATCCATGTTGTCAATAGAGTCTGGTAAGCTGTTCTTTAAGGAGGGAGAGTGGAGGCGCTCTTCCCCTTCCTCTTCTTCCTCATCCTCCTCCTCCTCTCTCTCGCTCTCCTCTGAGTTTTCAAACTCATCACTGTCCTGGTCCATCTCCTCTTCTTCTCCCTCCTCCTCTCCCCCCTCCTCCTGGGCCTCTCTCCCACCGTCCTCCTCCCGTTCTGTCCTTTCCCCCTCTACTCTGTGCTGCCCAGCTTGTCCTTCCCCTGTACTACTGCCGCTGTTGTTGTTCTCCTCTTCTTCCTCCTCCTCTTCATCCTGGTCCTGCTGCTGCTGCTGGTGTCTGCCCTGCTCCAGTGCCCAGGAGGCTCCCTGCTCTCCTCCGTTCACCTCGTTGCACGGCCTTTGTGGGGCACCCTCACCACAGCCCTCACTGCTGCCCACCTCTCCTGAGGGCCACATCTCTTCCTCCTCCTCCTCCTCCTCCTCCTCACCCTCCTCTTCCTCTTCATCACCCTCATCCTCTTCCTCCCCTTCTTGGGCCGGCTGGGCTGCTACTCGGGGCTGTTCCTGCTCTTCGTCCTCTAGCACGCGGTTCATATTATCCTCCTCCTCGGCCTCCTGTCCTGGTTGGTGGGCCGAGGCCGTCCCCGAGGCCGCTGCCACAGCTGTGCGGGCCGAGGAGCCGTTACCTCGACCCCCCGGCCCTGGCCGTGGCCGCGGCCCCCCTCTCCGCCTGCTGCCCCCCGACAGCAGATCCTGGTTCATTTCCAAAAGCCAGCTTGCTACCTCCTGCACCTTCACTAGGCTGTCTGAGGAGGAGAAGGGCTTGGCATTCTGAAAGAGAAAAGAGAAAGAAGGAAAAAGCATTAGTAGGTATGAACCTCAAAAGATATGAAACTGTGCATGCAGAACATATGTAGCCCTTTAATGAGCCCAGCATCTTTTATTAACCATTATGATGAATAAAACAACACTGCCCTTCATATACACTGAGTCAAAGCTACCTTCATTTAGAATTGAACACCATTTTGCACATGCTATCAGGAACCTTCAACAATAGTAGAATAATAGAAAAGTAACTTTCATTATGAGAACATATGTTGACAGCAAGGTGACATTCATCATGACAAAAGTAAGTCGATGAAATCAACTGAATGTTTTCCTCTATATCACATTTCTGTAATGGCAGCTTTTGGCCATTTGGGGGCATATGAGTTCAATTAGTAAGTAGAGGACAAGGTTGTGGAGTGCACTGGCCCAGACCAAGTCCTCAATCTGAATATACTCTGCACCTCTCTGCTGCAGAACTGTACTGTCTGGCCTGGGGTTACCGCATTGAGGAGGCGTTTACAAGCTGTAATATCTAGCCATCAGCCGACACACTCATTAAGCACCATAGTAGAGCAAACACTGATGAAACCATCAGCTTTGCCACAAGTGATGACCACATCCATGAATGTTTTTGCAGTTCAGTAACGAATAGTGGTCTAATATAATTGCTCATGCCAGGCCCTGAGAAAAAGCCGATGAGTAAGGACTCTGAAAGCGCTTGGCACCAGAGTGGTATTCATGGCATAGTTTAACAACTGCACAGGAAGAGATGCCATATCAGCAGAGGAAAAATATGAACAGAATATCAAACAGTCTAAGTGGATGTTTGGGCAGGTGCCACGATTTCTGTGTGTGTATGTGGTGTTACTGGTAATGTTTTTGCCTGGAGATGTTGAAATTCGCACATCTGCTTGGGGTTTCGCTCCTCTGACCACAGCACATAGAAGCTGCACTATGCGATGTAATGCAGTCAAAGCAAAATTCCCACGTTGATGGAAAAAAAGGACAACCATATTTTAATTCACCAGCATATAGTGAACAAAACGAGTTTCCACTTTATTTAACACTGAGACATTTCCTATTAATGTTTTTGCAGAGGCTTACGTCTCGCCAATAAACATACTGGCCATTTATAAGGGCATGGGTCTGCATTCACCTGATTCTAGTAGGTGATTATTACAAACTGCATTACAGTCTGAGGCGGAAACCAGTGCACTACCGCCACTACAGCACAGCTACAACTCGACTCCTCTGAGGGGAAGTCACTGGCAGACAAGGCCAGACTACACCGAGTCTGAGGCGGCAGCAGTTCTGCATTCACAGCTGATTTGTAGGGAAGCTTCAAGTTACACAAGGTCAAACTAATCACAGGCCTTTGTTTGTGTCGAGTTATTAAACAGACTTCATCACTGCAGTGTCACACAACTTGTGACAGGTCCCCCACACCTTCCAGACCCTACTTTGCAAGCTACTCATGCTGGGTGTGAGGCCAATTATTGAGCACAACTTTAACATAATTTCCAAACCTCTACACTCAAAGACACAAGACCGAGCCAGCAGAGTATAGAGATTAAAGGCACTGAAGGACAAGGAGACAATAAAAGGCACTTTTGACTAAGTGCTATGATTTGGCCATCAAGACGGCAGTCCCCATTAAAATAATCTAATCATTTTTAAGTGTTTGCTTTACACAAAAAATACCCAGACAGTAGCACAACTGTCTTGTGACCTGGCAATTGCTTTGCAGTGTAAGAGTGAAAAATATTTGAGAAGTATTCTTGTCCATGCATTAAGAAGTTACTGTGTATGCACACACACACACAACAAAAGAGACAGAGAGTGCTTAATTTAAACCAGATGAGCGAGTTTCTCACAGCACACATATGCACACTTAATGTTCCTATAGACAAACCCCTGAGAGTGCTTTCCCTTCTTGGCACAACTAATTTGGCTACTGCTCCCCTACTTAAACACAGAGCCTTACTAAAATACTGCAAGCAGTTCCATCTGTGTCAGACACCCACTGGAGAATGGGGTGTGCAATGGTTCAATGGTTCAATGGAAGTTTGATGGAAGCCAGTTCACGTAGAGCACAGATTGGAAATGTGACAAGTTGAAGGTTTCAATTGAGCTACTTGTTCAGGCTTATTTGATGAAAAGTGTGGCTATCCGACCATCACTGTCAAACACACTGTTCCTTGGCAACAACAGCAAAACAAATGAGAGAAGTGCAACAAGGTAGTATTCCCCCGAGGGGAAAGGAACACAGCCTGTGTGTGCACTAGGCCTCTCTGGTGAGATTATGACGAGTGCTGTCGCAATATCTGGCCAAAACTAAACAATATCAAAGACAGCACTTTGATTTAATTTTGCCTTATAGGCAGTGTAATTTTTCACATATAACGTTTCATATACCGGGAGTAAGGAATCTGTAGATTTGTTCTCAACTATGACTTCCTTTCCAAATATAACTGTGACAGAAGACAAAAACAAGGCTGTGTGCCATCTTGCAGACAAGTCATAATATTAAACACATATCAGCAAATATACTTTGCACTTCTGTATCACACTATTATTATGCTAAAAATATACAACAAAACATTTGGGTTTTTCTTATGTCTTCATGGTCTGTGTGTGTGCATAGAGAGAGTGAGCACTTGCTTCCTTAACATGTGTTGTTTTGAAAATCACAAGGCAACTGAAAACAATGCAACATGTCTACAAATGCAACTGACATCTGTGGCTGACTTCAGAACCCCTTTTCTGTGTTAACATCATAAAGGATCACCACAACACTGGCCTTGTTTGTGTAATATTCGCATGAGATGGTAGGTCTTTGTTGATCTCTGTGTGGGATCTCAGGATTGACTACAGGGATAAAGTCTGGGAACATTTCCTAATGCCAATGATCAATACCATCAGCATTCATAGCAGTTTGCCCGTGAGAACAGGGTCCAATGAGAAGAGGGTTTTGTTCACAAAAACAACCAGCAATCAGCACAATGCCTCAGGTGGCAAAATGGCTGTATGCTCCAAGGTGATCTAGTAAGTATTTCATTATCTTAGCATTGAAAAACAAAGTCTTAATTCATTTAAGGGAAGGTTGGTGCCCGGTTGGTGAATTGTGAACTTCTATACTGAGATGTTCCTCTTGCAAGAAATATCCCCACACAAGAAAAACAAGTAGATTGTTATTTACATACAATACTTCTATGTCAATGACGACCTCAACAGTAATTAAACTTTCCAAACCTGCCACGCTGCAAATTCAAATCTCTCAGCCTGACTTTTGTAATAGTTCTTGCTTTAAATATGTAGCTAAAACAAACTATACTTGTGGAGTAGGGTGGGAAAATGGAGGTTATGGGGTACATGTTTATCACAAAACTGTAACACGGTCAAGGTGCACAGATTTGAACTTGCAGAGAGTTTAGAAGTTGCAGTCACTGAGTTGAGTTTGAACCAATCATTGTGGATATGGCTGTCATTACCATTATGTAAATATCAATCAATACAATACAATTTGTTAATATTTTTCTATTGTGTTTATTTTCTGCAAGTGAAAATTTCTGTTGAACACATTCTCACATTGCATCCTAAATGTTCTCACATCAACTGCACAAGCTAATGCATTTCATTACATTTGTACATACAGACTGAACCCCCACATACATTAACACTCATCACCGCCCTGTGCTGTGCTTATCTCTACTTTTGATTTCTGATTTACTGATTGCTTGCCTGAACCAATGACACAAATCTGGCTTGCAAACCACTTGCCACAAACATCAGTGAAGAGAGCCTTTGTTTTAAAAAGACTTCTATTTGGAGTACTATTAGGGGAAGAAGGAAGATTGCCAAAGATGAATCTGGCAATCTCAGTAAGGGAATAATCATTATAGTAGATAATATGTTTTTCACAAAGAGCTGGTGAAAAAGTGAAAAACAGATAAACAGATTGAACTTAAGTGCTATGCTGTGTGAGCCCTAAATACATAAGGCACCATGACAATTTCACATCCTGTTTGAATCTCCATAGTGATGACGACCTGGCACTACTCACTTAAACATGCAATGCTGTTGATGTGTAATCAGGACAATTCCTCGTGACAGGAATTAGGCTACTACATTGCGAGAACCATCACCAGATAACAGCGTAACCAAACTCTGTATGACAAGAGGTAAAATATGGAACAGACACTACCGTTCGGTGTTCTGTTCAGCATCAGTTTTATTTGTGTGAAGGATGGCACTGCTGTCAGGATGAGAGACGGGCAGGGAAAATGGCAGAGCGAGTCGTTTCCTGTATCTGAGCCCCACTTCCATTATGAGAGGCTATAAAACATCACACTTTCCAGTTGAGCTCTGGCACTTGTCCAGCCACACATGGACAGAGACCGAGCGGAAGACAGAGAGGGTGAGGAGGACACAGGGAGAGGGAGAGAGAATGGGAGAATGAAAGTGCACTCTGGGGTGAATCCAGATAGAGTGAAGTGCGGTGTGTCATTGTTTTACTTATTATCACGCTCTGTACCTCTATGGCAGGTCATTTGTTTGTATCTAAGACCAGGAGGAATGCAAGGCATGCTTTCTCTCCCTCAGTTTTTCTCTCTTGCATTTCACCCTCTGTGTCAGCCTCAAGTTAAAGCCCACCAATAATGGTGTTCTCTGTGCTTTTATTTTGAAAACATTAACATTAATAGTGTAAAGAGCTCACTGGTTTTGATGGATGTTGGCTGAACCCACCAAAAACTAGTTGTGGCCATTACCCAAAGCAAAGATGTGTCAATTACAGGCACCTATGCCTCATAAACTGAACCTGTGGATATTAGGCTACTTCAAAGGAAAGTAGTTGGATTCTTTTGCTTTAAAGTTACATTGGGTAGCTTTTATGTGCCATCTGTTGGTGAGATTGGAGACTCTCTCTTACATTTGTAGCCATCAGGAGCCAATGTATTTCCAATATGTCATCCTCCACGTCTGCATCAAGTTATGTAGTCTGTAAAAGCATCCGGGTAAGATACTGAATTTAGTGTATTGCGAATTCAAAGCAAGCAAATCCACATGGCAATGCAACATGGCAGACACTTCTTTGTAGATATTAGAGCTCTTTCTAAGTATGCAAATAGGTATCAATTCATTATTGGCGGCAATTAAAGTCTAATTATTACACAGCCTACTACATGTATTCTAAGGGAGTACCCCAAGCATCATAGACACTGCTAAGCAAACAGTCTGAATACTGACTGCCTTCCAACCAAAAACAAGGAAGGGACAAAAGTCTGTCTCCAGCAGCTTCTCCTACTCTGGCACTGGGATGGCAGAACTGAGCCACCAGCAAGCACAACTCCAGCACTGCCTCCAAAAGACAGGCAGTATGTTGTGTCTGTTTCTATGAACTGTTAGCACATTCTGACCTTGAGGAGTGTGTGTGTGTGTGTGTGTGTGTGTGTGTGTGTGTGTGTGTGTGTGTGTGTGTGTGTGTGTGTGTGTGTGTGTGTGTGTGTGTGTGTGTGTGTGTGTGACAGGCAGACAGCATTTCAGGGAGGCATTAGACCCATCTCCTATTGCCATCCAGTGGTCTCCTGGGACCTGTAGTTCATACCTGCCAGCACAGTGAGCGGAAGGCTATGAATAGCACAATTTGCCGTGCGTCTCACTGGAGAACAAAGTCTCTGTAATTAGACTCCTGCGGCACATGAAACCTGTGTGTTATTGTTGTGAAGACAATCACTGTGGCACACCTAAGAAGATGGGCACACATGCAAAGGCACCCTGGGAAAACGCCTGGCACAGAAGCAGATTCTAGAGCGATTAAAACTAGAATGTTTAACATGTTTCGGCAGATCTATTACAGAGGAAATGAACTCGCCATAGCCCCTGAGGCAGCTGCACTGGTCAGTGCCTCCTGTCCCTGGTGTGCACAGTCCAGTGATTGCTGCCATTCCCTACACTATTCCAGCACAGTGGTGTAGTCATTTCATTTCATAAGAAGGGAGAAAAAAATCAAATGCAAGGGAATAACAAGTAATCTGGACTGAACAAACAGGATGCTTTCATTCAGATGGCTGCAGAATAAGAAAATCTTATAAACCATCTGGACCATCTGGATGCAGTGATTCCTGCTTTAAGTCTTCTTTTGTTCCCTCTCTGGTTTCATATGATCTGATGTGGAGATAGGGGAGAGGAGACAGTCTCACGTCTGTGTCCTTGACAAGCCTTCCTCATGTTTCTGTGTGGCCAGCGCAGCCACCGCTTCCAGGGGAACAGGCAGGGCCGGGATGTGTGTTAGGGAGCCAGGGTAGCAGGGCAGTAGAGAGGACAGCTGTGGCACTAATGCGACTGTCCTTGCTGGATGGCCTCAGCTGTAGTAGGAGAGGGTTCCCAGACCACTGTACACAGAGACAAAACATGCACAGACAGACACGTGCAAACACACCTGTGCGAAGTCAAACGGTTCAGTGTTCAGAGTGCCGTACATTGCACCCAGGTGCAGCTCTGTTTGGACACCAAATCTGATTCACTAAGAGCACTCTGTTCTTTTCCCCCAGTGAGGGTAGATTACAGCATTCCCTTCCTTTGCTAATCAGCGTAATTGAAAGTGGCCAAGACTACACAGTCATTGCAGTCAGCAAAAAGCAGTAGCCTGAATTTGCACACTCTGATATTCACTTGGTGCAGTTTCCATCAGTTCCATTAGACTGAGGCAATTATATATATATATATATATATATATATATATATATATATATATATATATTACACGATGATAAACAAACTCCCGTACAAGGGACAACTGACCACAGAGCAAAAAGCTCTCTGGCACTATTTTCTAGAGGCCTTTAATGTTGCATATACATGACTGTTTCATGAAGTATCCCAACAACAAAGCACATCATCATCATGGCATCCCCATCACTCTAGATTTATCGCAGCTGGTGGTCATGCTGTACAGAACACTATTTCTGAAAAATATTAGTAAGGAGGTATTGCACTTCAACAACTGAAGAACCAGCCATCTATACTATGATGTGGCAAAGAACAAACAATCTTGTCAGCTTCATGCCATAAATAAATATGCTTTAAAACAATAGCACTCTAATAGCCACCACGCCAAAGCTTTTTTCTTTTGGAATCGGCCCTCTTTACTCTCTGAATGAGGCTCCAAGATTAAAGCATATGGGTTCGCTGGTGTTATGGCTGTAGCTGGCTGGTTCTGCATGCCACTGAGTGCTGCAGCTGATAGAGACAGCTGGACCCGGTCTGCACTCAAAAGCTTGAGTGCCAAGTCCTGCACACCATAGACAAAAGGCACAGCTGCAGGGGGTGGGGGTCAGTGCTGCAAGAGGCCCAAGAGAAGTAGAGGACACACAAACTCTCTCTCACACACAAGCAAACACACAGGGCTGGCTGGGAAAGTGCCTACCTTTCACTTATTGTACACAGCTAGTCACACACCAACTGCTGTACTGTAGTAGGGTACCCAAGTCCAGTAACCATGTCCAACAACAAACACGCCCCCATAAACGTACACATGCACATTGTTTCTCACTTTAGCTCTGTATCTGCTGAAAGGATCTCAAGCAGAGGGAGAGTCAAGAAGAGGGGAGTACTAGGCGGTAAGGAATGACTTCTTCCACACTTATCAAGCAGACTCATGCTCATCATCTCCACTAAATGTCCATTAAAATTCCAGCAGCATGGTAAATGGCCATCAGGGCTGTGGGTATTTAGTGTCCCTAATCTCCAGTCCATTTGCACTCAGCTTTAATAGCCATCCTCTGAGGTCCTGCTGGAGTCTCTCTCTCTCTCTCTCTCTCTCTCTCTCTCTCTCTGTCTGCTTTGTTTATTTATTTATTTCACTTCAAGTCGATTTCTTCTATAACCCCTGCTGCACTTGAGTCAAAGGGTACAGCGCAGTGGCTGAGCATATGTAAACAAGCAGGAGATTCATTATGGAGACAGACCTGATGCCGGTTGGCTCATTCATTTCCACCCTGCTCGAGAGCATGTGAGGGGTGCCCGGCTCAGCTTGAACCCAATCTGCTCAGGAAGAGGTGATGAGGAGGAGATGTTAATAAACTGGCACAGGTAGCTGATTACACTGCCAAATGCCAATTATTCATCTGCTCAAATTATCACTTGTCATAGACTAATCAAGCCCCAGCATATGGCTGCAGGCTAATTCTTCCACAATAAAAGGACACAACTGATTATTAAAGGGGATCAGTAACTGCACCAGCAATGCTAATTTAATTGGACACCACCATCTAACAGACTCATTAAATCGTATTGACAATTCAATACATAGTGGTCAGTAAACTATTGCATCTCTATGGGCAACAGCACCTCTGTTTCCTGCCACAAAGGCAAGCCAAGGACAGGATTTGTCCTCACAACACACATCCCAGGTAACAAACTGAGACGAGTTGTTTACGTGTGCCTGGCTTACAGCAGACCAGAGGCTACACTATGGCCTACATAAAGCAGCAAGCACTGCACTCTTCACACGGCACAATGCACTGCCTGGAGATCCTAGAAGCCAGACAGGAATGACACAATTTTCTGGATTTCCAGAAAAGCAATGGCATTTTATGGCACAAAAAGAATAACTTGTTAGCTTTGCTAAGATTTCACGGTGAAAAGACTGATTAGGATATTTCGGACAGAAGCACACAGTGGACATAACTGTGCAATGACTTCCACCAAGTGGCTGCACCACATAAATCATAAATATGCCACTTTAATAGCCTTGAGGAGGAGCAAGAAGCACAGCAAATTCAATACCAGCCAATACCTCCTCAGTTTCAATTGGTGCAAAGCCATCTGTAAAACAATCACTCTCCACAATATAAAATGGGATTTTCTGTTATGTCAGAGTCAAGTTTCATGCTAGTCTAAAGAGCTACGTGTGAAAACCTCAGATGTCATATTACTGTGATAAGAGATGTGCCAGCGACCAGAACTGAGAGAACAGGACCCCCTGCCAGCAAGTAATGCCCAGCTCTGGCACATGGGAAGCTAATAAAAGCAAAAAATAATCTCCATAATTATTATTTTCAAGTAGCGGTCATGAGCTAGCCTACAGTATCACAGTCAAGTCCTGCTTTGGAGCGCTAATCCTATAAATGCAAGACTAATATTTCAGAGTGCCTCTGGGTCTACATTTTAGAGACACGCGCTATTAATCGATGACACTATTAATAGATTGGGCTCAAGACAGCATCTGCAGAACGGATACAAGACCTGACCTGGCTTGGGACCCTCTGTCTATTCATCAGACCACAGCAGTTCCAACCCAGAGGAAGACAATTCTCTCTTGGGTTTTCCCTAAACTGCAACATGGCTAGTGTTCTGTTGGCTGCAGGCATTCTGCATAAAGCCCTCAATAAATTCAGGAAGTAAGGTCTGGTTTCTAGGAGGGGAAAAAACCTGACTCATCCATTGATCTCCTACTTCTTTTTCTGCAAACAGTTGCCCTCCCGTCTTCTCGTCCCCTCCCAAGACATCTAATATCCGGAGATATCTCCAACACAGATATTATGTCATATCACTCCAAACCTGTTTTAGCCATTATTAGAGTTGTGGAAAAACCATCAAGGACAAAATAAGATAGTATCTTCTGCTTAATGAAAACACCATCAGTACATTCCTTATGAACCCATCTATTCAAAGTCAGTCATTAAAATGTATGGCAGCCACTACATTCACATAGCACTTTAGAATGAGCCACCAGCTGCCTGCCAATCAACACAGCTCTGTGACAAGTGAAGACAGATAAGTGTCCCGGACCCCATTTGCCACCCACGCCCTGCCTTTCATCGATCATGCTGTGTGATAAGAGCCCCCTTCCTCTGTCCCCATTCCTTCCACACAGAGGCAGCCGCTCTGCATGCCTAAATGGCAACGTCTGTTTCTGAACGCCTCCAAAGAGGAGTCTGTGGTCACCATGGCAGGGAGTAGGACAGCCATTAAATCACCTGCTTCCATTACAAAATCAATTACTGCAGAGTACTGCTTTAGTCTCAAAGGCCTGCTAATGCTGGAATATCTCTGCCAGACGCCGCAAGGTCAGGCCAGCTACTCAAAAGGA
Source organism: Setipinna tenuifilis (assembly GCA_030347295.1). Classification (NCBI taxonomy): domain Eukaryota; kingdom Metazoa; phylum Chordata; class Actinopteri; order Clupeiformes; family Engraulidae; genus Setipinna; species Setipinna tenuifilis. The sequence continues at coordinate 7,505,161 of CM059265.1, forward strand.
CACAAACACGAAAACATCCAATTTGGGCAGAGACTTCCCCTTCCTCTGAGAAACGGCAACTTGAATATGCATCAATCTCAAACTGCCCCTGTTTAACTTGTGTAGGTCACACTGGCAGATCACTGTGCTGTCACTGTTCTTCCTTGACACGTTACGGTCACTTCATGTTTTTTTTCTGAACGTGACTGAGTTTGCAAGAGACAAAGTTGAAAGTTTTGTCTTTAAACATGCCAAAATCTCCTAGAGACTTCTACTGAATCTACTGAGATTTTACTGCAAAATATATCTGCAGATCTCCAAGAGGCCGTTTGCGGCATCCTACGGGAAGGGTTACCTTGGGGGGACAGCCACTGGCCAGCTGCTGCAGGTGCTCAGAGGTCTGGCTGCAGGAGAGAAGGTCGGAGCAGCAGGCCGAGCGGCCCAGCCTCTTCATCAGAGACGAGATGAAGCTGCAGCCACAGCCACACATTGACTTGCTCATCAGAGAGGAGACAGGTTCAGAAAGTGCCCCAGAAGAGGGAGAATAAGAACAAGCAACAAATCAAGACAGAAGCACGGATCTAAGGCTCCCGACACCTGTCCTGTTGTGGTTACTCTTTCCTTGTTAGTATGTCGTGGGCTTCCTGTTGGCTCCAAAGTCTGGGAATCCTGCAGACACCTGATGCCTCCCAGAACCCCCTCATGCAGGGTGCACAGCCTTGTGCTGTCTGCAGTTGCTTGTGTCCGTTCCTCTGGAATGAATACACTGCGCTCCTCCAGAGCAGACAGGGAGCACGCTGTGCTCACAGAGTGTGTGCCACCCTCCCCTCTTTGCTCACCTCCCTCCACCTCTGCTTACAGTCTGCTGCTACGGATGCTTCCATCCATTCTCTGTGATACTCTTCCTCCCTTCCCTTCCCTTCCCTCTCCCTCCCTGCTTCCTCTCCATCTCCCAGCAGCAACAGGAGCACAGCTCTGTTCCCACGCCTCCTCTCTAGGCTCCTCCCCGTGGCCTGATGGCAGTGGTCCGCAGCCAGCTCCTCGCTCTTCACGCACACATCTGTCCACACCTCCTCTCCTGACACACATGCACGCTCTCCTGTCCAGCAATAAATAACTTAATTAATTAATGCCACTGTTAATTCAACACACATACCTGTCTCTCCCTCATCCTCAACTACAGATATATGTACATCCACAACAGTTTCTTCTCACTACATCAGCCTGACAGCAGAGCATTAAAACCCAACAGGTACAAATTTACACTGCTGACAGCAATCCTCGAGAATGACAGCTACTCAGGGACAGTGCATGTGCATGTGTGTGCAGGACTAATGATGGGGCAACAGCTTTTATTGTCTGACACTGCAGATGCCAGAACCATCCATGTACAAAAAAGAAAATCAAAACATGCTGCTGTTAAGTTGCTTTAGCGCAGTCTGCATCAAACACAGTCTGATTTTCACTCTGCTTTAAGAGGGTTACACAATCCATTTGAGCAGTGATGGGAGGAGGACAAATTGTCCGCACTTGCAGTAAAAGCTCAAAACAAGCAGCAAGGCTGCCAGAGCACAGATTAATATGGTACAAACAGAATGACAGAGCAGTCCTGTCAGATGGAGGAGAAATGGGGAGTTCTTTGTAATGATTTTAGAGCAGTTCACTCACTGCCCTGTGCACCTCATCATAGCTGCTCATGAAGCCCCTCGCAATAGCGGCCAGCAGACAACATGCCAATCAGTAAGCATGTCGGCCTCAGTGTGCTGAAGAGGGATGAGGAGGGGGAGTTACACTGGGACAGCAGGCCACAGAGGCATCGCCGCAACAGTTTCTGGCTGCAAGTGGAGTTTTATACAGCTAAGTAGAGAGACAGGAACTTGAGGATTAAAAAAACTCCTGAGATTACAATCTACACTCCATTACCAAAACAGGATGAGGTGAGCTGCTCTCCAGGGTGTATCCCTCCACACACACAAACAGACACACAGCTTTGCTTCACCGCTTCCCCTCCTTACTCAGTATTCATCTGGTCAGGTACACTCAGCCAAGCGTCACTGGCTGGAAATCGACTGCAGTTAGAGTGAGAGGATGGTGTGTGTGTGTGTGTGTGTGTGTGTGTGTGTGTGTGTGTGTGTGTGTGTGTGTGTGTGTGTGTGTGTGTATATTTGTATGGGTGGGGGGTGGGGAGTCAGAGGAGAGGCCAGGGCTCGCTCAGGCAAAGTAAGGCAATTTACCCAAACACTGGCCTATACCGAAGTAAGTCCTAGCGTTACGGCAGAGAGTGGAATAGACAGAGAAGAGACTCTCCACCTGCCTGCTCCTCAGTATTCTGTCCAAGGGGAGGGAGATGAAGTGAGAAATAGAGAGGAAGATACAGAAATTAGAGCACTTGGTAGACTGGGAGTGAAGGACTATGGGGTAGAGATTTTATTGGCCAGTTGAATGAACAGTGGTGCCAGTGGCAAACAGCCATCTCACCAGAAATGGCAAATCTGCATGGTCATTCATAAAGTGTTATTCTATTCTAACCCTTTTCTCGACAAACAGAAGGCCAAAGCTCCCCAGTAAAAAGCAACAGCTAGAATCAAACTGGATAAAAAGAAGATAATAAATGCAATAACAAACCAAGGACTAAGTTCTGCCATTGAAGAACTGTGTCAAAAAGTTGATAGTGGAGAATAGCTGTGGGTATCAGAAGTGTGGCCACTTAGCCCACTGCCCTAGAAAGCAACCCTGTGTTTTTGTAGATCAGACCGGATTGTGTGTGTCCTACTCCTATCCCCTTCACACACACACACACACACACACACACACACACACACACACACAGAAACACACAAACACACAAACACAAACACAAACACAAACACAAACACAAACACTGTGTAGAGCAGAATGGTTACGCTGAAATTCCTCAGCAAGAATCAGAGCCAAATCCTGTTTTATCCAGACATTGCAGATCACAGCAGGAAAGGAGGCACAATGAGCTCAGCAGAGGCTGGGTGACACATCAGGCCGCGATTAAAATCAGAGTGCTGATTCGGAACACATTCTCTTTCATTTATCTACTCAGTATTTAAGAGCAATAAAATGATTGAGAGGGTAAAATAGGGCTAATGCACCACAAGTTCACTGGAAATATTACTGTCTTTCTGAAATCTAAGGGAATAATTATAGATTTAAAAACTGAAACTACAGATGCACAAGACACTGTTTTTCAAAGCACAGATACGTGAAATAAAAAAGGCAGAAACAGAAGAGTAATGGAGGCTTCTGGCAGGTAACTGGGAGTGTGCCGTGGCTGACTACCCAACCATGAAAAACTTTAAAGCCAGTCATGTTCGATTTTGATAAACATCCAATTTCTGTTCCGGTCAGAGCCATCTCAGTGACCTCTCCTTTGGAGGCTTTGTTAAATGCATTTTAATAGCCAAAATGATTTAAGTGTTAACCACTTTTCAAAATATAATGAGGGGTAAAGGGGTTGGCGTTCCAAACTGCCACAGTCATCTTGAGCTTTGTCATTTTAACAACTACTCGCAACTGAAACATTCACTTTCATACATATTTTCCTTTAGTTTTAAATAACTAAATAGATAACTGTGAATGCTCTTCTGGCAGTGCAGTTGAGACTACTACTCAACATGTACGGACTACTACTACAGTTGAGGCTACTACTCAACATGACTAAATTGGAAGAACCTGGTTCAAGCTGGTCTGGTCTCGTCTTTTTCTGTCCTATGTTTCTTAAAAAGGGAAAGATGTGGTACAAATAACTATACATACTTAGCAAGTCAGCTAGTTATCCACTTCAGTCAGCCATTCTGTGGTGACACTATGATAATTCTCAACAAGCCAGGGCGCAAGCTGGACAAAAAAGCCAGAAACCCTGCATACCACCAAATCTCTAGAAAACCAGGCAAAGGTTTTGACATTCTTTCTTTAAGTCTGAAAGTTAAACAGTCTGAAAGCCAAACACATAGCAGAGGAAGCATCGTGCGTTATGACAGCATGCCTTATTTGACTTCGAGGCACAGTTTCAAAATTGTAATGGAGGTCCATGGCAGGATTACAGCTTTTAAGCTTCTTTCCTGCAGAGGTAATGAGAGCCAGGGTGAAAGGGCGGTGCTGTTCATTATTTATGAATGATGCTTTTCACAATGTCAGCTCCACACTCCACAATCGATCAAGGCCCATAAAAAGGCTCAGAGCTGAACTCTTCGTTTTCTTCCAACAGACAGAAAAATGTGACAGATGTGAACCAATAACCAGGAGACAATGCAGACGATGAGGAAACAAAGAAGATGGGAAGAGGCAAAGTCAAAGAGGTCAAGGAACAAACTGCATTGATCAACCTGCGCTGACTGATTTGAATCACTCTTCAACATGGGCTACACTGGCCCCCAACCCAAAACCATTATTTAAGGCAGCAATGTACAGGTAATTCAGAAATAACCGTCTTGTGAAACCACTGGTATGTTTTAAAAAAACTCTTTCAATAAAACTAGCAAACTAATCAGCTGGCAGTAAAACATAACCGTGTAAATACCATAAACAACACAGTGAGTGCAGGGGAGGGCCCTAGAAGGCTACATTTAGGCCTCTGCACACCGGTTCCGACAGCATTGCGGAGCACTTTCGAATTCGACAATTTTGCTTGCTCCCGCACACTGGCGGCGTACTGTGTAGCGGCAGATGTCATAGTAGTCTTTTTGGAATCACCATCTTCGAAGGATTATTAACGGTCATTATGTCTTTAAGTCTATATCGATTTCAGATTAATTTAGATAATTAATTATATAGGTTAGACTTTATACTAAGGCCTAGGCTGGCTGTCACATTGATATCAATGAATAATTTAAAATGTCGTAATCAAGGCAGTGATGACTGATGGCCTATTTCGAGAGGAAATTTATCAGAAATTGTCAGATTATATCATAACCTTATCATTGGTGTTGTTTATGCATTTACCGATCGTATAGACCTACAGAAATGGTTAATTTCACCACAATAGACCATGGATAAACAACGAGCAGCTCCGACAAAAACAGAGCTCAATGGTATCAGCACGGTAGTGGTGGCAGAGTTCGGTGCTGGTGTGCGGGGTTGTATTGAAACCATAGGAAAGGAATGTTGGAAGTGCAGTGCTCTGCACTTTGTCGGAACTGGTGTGCGGAGGCCTTAATTAGACTAGCCAATCACTCAATCAACCATGGCTTATTAATAACCACCAAAGATTCTGTGAGTGTGTAAAATAGATATGTATCCCAGTTGACTCATTTCTGGTTGCAGATATGACCAACATGAAACTAGCTGCACAAAATCTTGTCAGCATTCATGTCAGTCATGGGAACAGGGGTGGCACTGCCTGTCTCTACCAGCCTGTCGAACACCATTCATAAACACAATCTAGCAAGACAATTTATCAATTTTGATTATATATCTGCAGATGAAATGGCTACTCCTTACAAAAAACTGTATAGTCTAGCAAAAAGCCTGAGGAACTTTCAGCAACCGGTTATATAAATAACCTTTACATTGAGTACATATTAAAAAAGATATAAAATATGCTATTAACAAAACCTAAATCTTAGAATTGAAAAAAAGTAATAACTTCTGGTGTTGTGAGAAGGTTAAATTCATGCAATCATTCAGTTCATTATCAGCGCAAAAAGTACAGCATGCATGTCTTTTGTGGGCCATAGTATGTGTGCATCTTCCCATCTGACACTGTTGCTCCACTGCAGTACTGGGACCTATTAGCATTCCTTGAAAGCATTGCACTTTACTGCACACACTCCATGAGGTCGTTGCGGTAAAGGAAGTGACAAAATCCGAGGTATTCCTTTGAACAAGGGCAGACTGTTCACAGATACAATCGTATACAGTCATTGGTTTTAAGGGTCTCAACACACGTCTTGTTGACCTCCTTTGTCTGTGTTGTGGATTTGGTCCACATTTGTGTCTAATTAATAACATGTCACATCTGTACTTTTCCAGCACTGCTTGATAGTTTCATAGTTTCTCTGTTGGGTCAAAAAGACAAGTAATCAAAACTGACAAAGAGAAAGAAAGTGAAACCCTTCAACTTGCATAGAACTTGAAAACAGGAGGTTCTAATATTTCTATAGTGACAGTGGCTGGGGAGAGAAAAGACTTAATGAGACTCTAAGAGGCCATCTCCATTTTTGAGTCACCTCCTAAGATCAACAGATTATTTGTGCATTCCAAGAAGTGTTGAGAGGAAACGAACAAAGGTGGCAGCTTCCCAAACTCAGCCTATTGTTATGACCAGAGTCTCACTTCACACAACAGCCATTGTTGCATTCCAGGCAATGACTTTATCTCTGTGCTGTGATCCGGACTAGAGAAGGTCCAAAACACAGGCTCTTATCACTCTAGGGGGGAGCTGAGGAAACCTGCCCTCTGTGAGATAATGACACCATTCTCATCATTTCATCTGCTTGCTGGTCCCAAGTCCCTGCTCTGGGACTATTGAATGTAACATACTTGAAATTCTAAGCAAGAAATGATACAAGCAGTAATGCTCTTTTTCAAAGTTTTAGGCTCCACTGAGAAAGCCTAGGCTATAGAATTCATACAAACTGCAGTAAGACTCGCAGTTGGGATCTGAGCCCTCCTGCTGTATAGTAATATGAGCATTTGCTGCCAGTATTTCATGAATGGGTGATTTAAAAAACGGGTTAGACTGAGAAGCTGGCATGACAAGATGGGCATGGGGAGAGAGGTCTCTCGACCATACCCATATGGAGCAGTGCGTACAACAGCCTCATTAGGCTCAGTTTACTGCCTGGCCGGAGACTGAGAACTCCCTCACAAACAGCAGCCTGCGATAGGCTTGAATAACACAGTGCAATCGTCACGATACAGACCATCAATTCCCTGAGTATGATCTGCTCCCTGCACTATATCAGCAAAGGAAACCCATCTTCATAGTGTCTTCACAGAGAAGCACTTATGTTAATTAGCTGTTGGTGTAGATTTTTTCCCCCTGACTCTAGCAGACTGACAGAGCAGAAACAAAATTTCACCCCCAGAGGCTGCAGCAGGGCAGCCTTTAAGAGCAGAGCTGATTTTGGTAACCTCGGCCCTCCGTCCTGGGAACATAGTGCTGTACAGATGTGTGCACTACTTTGAGAAGCCACACTGCAAAACCCTCTGGAGCACAAAGATTTGTTTCCACCTGCATATATAATGACTTTAAAATATGCAACAGCAAGTAATCAAAATGAGTGCTTCTGTTTACATAAGAACAGAATAATCAACACCTTTAAAATTAAGTCATGCATCTGTACAGCATGACTCTCAAGGGCCAGAGACATGGGTTGCCAAAATTGAATAGGCTAATAAGTCATGCATGGATTTATTTCAAGATTTATTTTAAGGAATTGCCTGTTTTCTGTACAAAGCACAAACCCACACTAACAGCAAACTGGGTTTGGATTCAAATGACCTGAGACCCAATTTCAAAGAAACATGATGAATTTGACAGACTTCAAGATCATCAGCTGGTGTGGTTACTAATGATAATCTCTCCACTACACTTCAATTTTTTACTACAATCGATGTGGGTGTCGGCTGTCAATTTTTTAATCAAATCATTATTCAAGACCACTTCTTTGTTCCTCAATACTAAATATCATTAATCCTTACCTCATTCATAATAGTATACATATCAGGCTTAAAATGACACAAACTGGTGAGGTCACATAAAAAACTCAGAGGAAAGGAAAGGATGTGCCAAAACACGTTTCCACTTGCTCCTTAGAGAACCACCTCGCATTTGGTTAGCCATTTGTTAAGATGAAAGCAAGGGTATAAGGGTCCAATAAATTAAAAAAGAAAATACACATGTTCTTTGTAAAGGTGCAGCTCTGTCTATTCAATGATCCACATTCTGGGACCTAAGCTCTCTCCATAGCAGTCCAGAGCCCCCTCTTGTGGCCATGGACAACAGGTCAATACAGTGAACATGTGCGTATGCAACTTATCACAACTACCAAATTGGGGTTTATTCCAAATGTTTGACAAGGTTTTCAGGTTCTTTGCACCTATATTGCTGTTTTTATGACAGGCGACAAAATCTCTCAACTTGGACCAACAAAGTTGCTCAGTAAACCGCCATAATCTGTAGTGCACAAACTGCAAAGCTTTAAAACTGAGTAAGCAAACCAAACAAATATAAGAGCTTTAAGAAACAACATGTAGTCAAAAATATGTGCTTGTCTAAAACCTGTATGCCAGTGTAGTTCATAATGCAATACCCTGCAAACAGAATGGCAGGATGAAGGCCTCTGTGACATACGACGTAGTCACTCCACCCCAAAAACAGGGTGGGATTGGAGCCACAGCACTGGCCATTTCCTGTTTTTAAAGAGCACTTCCGAAGCATGAATGAACAGACTCTAAAAACATTAGAACTCATTTTCAGTCAATGGGTGAGAATGCCACCACACCCTTTACACACTCATACACACCACAAAACACCACATCAGATGCAGAGAGCAGGACAGGAGGTGGTTTAAACAGACAGAGACAGAGACACAGAGAGAGAGACAGAGAAAGAGAGAGAGAAATAGAGACAGAGACAGAGAGGGAGAAAGAGAGACAGAGAGACAGAAAGAGAGACAGAGAGACAGAGACAGAGAGAGAAAGAGAGAGAGAGAGGCAGAGAGAGAAGGGGAAGATAGGAAGCACCTGAAGAGGGTGTCATGTGGAAGTCTGGTGTCAAGTACACTCAACAAGAGGGTACACAGAAGGGTGGTGTCCCTTTAGGTGGGTCTTGGTTGCACATGTGCTAAGGGTAAGGAACAACTCTGTCTGTACTCAAACAAAACGCATGAAAACAACATTTTAGGTGGAACAAAATATTACCAGGACAGTATTCCATATCACCAGATACATCTGGTAGAGAAGCACTAGCATAAATATTTCTATTTCTATCAAACTACGCAGGGGGCTGAACCAGATTCCACGGTCAACTTGCCACTACCTCATGACTCTATATGGTGGCAAATGAGGGCAAACCAGTGGACAAGAAGAAACCCACAGGGAAACAAATGGCAGGCAAAGACTCAATGAACTTTGCTGTACACTAAACAAAAATGCAATTCTGGCTTTAGCCTTTTCAGGACATGTTTTCTTCTGTTGCACAGACATAATCGTGCGTCACATATTTTTGTGAAAAGAATAAACATCCTGCCAATATCATCTCACAAGCTACCAACCTTCCCACCTTTAATTATAATACACCACACTGAGTCTGACATACTCTGACATACACATACACACACACACAGGCCCAAAAGAAGACAAACTCATTAAAATGTGTCCTCCTGAGTATAGCCACAGACCACAGAGACACAGAGAGAAAGCAAACTGATGATCACCAACACTGAGAAGAGAAGCGTGGGAGGAAAAGCGAAGGAGAGGGATACAAAAGGGCAGGAACAATGAGAAGGCAGAGGGCGCGCTGATAAAGCAGACTCGGAACAATAAGCACATCTCCACAGGAGCTGAGCAGGGTAAGCGGGGCTGCACACTCCCTCCCCTGTCCAAGGGCTCCGTCATGCACAGACAAAGAGCAACATCTGGCCAGCTATGGCACAGCAGGCTGACGCCGTGAATGCAGTGGGTAAAACACAGATATGGAGAGTAACATAGGTGAGTGATCAGAAAGAAGGAGTAGGTGAGTGATCACACTTCAGTACCTCTCAATTACTATGTATTTTTTTGTATAAAACCAGCGAAGCTTATAAAGCAGTGGATAAAAAAATCTCCTTAATGACATACCTTACAAAACATACAATAGGCCTATATGGCAATACCTAATGCCAAAAACAAAGTTGTGTGTAGGTGTCTACTTCTACTTACCTACCTACTCAAACACATCATAAAACAAACCAACAAGCAGCAGCCATACTACCCTTAACTGTATGAATCTGAGGAACACCATCACAGACATCTTGAGTAGTAATGAACTGCGGCTCCTCTGGGAAAAGAGCAGGCTATAACTCCAATCCACATCAGAAACAGCCACGGGCAGCCTCACATACAAATCAACACACACCAATAGATCATACTAGAGAATGTGGGGCTTTATATGTGTACACACACATATACACACACACACACACACACACAAATGCGGACAAAAGACACGAGTACACATGTGCACACACACCAATCAGAAGTAAATGATGTCCCTGGCTCTCTCTTAAACCCACACACTCTCTGCATATGCTGCACACCCCGCCTACAAATAAGAGCAATTTATCACCAAGACACATACAGTAGCAGCACCAACAGCACTTCCAAATGCCTTACTGGCCTTGCACATTTAGGCTACCATCTTTTTTTATCACACATACACACATGTAAAAACACACACTCATGCAACCCTGTAATAATAAATTAGCTGTGATCACCAGTTCCATGCTTGCCCTTCCCCCGTGTTCAGGAACCGATGAGCTCCTTTGGCCGCTCTCCTCTCTCGCTCATGCGGAATTAGCAGAGCTTCCTCTCCAGCCAGCACATTTCAGACAGACCTGTTAGGCTTATGCACATCTGTCCTTGCCAGAGCCAAGATTGAAGAAAGCACACTGTGCAGTTCAACCACTGGGCATTCAGCCTTTTGTATTATTCATATTTGGAGTTAGGGTTTCATATAGGGGAGGCCTCTCTGGACAGCAAAGCAAGTCCCTTTTTTCATGCCGGAAATATAAACAGGGAGCCTGGCTGATCATCAGGGCATTCCTTTAAAAATTCATCAATGGAGAAGAGGCCACCACCACATCGGATCACTTTAATTCACAAAAGCGTGACAAGGGATGAATTATTCAAGGAGCAGTGCTGCCGTCTGAGCGCACAGAGAATTCCCCTTAGCGTAACATCCATGCACACACACAAGCGTACACACACACACATATGCTTACTACATACACACAGACATGCGCATAGTGCCTACACCTCTCTCTAACACACACGCACAAACACACAGTGCCAACTGCATATATTTGTCATGAGTGGAGCAAAGCTTACTTTCTAAGAAGAAAATTGTATAACGACAATCCATGGCAGTCTCCTCAACTGAAGAGCACACTTAATCTCACTCATAAAAACACAGAGGACTGTAAGCAATTTTACCCCAATACACTGCATTAGTTCAGCCTCCTAAATATTTCAGATGTAATCCACAGCGAGGATACTTGGGAGGCAGGATTCTGCCGACACCTACTGTGTGCTTTCTGCAGTCACTGCTTCAGAGATACTACATGCTCACTGCTTTAAAGCCTTAATCCATCAGGAGAGGGCACTGGATCCTCTTTGAGTGTAACACATTCAGAAGCAGACTTCTCTACAGCACTGACAGACTGCACCCCCCCCCCCCCCCCCCCCCACACACACACACACACACACACACACACCTCCTGTATCTGAAGACAGCCAGGAGTGGAGGAACGGGCAGCACAGTAAATGTGAAAGCTGACCTCCTAGCCTTTCCACCTAGAACAGTGTACAGGCAGGCAGACTTGGAGCCACTCCTCTTCGGTCTCACTTCATTGCTCTTCTCAGCCTCCGCTCACCACTAACACAGAGCTGCTAGCCTCTCGTCTTCCACAGCACTGGGTTTATAGCAACTTCACATAGAGGGGAGAGGACCCCCTCATAAAATGCACACTACTTTACGAGTTGTGGTTTTATGGAGACAGACAGGAGGGGGCCCGACGGGGGCAAGCCTTGTCTCAGAACACAATGGGATTGTCATGTCAAACAACATGTAGTTGTCTGCCCCATGAGCTTTCTATGTGCAACAAGTGGCCTTGGCATATGAACACTAAAGTGATTTCCAATCCAGCGCGGGGGGCGGTGGTGTCCCTAGGCTGAGTACAGAGGTAAATGGGCTGGTGATAAATCTCCTAATTAAAAGGGGAAAGCTCATTTGAGCATCACCACCGCCCAACAACCCTGGTGGTTGCAGATGAGGGGGCCCTAATTAGCGTCCCCTCATCCGTCTGGCGGTGCAGTGTGGTGTGGACAGAGCTGGGCAGGGGAGAGAAGAGTACTTACGAGTCTCTGGGTCCCCCTCAGGGCACTGGCTCTCGTCTACTGGTGAATTCCACGGTTGTAGCGGTCTGGCCACTGGGGAAGAGAGGGAAAGGGAAAGGGTGGGGAGAGACAGGGAGCGAGGGAGGGAGGGAGGGAAAAAAGAGAGTGAGAGAGAGTTTGTTAGTGCATGTGCCAAACAATCATGAGAGGTCATCGCAGCGCAAACATGCCAAGGGCCATCTGGAGGAGGGGAGGTGCAAAGACAGAGATGCGTGTGAAAGGAATGCGTGTTAGAGTGTGTGTGTGTGTGTGTGTGTGTGTGTGTGCATGTGTGTGTGCCCAGTGATGGCGAGGTCAGGAATGCTGGGAAAGGGAACCATCATGAGTGTGTGATTGAGTGTGCTGGGGGGAGAGGGCACATGTTGAACACAAAACACAGATGTGGTCAAGATTTCCACTGCCTCTCCTTGCGCCATCTCTTCAACTTCGAGTCATTTCATCACCTCCAGTTGTTCAGTGTGTTTCCTGGGTCTCTCCATTCTCTTCCACAGAGACCATAAGGGCAGGCGTGCAAACACGCGTGCACGCACACGCACACACACAGAGTTTGGGCTGGTAATTAAGGGAGCCTGAGGCACTTCCTCCCTTCACACACACTCAGTGTGATCATTCCGCCTTCTCAGTTCTCTTCCGCCTCTGATGCTTCAACAGAGCCCTAACAGATGATAACCATCACAGTGCTGTCAAAACAGCCGCAGCCAACCAACCCCACATGCTGGCCAGAGACAACATGTGGCCCATTAGCTCCAAATTGAAATGTTTCTGAGCACATCCGTTCTAGCATTCCCAGGTAGCTGATGCCCTCCATCAACTCCAGGCACAGCATAACCACACTACACATACACACCATTAGAGAACTACAACAAGAGCAGCATCAGAATCACAGGTAACAGGCCTGTATCTGCATAAATTCCATCAACTGCTGTGGCTGTTTCTGCCATCTCCATTATCTATTTTATTAAATATCATTACTTTCCTTATATTGTGTGAGGACATTTATAACTATTCAGAGTACAGTCAGGCCAGGAAGCCAGCACCATAAGACTTTACCATTAGTACACAACAATGTGGCAAAATCCCTAATGCAAAATAATGACCACAGCAGACCAATTCATCACAGTTGGGAGCACAACTAATTAGTGGACTATCCTGAAAATGGGTCTTTGTAGTCACAGTACCGGATCAAGTCTTCTAGTTTTCTATTTCTTTTCACTGCCTGATTGACACTGTAAACACTAGTGTGCTTTCCTGTCAACAAACAGATCTAAGAAATAGATGTGCCAGCAGTTTACAACCAGTTTTTCGGTATTTCCTGCACCATACCACCCCCTGAGAGACCAAAAAGCTGTATTCATAGTGAGAGTGGACTTAAATTCTTTTGATGTTCTCGTGGGTGTTGAATGCCTGATGTGTTTGTGCTTTGTGGTGAGACATTGAGCACATCACTGCTTATAACCTGTAACACACGGCCTCAACTCAGCCGGTGGGTCACCAAAAGGTTTAGTCTGCCAACAAAAACATCGACAGGAAAGCCTTCACTTGACAACCGGCACTTTGATGGACGTACTGGCTCAGAGGAGAGATTGAATCACAGATCCACATATTTAAGAGCTTGGGCACATTGGCCTGCCCTCCAGGTGTGCCCCTTCTCCTCTGCCCTGGGAAACTGCAAAAGAGTGTAGAGACAAAGGAAACCTATCCATGATGGACCGCTTCTGTTAGAACCTGAACACCCTTCTCAATGGACAAAAGCTCAGAGCATTCTTTAATGCAGGCTTTTATGGGCAGGAGGGAAGAGAGTGAAATGACTAGCTTTCCTCCTCAGGTCCACTGAACTCTCCCCCTTGGGACTTCCTGCTTAGGACTGAGATGGAGAAGTAGACCATCCCATTCGATTACATGACAAAGGAGAGTCTTACCACCCTTGACAGCTAGTGTTTTACAGTGCTCCATCTTGTCCAATAGCCAGTGGAACAAAAGGTATAGTGGAGGGAAAAAAACACTTGAGATACTTCCCTCATGTAATGGAGAGGTCTGGCAGCTGGGAGATGTCTGCAGACAGTTTTAGAAAAATGCAGACAGAACGGGTAAAAAGGGGGTGCGTGCTATGAGCTCCACAGCCAGACGATGAGATAACTGGGGGGGCAAATGGTGTGCAGACAGGAAAAGGAGGCTTACTGGTGAACACAAAGGACAGCAACACTCTCTCCTTCATCCATCATACAGAAAAATACATTTGACCTCTGACATTTTTCCCAGGCATAGTCATATCATCAATCAAAATATTTTCCTCTACATCTATCTAACACCCACCAACGAGCATGAATGAAGATGTCCCATAGTAGCAGGCCAGATATTCTTGAGGCACAAAGATAATGTGAAATATAACATTGGTTTTCCATCTACAAGGGAGATCTCTATAGAACCAGCTCCAAACCAAACAGTCAGCAAATGCGATCCTTCAAAGTCATAATAATGTGTACTTTTGTAGAGCCAGGAGTAGTTTGTGCAGAATTAGCCAAGACAGATTTTGAGTAAATGTGTTGTTGTGATGTGTCACAGGCTGATTTAGAGGCATCTAAAGCATAATGAAATTGTGTAAATGAGACACTTCAGGGGCCCCATTAACTGTAATAAGTTTAGGCTTTTTGGAGGTGACGCACTTGTTAAACCAGTTGGAAATGACAGGAAATACCTTAACAATGTGTGAGCGTGAGAGTAAAATCAGCTTAGGTTCAATGCTAATGACCTACAGGGACTAGCCGAAATTACAGAAATCTCACTCTTAAGCATCATACATCTTTCTCGACAGCATAAGACACGTAGCTCTTAAAGCCAATGTGGGAGAAAGTCTTCAGAATGGGACTTTGACCAAAACCCAGCTCATGATGTTACAGAAACTTGCTGTTTATTCTGTCTGAGAGGTTGAAGTGAGGTCACACAGGCATATGAAGTCCATGAAGTGTTGGGGGCATAATCTGTGCATCTCACAGCATAATACAAACACTGCCTACATGACAAAATACAAAAACATGACAACACTGAGTATGTGATGTGTAAAATTAATGTAACTGAGTAGTCTGTGCAACACCTATCTTACAGCATCTCAGCCTAGCACATGCTTAGTAGCGTCTCTAATCGCCCCCCCAGCATGCAGTCTGTGTGGGCTAATCCCGGCATATCTGAGGGATGTGGATCCTCATCGGACTGACACACCTCCAGATGGAACGCACCTGGCTCAGGCAGCTCATGCACGCACATACACACACATTCTTGATCACTCACACACACACACACATACACACTCACACTCTCCCTCTGTCTCCCTCGAAGGCCAAGAAAGGAGAGCAGGGGAAACGTGGGGAGGGAGGAGAGGGACATATGGCCTGAGTCAGAGACAGGTATCCCAGGCCATGATTACACCAAAGTTACCTTGTGCAGCATCCTTGCAGCAGAAGGGGGGGAGATTAACTGCTAAACAACAGCACTTTTAAATCTAGCAACAGGTTCAAGAACAAAAATTGGCTGAGTAAACAAAAACATACAGATATTAGCCTAATGCTTCTCCATTTAAAACTTAATATGCTGTACCTCAGTGACTTCTTGTTCCAGTCAGTCACCATTAGCATTGAGGTGTAAAGATGATGATGTTTGCATGCCTTTCATTAACTGAGCTTCTCTACTGACATAATATATGACTAGCGAACTCTGTGTAGAGAGAATTTAGCCATGATAGACTATAAACAGGCAGAGAGAGGACAGGACACATCCAACGCCCTCATTCACAAGGCTTACTTGTAGAAGAGTTGCAGATGTGAAGTGGTGTTGCTGAAAGATAGTGTCCCTCCACTTGGTTGTACATCTTTTCTGAAGTCCCTCTTAAATACTAGCTTGCTAGCATTACCCATCATTTCACAGGGACTAAAACACATCACGACCGAGTGATGCTGTTTGAAAAGCTATGTGTAGCATACATTAGCCTACATGTTTACGTTTACATAAATGGTAAATCAATCTAGTTGTGGCAATACCAATGCAATACTATGTTCTTTTCTTGTTTTGTGTGCATTTCATGTAATTTTACCACCCAAGTTACAACCATCATGTATATAAAAGCCTGTGGAATGCTGGCCGACTGCCAACATAGCGAAGTGTGTATGAAAATCACAATAACTTAATGAAGCCCTAATCATTCTGTCAATCTCCATTTTGCCATTTACTTGTTTTGACTGGCACTTCATCACTTGACTTCTCAAATCCACTGCATCAGCTGTAGAGTTGTCAATGCTAAGCACTACAGACGTGGGTCCTGCTATAGGTCAGGCCTCTGCATGTCTACCCAGAGCCCTTCCTGTTTGTCAATGTAAGGAAACATGAGCTGTGAAGGAAATCTAGATTCCAAGGACGATAACAGGATGCAACAAAGTCCACTTTTACATTTTAAAGAACTAGGTCTGTGTCCTCTGGTAAACTTTCCTGTTGTGGTCTATGGCATGGTTTCGAAGGGAAGTGAGACATTACCACCAGGTTATTTTGTCTCTGTTCTGACATATGAGGTCTGGAGAAAAGACTCCTGCTCTCTCCTGAAAGAATGTTTGTTTATCCAAGTCAGGTGTTGTTATTCAAAGCAGGTTTATTTTCCATTCGGCGCCTTAACAGCAAGCATTAGGTTTAAACAAGCTCACAATCAAAGAGTTCCCATTGAGCCTCCTGACCCTATGACCCACTGTTCTCTTTCGCAGCGAACAAGATCTGTAGGCATGTCCGCAAGAACCTGACACGAGGGAAGAGGCAGGTAAATGCTTCCTAGCCTGAATAATGGAGAGTGTCTGAAGCTTCGCATGGCCAGTATGGACACATATGCTTCAAAACATCAGCCTGCATCAGCTTAAGCAGGACAGAATGTGTCTACACCACAGGAATGCGCTGCCTTTTCGCTTTCTTCCTCGCACACTCCAACCCCGTCAGCTTCAAGACTCGTCACACCAAGCAGGTTAAAACCTGACGACACCTCGCCCTGTCTGCCACGCCACTGAGGCCTGATGCTCAGCACCACCAGCAGGCTCACGTTTCACCTGCACTGAGGGACCTATAAAGAAGAAGGTTTAGTCTGGGAGCAGGTCAAGTTACAGAGGACAGTGAAGAAATGCACTGAATGCCAAACTCATAAAAGGCAAACAGGATAGGGTGGGGGAAGGAATGCCAGAGGATGAGATGATATGCTTTTCATGGATTCTTTAGGGTGGTAAAAGGCACACACAACGATGAACACACACACACACACGTGCACGCACACACACGCACGCACGTACACACACGCACACATGCACTTACACTCACTCACTCCCTTCCTTCCCTTGTGTGATTCCATTCAGAAAACTCAACTTTTACTGGCCTCTTCTCTTTTTTCCATGTACACAGCCAGAGGACATAGGGAGCAGACGGGGCTCATGTCTGGATTTGGAATGTAGCCTGTGGATCAGTGAACATTCAAACAAAGCCTGACACGCAGACCCAACCTGAGCAGGAACTGGGAGTGGAGAGTACAAGAATCTCCCCCAGGAGGAGCAAAACATTCTGTGAAGGAGCGTGCTTGGTCTACCCCTGCCCTCCTTTTAAGAAAACTCATATCTGTGTCTGCAGAAACTGAGAAAAGATGCTCCCTTGCTCTGCAGAGTGGTTACCGGCATGCAGAAAAAACTTTTTCTGACAGCATCTACAAATTCTGTTACAGGCGAATGCAGTGGCATTTGCGTGCATTTGTTCGTGGCATATGTCTGGCATTGTACAGACCCAAGCACAATTAACAAAGTTATTTCTGTAACTGTTAACAATACCATACTCTATTCTAAAACATTTACCAGCTTCACTAGAAAAATACAAGCACATTTCAGTGTCTCGCTGCTCTGTGGGTCATTTCAGCCAAATGTGATAAGCGCTAAAAAATTTACTGTGAAAAAATCTTTGCCACAGAGACAAACCCAGACAATAGGTCTTTTGAGTGGCCAAGTCCAACAGGCATATGGCTTAAGCAGCAGGCTGGCAGGCAGAGGTTCCTCTTCCAGGCTTTTTTTTTGTTTAAGCTCCTTTCACCCCCTAAACTCAGGGCCATCAAAACAAAAGAAATTGACTTCAGCAACAAAATATGAATTGAGGAAGACACTGTTGTATCACAGCTGTAAAAAAGACAGACACCTTTGCTATGTTACAGGACAGGGTACTAACGTTTAAATAGGTTGTGACAAAGGGTTGATTTTAAGAGCATTTTTGCACACTGGAAATCAAACCATGATCAAAAAACAAATTGACAAAACACATTTCACAGCAAATCTGTTTTTCAACTAAATGATGTTTTGGGCTTGATGCTGGGACATCTTTACCAACAATCGCCACAGCAGTTAAAAATGGCAAGTTCTTCATTTTGGAAACTTACATTTCTAGTGCATCCACCAAAAGCCATGGAAATGACTCACTGAGAGACAAAGCCATGCCATTCGCAAAGCAAGGTCAAACACTTGTAAACACAAACCCCTTCTACATGGTGACGAATTGGAATTGTATAGATGAAAGTGTCTAGTGATGCTCCTAAATTATTCTGCTATGAGAGCTTAGAAGTTTGCTCCTTGCCATCATCTGCTTTTTTGGTACCAGTGCATAGCTCCATTTGACTGAAATGCAAAAAATAGACTATGCTTCCATTTCAGTTTGGAATCAAAAATATTTTACAGGCTCATCTGAAAATACACTTCAAGCAACTTTCTGAAATATCTTAAAGGTTTTAGAGGATGTTCCTTATCTGTGATTTGATACTGTGCATGCCCTGTGTGCACATTAAGTAGGCTAGTGAATATATGTCTACAGAAGGATGGGAGACAGAAGATATATATGTACACATGAAGATAGGATCTCACTGAAGAGGTCGTATCCAGGGTGTGTGAGACACCAGGCTGAGAGGCTCAAGATAGCGGTAGGGGGCAAGGGATTGTCCCTGCAGAAAGAGGGGGTGGCACTGCACGTGAACCAAAGGTGACAGGATGACCTTCCACACGGAGGAATGCCACGTTAAGAGAGTCATCTGGTCCACTGCCCTCCTGACCAGGGAGAGAAAGCATTGAGGCACTGGCCTGCATCCAACCACAGTGGCCCCTCACTTGCTTTTTTTCTTTTCCCTTTTTCTCTCTCGCTCATTCTTTCCCTCTCCTCATCTCTCTTTGCCTGGAACTCATCGGTAGCCAGATGGGCCGACAAGCTCAAAAAGGCATTTGTCTTCATTAGGGGAGACACAATGAACAAACAGACCCCAATGTGCACTGCCAAGAGCTCCAAGTCCCCTTCCCCCAGCTATCTTGCTATGGTTCACAAACAGACACTACACACAGACACACACTCAACACGCACTTGGAACTACGAAACTTGAATGACTTTCACACCAGAAGTGGTTTTCATACAGATACGCCTATACCAGGCAACAAGAAAGTAAAGGAATCTTGCTGAAGAGCTGTACAGGTTCACTGTGCAGCAGATAATATACCATAGAAAAATCAACACACAGTTTAGTTGTGTAAAAGGGTGCACAGTAAAGGCCACCAGTGTCCCAGTGCCTCTGTGGTATGGTGAAGAGGAACCAGTGGCGCCAGGCTGTTGAAGCCACTCCGGACTAGACAGAGCTGAGGCTGTGGGACATAAGGGAGTAGCCGGGCCCAAACCCGGCAGAGCTGCTCCGCCAGCAAGAGCTGCATTGTCTTTAAATCCATCAGCGACTATTCATCTACTCCCCGAACCCATTCCTGAGACGAGAGGGAGAGGGAGAGATGCAAAGAGGGAGGGAGGGAAAGCGAGCGATGAAGGGACCTGAACAGAAAAAGTGCAGATTGCATTTCCACCAGTGAGGGGGGACTTTTCAGACTAGGCTGAAATCCAAGACGATGTGTCTTGTGAGTTTGACCCATAAAAAGACCACGGCAAGACAGGCAAAACGTGCACACTTTCATTTTACCCCTCTTTGTATATAGGCATAGAAATATTTTTCATTCATACAAAAACACACTCCTCTGTAAATGTTTCCAAGATGCACAAAATATAAACAGACATGTCCAACAAACAGCCTTGTCTCTTAAGCTACTCCGCAGCAGAGACAGAGATCAGGGCAGCCTCCTCCCTTGCAGCCCTCAAGAGGCCTGCCTGCAGCACCCACAAACCCACAGACACACATGAACAACAGAAACGCAATATTCACATGCACATGCAAAGGCACGCATGCTTGCACACATGGACGCACACACATAAAAAGAATTATATACAATACTTTCACCAAAATGTTTCAAATATGATTTGTCAACAATGCGGACACTCTTGTGCGGAGTGCACAGAATACCTCAACCCGACCCGAGTTGTTGCCAGCTGTCTGATTATAGACAAGACCAGAAGTAAATACATGGCTGTGCATCACACACAGAGATCTACACCTCTACTCTCACAACATTTCTAAAGTCTATAATGCCAGGTCACAATAGGTGAGCATCAGACTTCACTGTAAACACAATATTCATATGAACACAAACTTTCACAAAGGCATAGAATAAACACACCATCTATACACCGACTGTTCATGTGCCCCTTCCTTCAAAACACCCTTCAAGGTTCCCTTTGAGAGGTGTGCATCTGCCACCCTGTACGCCATCTCTCTGAGCCCCCACACTAGCACCCCCTGGCCCACAGCAGAACAGGGGCTTCCTTTCACCACTTCAGGGAAGGTAGCTACATGGCCCATCAAGGAGGCTTAAAAAAGGGGGGGTGGGGGGCAAGCTCCCAAACCGTACAGACACACTGGACCTCATTGTCAGGACTCGTCCGAGAGGGGAAGAGAGAACTGTGGGAATGAGCAGGGCTGATATCTCCATGGCGCAACTGTCCCACGACTGCACAGGCTGTTGGGTCCAGAAACCCCAGCCTGTCAGGTCCACGGAACCCAGACAACACACTGTAGTTCAGCCAGTTCAAAGACTGATTGGTGTAGAACACAGAGGCATCGGGCCCTAAAATCATTCAGCTTGAGCAAAAGATGCAGAGGAGAGCTGCAGATACAGACTACTTTATCATACTCAATCAGTGGTATCACCATGTTAACCCTAGCTAACAGAGTAAGAAAGGAAACAGTTAGATGTCTGAACCTGTATCACAGGGGCAGTGTCACAGGTGACACTGCTTATTGTCATCAGGTGCTCCACAGAGCTGGATGAATAGCAGAGAACAAAAACATGAGAATGGACAACTGGTAAACAGAGCTCAGCTCTAACAAACTGACTGCATTGCAATTACGGCTGGCCATGTGAAACAGCTGTGTTTAGCTTGTTTTAAGCGGGATAATGTGCCACAGTGAGTGGATTTAAGATAGCAACACAGATGTAATTTTCATACAAAACATCCAGAGTGTGAAAAGTCACAGACTGGAAACCCTGAGATGGCAGAAGCTGGGTGGAGTGCTGTGACACAGGAAACAGGTGATGCTAATAACAAGTGATTGTGTCGTCCTCCACCCTGTTTTTCAACTGTCTACACAGCATCATCCCACTGCACTGTGTTTCAGTCTGAAAGAAAGCACAAAAATTAGACAGGCCACTTGTGTGAAGTAACTCCTGCAGTAGCACCAGGCCCTGTGTACAAGTCAACATATTACAAAAAATCTTCTACATAACCACAAGCCATTTGCTGTAGCACTTGGCTAAGAAAGTTCTTTTCTACTCACCGATCTGTTCTGTTAAAGCAACACAATACATCAGGTTCCCCTCACTTAAGTTAGCCATTTTATAGATAAATGCATCTAGTACTTATTTTAAGTTTATTCATGGTCCTTTATGGTCATCTTCAGATACACCCATCTCATCAATCTCTCATGTGGATCTGAAGCAATAGTAGATGGCACTGTCTGAACATAAGTAAAACAGATTTCTCAAAAGTATTAATTAATACAGTTTATGGCTACACAATTTTTAGCTGAATTCACAATTTGAATAAATACAGTTAGTTAATGAAAACAACTGACCCAATGGTTAATCTCGTCACCCTTATAACTTGTAATTTCAGAAAGTAAAATGAATTTAAATCACAAAGCAAATTACAAGGCACTTTTTCTGGCAGAAAAAGTTCATAATTAGATTTTACCCAAAATTGTGCAGTCATGTATTATTCTTCTTGAATATAAGCGTTTTTATTTTTTCCAGTATCTGTGACAGAGACCAACCAGATTTTTCATCGAGCAGACCAATTTAGCCCGATTCTGAAATACAGGGACAAATACAAATGGGTCCAATATCTAAAAAATGGGATATGAGTGTAGTGCAGCTCTGACAAGGGATACGATCCAGGTTTCTGTCTTCGCCTCCTGTCCCTGGGCATTTTTTTTTTGTCAGAGTCTCATCTCGGCACCAGAGGCCTGCTGAGTCAACAGAACAAGTCCTGCTGGGCAGGTTAATAGCATAGTGTGGGCCAGAGCTACCAGCCCTGGGCACTGCTGACAGCTGCTGCGGCCCAGCACAGGACAGATAAAACCACCCAAAAGAAGAGACTTGCGCTGTCAGCCTCCCAGCCAAGGGGATGGGAGAGCATGAAGCTTCCTTCAGCTTCAATAAAGCCACCCAGGTCCTTAATTGGCCTAATTAACAGCAACTTGCCAGAAGGGAGGGGATACTGCAGTGTCAGACAGTATGACAAAGCTGAGCACAAGCCCTGGGCACACAACTTGGGCTAGGTGCTATCTGGAACAAGCCTGCTGCCAGGAATGCTGACAAATCATCTGACAATATGTAATCATAACCCACTGTCTGACCCCAAGATGCTCCCGACAGCAATTCTGCTTGTCTTTCAGTGTGCATTGAACACTGTAATGAAAACCACACCTGGCCACAAAAAAAATCCCTGGCTGATCTGAGTTCAATGGAAAAATCTGCTTACAATCAGCCTACAGCAGACGTCAGTGAAGATCTTAAGTTGATATGAGCCATCCTGCATATTCACAAGCATAGTCCTCCCCAGTGAGCCCTAATGGATTTTCATTTTTGCTCCCACAAACACTGACCCACAGCTACACAGTTCCAACCACTCCCTGTACAGTCCTCTGCAGGTTAAATACAGTGTGCCCATCGTGCTCCCATGCATACAGTGTCACAAGGCACAACATCTACTGCGGTGCAGCGGGAGGCCACTCTGACTTCAAGGTCCGCCTGGGAACGGGTCCTGACCGCGTAATTAGCCCTTGAACTCTGGATGGTCATCGCAGGAAACACAAGGGGCCGTCTATGCTGTACAATAAAGGCCCAACTCTCAGTTCTCGCTCACAAAAATCGATGAGTTATAACTGGATGTGTCGCCGTGCATGCCTCTTCATCTGGGGGGGAAGGCAGTGAATGGGAGGTATTGAGGGCTGGCCCTGCCGGCACGTATCACCTCTCTTGAGAAGGATAATGGCTTCATTTAGAAGATAAGGTGGGACTTTGAAAGGTAGCCCAGACGGAGCCCAAGTGTGCACACACAGTGCACACACAACCAGACAGATAGAGACGGACACTCCCTGGCCACCACATGATACCATGCCTTATTGTGCTGATAGCAAGTCAATGGCTATCGATCCCTCCAGCAGGGAAAACAAAGAGGGATTGAGAAGGGAAAAGTCATACCCATCGGGTCCAACAAAGCGTCCAGTATGTCAAAGCCAATGATCCTATTTGTTCATTTAATCTAAAGGAAAAAAGGGACTTTTGTGTCTATGATAAAGTTAACCGTTGTGTGTGTGAGCGTGGTGTGTATGTGCTGTGTGTGTGCGTGTGTGCATACTGTCCACAGCAAGTAACTTTGACTCAGCGGGGCATCCAGACTTTATGTGCATCTACAGAGGACACAGAGACTAGCATGCAGGAGCAGAGGATTTTAACATTACTCTCAAACTTTCTCTGGTGGCTCAGAAACAATAAGGTAAAGTCTGCCTCAATATCCTGAGGGGCTACACTGTTTAAGACACAATAGAGACTTTAAAGAAATGTTGCCACAAAGACCCCCACCCACCCAAATGAAAAGTCCAGTCTATAAACATGTTAATCAGCCTCAAGAAGTTACTGACGCAACTAGGGTTGTATGCTCCAAGCACCCAAAACTATGGCTCTCTCAAGTTAGGACATCCTCTGGTCCAAAAATGTCTGTGATGTCAAACACTAGTGTGGGAATTGGAGCAACGGTCGAAAATCATGTGAAGTGCTCAATCACTACTGGTTGCCTTCTTCTCTGACCCCATTACCAGTAACAGAAATGGAAACAGGAAAAGAGTGAGGAGGGGAGCGGCGTTCACCAGAGACTGTGGTCAGGTTCACTGTGGTGTAGATTTGTCAGAGCGAGAGGCCCGTACACATTGTTGGTCTTGACAACACATACACTGAACAGAAAACAATCAGCTTCGCAGAGATGTCCAGGAACTGTTTAACGAAAACAACCTGAGAGAATCAGTTATGTATGTTCATGAATTCAACAAGGCTATCCAATAGGCGCCAACAAAAACACACACACATTTATATAATGCTTTTTGAAGCACCATGAATTACTGCACAGAGAGGGTCTCCTGATGGATATCCCAAAGCAGGCCAGAAAGAAGAAAATGAGAAGCAACTACCCATGAGGAAAATGTGTCCATAGGGAAATATGCCGGTCTGGTAACCATGGTTACTGCTTACAGGTGTCATGGACAAAACAGCAGACTGGACACTGCACTCCCCAGAAACATATTATTCTAGACCAGCCACAGAGTGGGGAGATGATTAACACATAGAGCATGACTGCTGCATTTTATTTTGTTTTCAATAATCCCAATCAGTTTTCATAAGCTTCAGACATAAAACACATTGGTGTGCTCACCAGCACATTGATTCTGTGCAGTATGTGTGGCAATACATGTACAAAGATGTGAGCCCTGTGGTCGAACTGTGCTTTTGTCCATTCTACATTCTATACATACTCTGTGTATAGAAAACTCAAAATGTTCTAGACTTGCTTTGTGCTAAACACTGACCATGTTTCTCTGACCGTGTTTACCTAGGAGACTCCCAGACAAATGAAGGGCCAGAGTTGTGCCCCAGGTAAGGAGTAAAAATCTTTCACTTACACCAAACTGCTCATTAAGGCTAGCACCCGGCAAGTGCTGTCTGAGTCAAGGTGGGCCGGCTGCTTAAAACAGAGCCATCTTTCTCTCCCAGGGGAGCAGAGGTTTGGCTGCTCAGCTGAGATAAAGCCACTGGGAAACAGCCCAAACAACAGGAGAAAAAAACATACAAATCAGTCCCCTTCAGCAGGACAGGGGCTGTCCTTTGCCAGCAGGCTGAGCTGGCAAAATGCAATGCTAAGACACAAAGAGAGGGCCAGCCTTGTCAGGCACAGTGTGGAAGGGCAGACAGAACATCTGGAAGGCATTCCTCTGGCTACCTGGGATATGAAGCAGAGGTCTGGAGTAGACGGACACAAACAGTAGAGGGTCCTTCATCCAGGAGAGGGTGAGAGCCTACAGGCATGAGATCTGGGGGGAGCTCAATGCAGCACTGTAGTACAACATGTTATCTACTGCACTGCAGAGCTGGTCCCCTTTGAAGTCCTGAACCTTTGAGGGGAAAAAGACAAGTGTAAAGCAGCTCTTAGAGGCACACAGGCAGGAGGAGATGGTGCACCCCCACCCCCAAGCACAAACATACAACCTGCCCCTACATCCTCAATATTTCCAGTGTTTTAACCATTTTTTCATTTCACATACAATTACTTCTTGTAGGTTTTCAGTTTTAGGCATTCCCTGTGTAAATGTGTAGTATATTTTTGGATGTGTGCTTGCTGTAGAGTACATCGTTTTTCTGTCTCAGTCCAGACTAAAAGTTTTTAGTGAAATGTTTTACTGCACACTGTTGGAAAAAGAGCTCTAAGAATGCAATGAAAGCCTGAGCAAGCTACCTTGCCTTTAGTGTGTAATCTGGAAAGCAGATGGTTGCCATGTGTTGTGCAGAAAGTAAGGAAGCTTTACAAGGAGGATCCACAGACTCTGGAGACTAATAGGAAGGGTATGGAGGAGCAAAGACAGAGGTACACTTAGGGGGAGGAGACTAGGGAAAGAAAAACAAAACAAGGTGAAACAGTGTGTGCATATGTGACTATGCACTACAGTGAGAAATACTAAGGTAGAGAGAAAGAGAATGTGAGTGTGGCATAGAGAGAGAGGGAGAGAGAGACAGAGAAAAAGAAAGGGAAAGAGAAAGAGAGAGACAGAGAAAGCAAGGCAACTGAGAGATACTCTGAAATGGACAGGTTCTGTTGTTAAACCTATGGTGGCTGCTGGACTCTGGGGATTATCCCTCGCTAATTGAACTTAAGGCATTTCGACTGAGCTGCCAGCTGCCAAGCCAGCCGCCCCAGCACACAGCCATCAACACTGCAGCCTCATCCTCAAGGGCTGAAGCCCAGGACTACTCTGAAAGGCCACATGAGCAATTATTGTAGGGGGGAACAACTGCATCACAAATACCAGAAGACCAATACTATGGCTCGAATAAACCTTTTATTTTAACTTAATAATACTAATGCCTCCACACAGTCATTGACGAGTTCCACACCTTTTCCACAGGAGACCTGTCCATTACATTGCATAAAGTGAGATTTATTTTTTAGAGCATTTTATACACAGAGTAGATCACAAGGCAATGAACAAAAAGGACAAATGGTGTTTTTCCCCTATAGACCACTGGGGCGGCCAAGAAAACGTTCATTTGCCCTCTAATGAGTCATTTAACCATCTACTGACTTACGAAGATGATTAACCAACTTAAAAATGTTGTAAGTGTACCTTTAAAAAACAGCACACTACATAATGTGTCTGAATACACCACATTGGTGGAACTTGGCAGTCTGAACAGCACTGTAAGTTTGAATCCGTCACAAATTTTAAGCAACCTGTCTTGGTGCTCTCAGGTGCCAAAAGTTGCAGTCAAGTAACTATGCAGACCCATGACAGCGACAAGTTATGACAGTCAATTCCTCTCCAACCAGCATCACATCTCAGCAGCTCTGATCAGGTGCAGCTTGGTGTACCTGAGACATTGAGACACTCAGATTGCCCAGGACAGCTGTGGGCCTCTCTAACCACATGCTGGGTGGGCTGATTGGTGAAAAATGCTCAAGCTGGATGAGTCTCCATAGAGGTCATGACACAGCCAAGCTTTCATTCATGTTAGGTCCAGCAGACAGGTAACACTGATCAGCCACAGGCAGAGGGACATGGGCCAGAAAAAACGTATTCAACAATAACATCTACATAGACTACAGGTCATAATGCATTATTAGAAAAAACATCACATAAAAACTTGCAAATTGAAAACATTTAAACAAAAACAATAAGCAAGATGAAGTACCGTGACTTGCCACTGTATCCTAGCAACAAGTGCAAAATATAAGATGTGTTGATTCAGGTCACATCTGTAAGCTAAGTGGTCCTCTGGCAATAAGATACCTAAATAATAACTGATAAGTCACCACTTGTATGGGCTTATGTCCTTCCCTTCAGATTCCTTCAGTGAAGGTAGACAAGTGAGTCAGACAAGGTGGTGACAGTCAAGACAAGTAACAACAGTATATCTGTCAAAGACTGGCAAGGTGTAAAGGGCATAAAACCTACTGCATATGTATTAGTATGTTGAACATGTCCTGAAAAGTTTCATTATTTCATCATAACATAAAAATGTGGAGTGAATAGTTTGGCTTATGTGTTTTTAAACCTTATTCATGAACACACCCCAGGGAGCAACTGAGTATTATTTGACATTTTCAAGTCTATGTTTCCAGCCTTTGCAGCATCTTAAATATTTTAGGGCCATATGGGATGACCAAAAGAACATTATGTTTACAAATGTGTTTATGGGTCTTAAAATTAACAAAACCAAAACAATGCAACCAGTTTGTTTATTACAGCAGCCCTGGCCACTGAACCACATCTACAGTGATGCAAAGAGGTCCCGCAGGAGGTTCTTGCTATTACCTGCCAAAGAAATGACAGAGTTTATTTAGCAGGGGTGAGTTCATGAGTGCTGCATAACCCTGTGCATTTCAAAGTCGTACAAAACATTTGTTTGGCTAGAAATAATCCCTTTAGAAACCTGAACTGATCAGTTGAACACTGAAACTGTTACAGTGCAGTTTATGAACAATTAGGGGGGGGAAACGGTCCCAGACAGAGCAAAATAAAACTTCATTTTAAGTCCAACACTGAAAAAAATAGTAAGAGATTTGTGGTTTTTTAAATTAAGGCCGCAAAAAGTATGTAAACAGCAACAGGCAGACGTAGAAAGTCATTGTTTGTGCTCAAACATACAAGCTTCACAATGTCTGCAGAGGGAAGCTGTACAGGACAGTAATGTAGCCTATACCACTAAAAACACACTTCGACAACAGCAACAACCAATAACAGGAATAAAATCTAAAGACAGACAAAGCAAAAGAAAAGTTTGCTTTCAAGATGGTACAAATGAGCAAAACTGGGGCTGTGACAGGCAATAACATTGTCTCTGGAAGCTGTTATTCACAAAACTAACCACAATCTAGATCAGTCCAGCTTCTGAAAAGCCAGGTTTTTTACAGCAAAAGACATGCATGAGCACTCCCAGTTTCCATACATGCGGCAGAATACAAATTCTGTCACTTCTTTTGCTCCTTCTCCTACTATTCAACCCCAATCTCCTTCTTTTCCCATGACCCTTCTCTAAGTGCACATGCAAGTCATAAAAGTGCAACCTGTCACTCTGTGCATGCCAAGTTTTTAGGCACACGCTGCAATTAAATCATGTTCACAACATGTACTAGCATGTTAGTACACCGGCCTCTAACGGAGGTATACAACAGCATTTTGCAGTTATTAACAATAAAGCTCTTTTTATACAAGGGGTAATGCATTTATCATACTGTATCTGTAACAATGCAATTATATTAGATGTTTACATGATAAAGGGCTATATTGTAAATATACAAGCATGTACAGCACATAATATACAGAAATGCACACACCACACGCATGTGTGGCTTCACTTCCCAGAAAGGAACTCCTCCCTTTGAGGAATTAACTGAAAACTTGCTGAGAGTGACACTCATGCCCGAGATGTAGGAATCAGGGACAGAGTCTCATACACACACTCAGTCAGAGGGGATAATCCTTTATCACTGGAGTTTGTATAAGCGTTAAATTATTCAGTCCACAGTCTACAGGGTGAAAGAAATGTGGGCTAGAGCACCAACTTTAAAAACCATCTATAAAACACAGCTTTGCGTTTCAGAAAACAAAATCCTAACCTTTCTTCTCTTGTGGGTATTTAAAATGCAAAGGTAAAGTAGACCAGGCTGATGACTATCAGGTGGCTGCCATTGTGCGTAATACTTTCTGACATTCTGATGTTCCTGCCCCTCTTTTTGTTTACACCTGTTACCTAGCCTGTTACGGTAGCAATGTTATGGCTGCACCAAAACTGACCAGCCTAGAGGGCCTCCTCTTCAGAAAACAATGTTACCAGGGGAACAGAGCTCTGGTGGGGGGCCCTCTTTTTGTACAGCCAACATCCTGCAGCACCCTGTGTGTGTGTGTGTGAGACATACACACACACACACACACACACACACACACACACACACACACACACGGAGAGAGGCTGATTGTGTTTGAGCAAGGGGTGTGAAAGAGCAGAAGAGCAAGACAGTTTAGAGCAAGAAAGTAAAGGTGGGGGATGGGAGGGAAACATGTCCTTTTCAGTCTCTGGCTGTGGATCTAGGCTGGTGCTGGGACTATGTCCGCCTGTCTGCCCATCAGGAACTGAGCACATCCCTTTTGGCTCCCAGAGGACAGCAAGCAGAGGGCATGAGGGCAAGCCCTCCCTGAGAACGGACAGGAGAGGCTTCCCACACTCACGCACAGACAGTTCACAGGCAGCCACTCACTTGGACCGTGACAGAGAGAACAGTAAAAGGAGACAATGGGCCTTTAAAAAGACAGAGTAGAGTGCAGTGGCGCTCTCCTTGAAGCACATCAGTAACCTATTTGAAGCTAGTGTACCACGGAACCGTCTACTTTACTACAGCTTTGTTTCGCAACATAGCACTTCAGCGTTACATTCATACTACTTCAGTGATGTCCAGTCCCAAAAATGGATGTCTTTCAGTTGGTGCCAGCCCCTGTGGTGATTCTAACACGCATAGGTTGCATTCTAATGACATTGGTGAATATCATACCAATCCACTGTTATAAGTGTGCAAATGGGAACTCTGTGATATGGACAACCAAAGAGATCTATAACCTGATAATCCTCCCAGCCCTATGGACGATCATTATGACTGTTGCTAGTTTAGTTTTTGAGTAAAGTAGTTGATTTTTTTTTTTTGCC
The DNA here is from genome assembly GCA_030347295.1 of Setipinna tenuifilis. Lineage (NCBI taxonomy): Eukaryota > Metazoa > Chordata > Actinopteri > Clupeiformes > Engraulidae > Setipinna > Setipinna tenuifilis. The sequence goes on from CM059265.1 coordinate 7,535,703, forward strand.
TTTTTTTCCCCACTGATTTTGTGTCGAAGATTCTCAGAACAGTGAAAGACTGGGAAACATTAAAATTGGTGGGGATGTAGCATCATCCGGATCATGGGGAATAGAACATTTTGGTTCTGAGGGGCCACCCCTCTCTGCACTGGACCCCCAAAAAGCCAGGGACACCGACATTATTTGTCACGGAATAACTCACTGACCTTTGCATTCATGAAGACCAGAATTTTTATACCTTGGGCTTGACAAGGTGTATAAACTCCATAAATGGTCAATTGGCGTGTAGCGCCACCTATAAAAAAATTGTACCAGGAAAATTTGAGGTTTTGAATCACCAGTATCTTGGGCAGAGAAAGTCATTATCGCATCAACTTCACCATGTAGGATCACTACTGCAACCTCTTGAAGTACATTATGATTCTTAAAGTTTGTTCTATAGGGGGTGCTGCTGTAATTCCCAAACATTACATTTTGGTATATAACTACAAAACAATTAGCTATAAAAACACAATTCTTTTCCCCCGCATTCCCTGACAAGACCTGCAACAAACACATTAGGATACGCCCAACGCCCCTTTCTGTTTTTACTCGTACAACTACCTACTAGAAATGGTAAATGTCAAAATTGCAGTCAATTGTCAGTATCTTAGACGGAGAAAGTCGTTATCACATCAAATTTGCTATAGGATCAATACTCTAACCTCTGTAAGCACAGTATGTGTTGTAACATTTGTTCCATAAGGGGCACTATCATTAAAAAGAAATGCCTTTTACCTTATAACTACAAAAGTGACATTATAGGGGCACCATAATTCCCTTTGTGCTGAACATCACAGCACACTGCAGTGGTCATACCATGAAACGTTATGCAGTGAATCTAGTTCACATATTAACCTGTCCTAAACATTTCAGTCAAGCAACTCTACTTATTCCATCTATTAAAATGACAACACTGTCTGTGGAAAAGGGGTTAAGAGCAATAAAAGAATATCCCTAACAACAAAGAGTTCTTTTCTCTTTTTCAGCAACAGGCTGAATGTGGCTATTGGTATACAAGACCCACCCTGGAAGAAAGCATGTAGGAATTAGTCTTCATGACTTAAAACTCAACTATGACAGCCCATGGGAAAATATTAATGACTCAACAATATCAACAACCTCTTCTTGTACGGCTACATGAACAAAAGATATGAATCTGCCAATCTCTGGACATATGCACAAAGTCTGACTTATCAGAAACACAACATCAGTGTACCACCCGACATCCTGCTACCCTCTGGCATACATTAAAGATATGCTGTTTTAGGAGGTTCCACAAAGGCCGCCACAGCTGAATAGCAGATCCCTGAATTATTCAAACAGCCAACAGGAGATTTACTCAGTATTTTTTTTTAAGGAACAAGGAAGGAAAAGGGAGACGGGCAATAAGTGTACACACAAAGGGACACCACCAGAAAGTTGCTGGCAGGTTTGTCCGATAACTCAACACTTTTCCCTCATGTCATTATTTTCAACCATACGTCACCATATGTGACACTGGTGTAATATACCACCCTTTACTGCAAATATACAGAATACAGAAACACACCATCAATGTAGTGAGTGACTGTGTCCAGATAAGTGACATCAGTTCTGTGCATTAAAAGGGAATTTGGCTAAATAAAATGTGCATCAGTGATTATTTGCATCACCTGTGCTAATCGAGTTATTAATTGGGGAAATCATCGTTTAGGCGATGTTGTAGTCTGGAACACCGTTTTCCAAACCATGTAGGACAAGTGTGCGGTGCAGGTGTGCCATAGGAAATATACATAGATGTTGCTCATCATCATTATATGCATTGATAATACTTGTCAGCCTTCATCTGAATGTATGCATATGGTAATGTTTTAGAAAATGCCAACAAAAATCAGCAAAAGTTGAAACTTAATTAACTTCCCAGGTAAGGATCACGTGAACTCCTTATTGAATATGTCTGTGCTTTGGTGAAAATGTTTCCATGTCACGACAACTTAGTCAGCATGGCACGGGCTCTGCAATTGCAGTCATTTCCCAATAGTTTTGACAGTGCCTTAAAGAAAACACACACAGGTCTTGCACAATACAGGAGCACTGAGGCTGGAGCTGGGGTGTAAGCTGCTCTGCAAAAACAAGCTGCCCCTCTGGTAGCCTCCTGGAGGAGTTGATTGAAAGTGAGACATGAAATCAGGGCAAGGAATGGAGCTACTTAGATCATCAGCTTGCCTTAAAAAAACATGTAGATCCTTCACACAAAAAGGAGATCACTAGCTGTTGCAATGCAGAGAACCAAGAGTTTTGCCACTCACTGATGCTCATTAAACCAGTACTCTGGTGCATGCTCATGTTGAGCAAATGTAGAACTAACAGAGAGGACGAGTACTTAACTAATTTACGATCAGGAGGAAAGTTATAGAATAAGGAAAAGGGCGCACATGAAGATTTCATTATAACTCCAAAAAATGCTGCACACAGGCTTTTGGCTCAGCTGCTGCTGATGTGCAGCTAAAGCATCAATAAAGTCTTTCAAAGACATCACTGCACACTAGTCACTAGTCAATTTGGTGACCAACGTGTTTCGCCTTCTCAGGTTCACTCTGAAATTGCTGATGACACCCACAGATGAAATAGACAATTGCCACGTCACATGGCCTCCAAATAAACATGTAGCTACACCATACCAAAATATATTGATTGTAAAACTACACTCAAATCCAGTATTTCATTGAGGCCAAATGGTTCAACAATACTTAATTCATGTATTCATGTAATTCATGTCCTCAACAGTTGTTCAACTACATTGCATACACTCAAATGTCTACATTTAAGCGTGCTAGCCACTCCATGTTTTTTTTCCTTATAGTACCTAGTGGCATAAACCATATTACCATTTCTGATCACTGCTTTACCCTCTGCAATTCTCAGCTTGTAATGTCTTTTGGTTGTAACTATATACACCAATGCACAAGGACATTTCAACATACATCCCACAGGTGTCAAAAGACAATTGATAAATCCTTTTACTTCATATTTTTTTGCCAGAGTGTGGGTGACCCTGTGTGTGTTTGTGTCAAAAGTGTGCACATTTTCCACATTTATAATTTTCTAATACCTGTTGAGAAAGCCAATTTAACTTGGAGATGTGGAGCTGACCACCATATGTGTAATGCCCCTGCCCCTTCTAAAACAAAAGTGAGGTTTTTAGATTGGATAGATTGGATTTTAGATTATAGATTGGATCACACTTTAAAGCTTTCCAGTGTTTATTTGCAATTTCTTTGACCTGCTTTGAGGCTGTGCAATAAAACATTTACTGAGAGTCACAGTAACTCACGGCCTGGAGGAAGAAAATATTGCCGAATCTAGTCGTGCACTTCCGGATGCTGCAAAAACCTCTTCCCAGAGGCCCGCAGGGAGAACAGACCATAGTGAGGACGGGTGGGGTCTCGGGCTGTATTCTGAGCCCTGGTCAGGCAGTGCTTGTGTGCAATGCCCTGGGAGGGAGGAAGTAAAGTCCTAATGTTTTCCACTGTTCTCACCACTCTCTACATAGGATAATTCCAGCTGTACACACCGTCTTCTGAGGGGCAACATTGTGTGCAGCGGCTATGCACTGAAGCGGAGGGTGGGGATCAAGCCTAACGATAGCTGTGAACGTACATGACTCTCTTTCGTAGACTTACACTCATGATCAGATGACAGTCATGTGACAGCTGCCTCTCCCAAAGAGGGAGGTCATGCAGCAGAAACCACTCTTTTGCACCACTACCATCCACAGAAGCACAGGTTCACACTGGGCCTCTCCCCAACACCCACCTGGTTAGGAGCTAAGAATTACAATAATCAATTTACCAGTCCTACACACTGCAACACTATCTGCAAGTCTCCCTTTACCATTCTGACAGCAACTCTACAAATAATCCGTTGTGTGAAGTCATTAATGACCATTATAGCTTTCATTCAGGTCAATGACATGACAATAACAATTTGATCAGGTAATGGAGAGAAGTAACACATCAAATTATCAGTCCTATTTGTGTGATGAGCTGAGAGGACGGGACTGTCTATTGTTTTGTGATTCATTAAAAAAAACTCCCATAATACCTCTTCTATTTTGTCAGCCACATAATCAGTCATCACCATGTTGATTGAAGCCAGAACTCTGGGCTGTCCACGCCAGTGTGACAATGTAACTGAGTGCAACTATGAAGAACCATTTTAATATTCAAACACTTATACAGACTAGTCATTTAAATACACAACCTAATGAAAACGTGAGCTGCACTCTAGGTACAGAGAGGGAATGCTACAATGAACCTGTTTGCAAGTTACATCCCTCAGTGGCTGACAAAATTTCTTGACAATACATTTCTTCATTTTGCATTTGTATATACATATAAATATGAATACGCATTGTAGCCTAAAGCAAAGGAAGCCAAGACACTATCCACATACAAGGTAAGAATGCAAGTTAAAAATGTAATAAAACAGGACAAAAACCAGCAAAGACCAATGGTTGTGAAAGTATGGAAGGGCAGCACAACGGTTGAGGGGTATTTATGTGTGAAAAAAATGAGTCTGTGGCATCAAGACTATAACTTGCATAATGTTAAGGAATCGTAGTGTATACCTATTGATATTAAACTTGTTACAGAATTCAAAACAACATTTACCTTGTTGGTGGTGGTGAATATAGGCAGCTTGGCATGTCTAATAAACCATACCAAAACCTCAACTCCATCTCTGACCTCCTCTACATGTACATTTTTAAACTAGAACTGCCCTTGGTGAAATGAGCTGCGCAGGGCTGCGATATGTTATATCTAGCTCTAGTCCAGATATACCACCCGAATCAACTGTCCCATTGTGGTTGCCAAAAGAGGGTGCCATTTAACCTAAATTGACCAATTTATTCCCCAGTCTAAATTTAAGATGCTATTGGGCTTGTGACATTTCATTCGATGTTATTTTTGATAAATCAAAATCGACTGCATTCTATTTGAACATCGAAAAAATAAGGTGCAATAATCCATTTAACTATTATAGCCTATGCCCCTTTAAAATCCATCATCTTTCTCAGCAGTGCTGCTATTAAGTGGTCTCTCCTTTGATTTTAATTAGTAGGATTTTATTACTAAATCCTACGACCACAGTCCTTTCGTAAACTGAAAGCTTTTGAACTGTACAATTTGAAAACACGCTGAGGATGGTTGTACAAGGCAAAGCATTCGTTACAGCTAAATGCACAAGAAAACTAATATTATAACAGTGCTATTTTGTAAAGTGTTTTCCTAAACAACCGGAGAACGTCGACGTTCTAGAACACTCAGAACTATTGCAAATGTCATGATTACATTTTTGCATCTTTTGCAATTGAATGGGGTCCATCAGGTAAGCGTTCTTAAAAGCTGGCAAATCACTTTACAGAAACTTTGGATGGAAAGAACCTAAAGTTAAATAAACGTTACAAAACCACAAAGCAATGTGTCGAAGGCGCTGTTCAAGACTCAAGTAACATTATCCGACTTAACTTGCACTGACTGCCTAACATGTGCTTCAGTACTTGTGGCGAGTCGTTTCATGTCTCATGTAGCTAACAGTATGTTGCATTTTAATGCAAATCATCAGGTAGGCTAATGCATTACTAAATGGGTAGAATACTACAGCCACACAATGCTCAGGGTCTAAAGACCCTCTTTTAAAAATATGCCTTATGAAGCGAGACTGTTGTGCAGCAGGGTAACTTTTTCTCACGCAGCTACTATCCTCGCTAGCCACCGAAGTTTCTGAGCCATGCTAGCTATGAAACGGTGGGTCACTATAACGATCATTTTAAAAGTAATTAAACAAACTCATAGTCACAAAGTTCACTGAACATGTCAATCTAATGCAAAGTGGTGGTGCCAGTGAAAATCAGATGACATGACAGTTTTATGTGACATTAGAAAGTACAACCTCAACTTCGACTCGAATAAGCAGTCCAGCATAGCTGGCGAGCTAGGATAGCCATTATAACTTACGCCAGCTAGCAAATTGGATATGTTTCAGAATTTATTCAGTTCTACAAAATCTGCTCATGTCTCGTATCTTAAAGGCAAACCTTGAATCTGATGTTGACGCAATTCCATGACTTACACGTGCAGAATAACTCTTTTTTTAAATGTTGGTTTGAAGAGTTTGGAGTTAGCCTTTTCAACTTAGCTTGCCAACATTGTAGCTGGTACATATATGCCAACTCTGTTAGCTAGCCAGCTACTACACTCAATGTGACTGTTAGCTGCCTTAGCAGCTGTGACTCGCGCAAACCTGCCATTCTTCATAATTGGTGCGAATTGAGTTGAAGGGAGAAGGTAGTCATATATTATTTTGGGTCCAATTACGAACCTTGCAACGACGGTGTGCATGCAGTAGTCACGCAGCTAAATTACCAGCTGGCTAGCTTTATGGCTAACTAGCTTACACTTATTCACCACCCTAGGCACAGCTCCGCATCACCCAAGACTAGGCAGCCCCGGACCCCGAGCAACAAGGAGGCATCTAGTTAGCTTTTTCAACAACACCACCATGCAACCATGTCACAAAACAATGCAATTGTTTACCTCAGAAACTCGAAATGCGATGTTTGATGACAAGGTCTTTCTACCATCGGTTTGTATTTCCTCGTCTTCTCGGGTAAACCCAAATAAAGCAGAGATCACTGATGTGGGTGCCGGTCTCTCTCTCTCTCCCTCTGGGAGTCGTATTTCTCCAACAGTAGCCTAGCTGGGTAACCCTACTACGTTAGCCAACTGGCTCGCTAATCTTTTGAAGAGCTATCTCTGGGGATGGTTTCCAATTATCTAACGTGCTACGTTCCTACTAGATCCCGTGGTGTCTTTGACACCCACCAGCTTAGCAACGCCGTCTGCGTATAGTCGTCCACAAGAGAAAGCTTTACGCTCTTCACTCACAGACACAGTTGATAGCATAACCTGTTCTCTGTCCCTATCCGTAGTGCTTGTTCCTTTGCCACAGACAGCCTTTCTCATCCGTTCTTACTGTGTTCTTACCCATAGACGAACCAGTGTCGCAGGAAGATGATGAAGTGTAGTGCTTCCCATATGGTGCTGCCAATTTCATCCCTGTCGCCTCAGTTTCACAAGATATCAGTTAAGTATCTTTTTAAATTTGGCATGGGCGATTGAAGATTGGACAAGAGTCTCTCTGTTGAATGCCTATAAAATCATGTGATATGTTTAGCAATTTTGATCTGTTTGCATGATGAACTTCAACCAGATAGCAGCTGTCCTTTACTTTGGTATAATATGATGGGATATTTTCATCTCTTTCATTAATCCATGTTAGTAGTGAAGTGCCCTTTTATTTGGACATTCCACGCTGCAGTGTATCTCTGTGTTGTAGACACAGACGTGAGTCTAATGCTATCACTGAGAACAAAGACTGGTTCTTGAGAAGCATGAAATTGACACTGGAACTAAGCCAAATTTGGCCACTACTGAAAGTGAGAGCTTTTTATACCAGTACTCCTATAACCAAGTGTGAGTTTATTATTTAGCATTTTCAGATAAGGCACTTGGAGGACATGCATATGGCGATAACAATTCATTTTTATTACAAGCCTATATGATTCCAGTACAGTTTTGAGGGAATATTTAGCTGACACCAACAACATCTTTTAAGTCTCAAACAAGTGAAGAAATTTGTTGTGAGACACAAGTCCAAGGTTAAATATTAAAAAGGAAGGACAGCATAGAAAGATGCAAACTGCATAGACTCTCCTGTCATGACATGTTCAATTAACACAGAGATCCTCTCCCACATTATTCATATTAGCAAGTTACAACAAGGCGATTCAGACTACTGCTTAGAAAAAAATGGCTTCCAGCTTTTGTGACCTCAGCCATTTATGCTTTGCAAGAATTTTACTGAGTTTGGCTGGATGACCACTTACCGTACTTACATTGGGCTGGATATTCTTCCTACCATCTTACTATGGCTTCTTTCTAATGTGTTGTCGCTGCACTCTTTTCTGCTTTACTGGTGTACAGACATTCACAAAACTCCCCATGATCTGTATGATTTCTCTACTACTCTATGCATTAAAACAGGTGTTGTAGATTTAAGAATATATAGGTGGTTAAGTGTTATGTAGTACATTTTTTAACCACACAAAATCTTGTGGGATTATATTTGTAGTATTCATGCTATGTCAGATATGTACAGGAATCAGAAAGGAGAGCTTTATGTAAGCTTTATGTGTGCCATCGGTTAAACTGTTATATTAGCTCCCCACACTGGCCAGTGGTGGTATTGTTTCTAACATGTCACTGAGTGAGAGCATGTATAAGTGACAGCATAGGCAGGCCTGTCAGCTTCAAAGAACAAAAGCAAATTGAGGAATTCACTTGAACATTTAGTTGTGAAATGCCTGGCTTTGTCAAGCTTTATTATGAAGAATACAGACCACTTCAGCTCAGACTACGCCACAAACAGCAGCATCTAGTCTGAACAGTCACATGTAGTTCTATGTCCTTTTAAGTAAATTTGCACATATTAACACTGAAATTATGTTATCTTCACAGGAAAATGTTTTACACATACATGGTTTTACCAATTCAATTTTAAATGCAAGCCTCCATATTTAACACTTCCTGTATCATGTACTACAGTACACAAGTGCAACCAAAAATGATTAAAAAAAACACCCTTATAAGTAATAAAATACACATTTTAGAATACTCTCTATTTTATCTGTATTTACATAAATTAATTAGGTACATCCAAACCAAATCTATAGTCTGCTCATGTATGGACTCCATCAGCACTAATCAGGTTTTGAGCATTGTTTTTACATCTCCTTAAATACTATTGCAGTTAGTTTGGCAACAGACAAAGGCTATTCAAACACAATTACCATAACAAAATGGCACGAAGAAAAAGAAACTCCAGAAGCATCCCATTTGCTTGGGAGATATGTTGACCACAAAGACAGCTTGTGATGCATTTACCTTTTCATTACCAACTACCTACAGAATGCACTTTACACATGTGTTTTTATCACTGTCATGTATGTATGGAATAGCCAAGCCTGTTAGAGTATTGCTCAAATATGTACGTCCAGAGTAGATGGGAGGCAGTGAAGTAGTGGGTAGATTTGTGCTCAGGCAGGAGCCTCACACGGAAACAAACACTTCCATATCTACTCTGCTCAGTCTTTGAAACGTTTTACGACATAATGTACAGCAGATCACCAGTGTGCAAGTAAAAGATAACAAAAATCCTTAGAAATCTAAGTGAAATAAAATGTCAAAGAAAATTGTGAGCGTAAAAAAATGAACATGGTAAGAGGAAATGTAACCAGGACATAAGTAAATTGCATTAATAAGGGAAGACTATTGCCACAATATATGTTCCAAGAGATACACAAACCCTGGTTGACACTGATGCAAAGGGCTTCACATGAGCATTGTCCAGTTCCCCTTGACCGTGGGTCCTGTTTCTGGTAGTTTTAGAAGGTTGTTCTGTGCTGGGTGCTACATGTCCATGCTGCTTTTTTTCTTTTTTATTTGACAGAAACTGAAAGGGCAGTAGTCACAAGCTCCATCCTTTCTTATTCTGAAACAGGTGGTGAAGGGGAGAATACAGACATGTGAGCAACATCATCACTAGGCTTTGTGGTTTTGAAAAGGACTTCTAACACACCTTAAGTCCTGAAGTTTTAATTAAAGAATTGAGGTACTGTTACTGCTGTTAGTGTTTGTATCTATTAACATTTTAGTGTTTGTATTTCAAAAGAACACTTCACTTTTTTTGAAAATAGGCTCATTTTCTAACTCCCTTAGCAAAACAGTTGATTTTTTTTTACCTATTTTGAATCCATTTAGTCAATCTCTATATATAGGATATCCAGATCTGGCAGTAGCACTTCAGCTTCTTAACATAAATGATTAAATCAGATTAGACCAGTAGCATGCTAACTGGTCTATTCCCGCTAATGTATGCTAAGCTTATAGCTAAAGTGCTAGTCCCATATCATGAGATTGGTTGAATAGATTAAAAAAATGGTAAAACCCAACTATTTAACTCTAATGAAGTTGAAAATCTTAGTTTATTTCCCAAAAAAGAGTCACATTCCTTTAACTGTAATATGTTTTCACAATTCACTCCCTTGTGTCTTAGCTTGTATGCCCAAAGTGTAAAAGATGGTTGATTAGTAGTTCAACAGGTGAAATACACAGAAGCTTTACTGCATTCAAACTTAAGAAACCAAAAAAAAACTTAACAAAATTTTTAGTGAAGTTTAATTTTTCTAAATATTTTTTAGTCTGCAAAGGTATGTAATACAAGGGGTAGATTATACTCTCACATTATCAAACAGTATAAACTGTTACTGGTGAGAAAAGAGCAAACTATACTGAATTTGTATGTATGGCATGCTTTTAAATGAAATCATTGTAATTCCACTGTAGCTAATTCTCGCGCCATGCAGCGAGTTTGAAGTTGGCTATTTCACGATTCTCACGATGTCGAAAGCGGTGAGTTCAGGGATAGCTATATTACCATTACTGTTTTCACAATGTAGAAACTTTTAAGAAAACCGTCTAAGCCAAAGATATTTGCAGCCCAGTTTGCCCTTTCTTGTTACATGGTAACTGGCTAGTTTTGGTGGTAGGCTAGGTCTGTTTTCCATGATTAAGCTAATATCAACTGTTAATTCAGAGCAACAGGTCTAGCTGTTCTTTATGACCATGTACTGTCAATAAATTAAATGATACTGAACGTAGTTGACTTAAAATGATAAAACATGCTAAAGATGGCATATTGTTACCTAATGTAAGTTTAGAAGGCCCAGAGATGGATAATGTAAATGAACATGTTTTGAACTTTGGTTAGCTTTCAGCCATTGAATGCCTGCTGCTTTCATAGTTAAACCTACATAGACCTAGTTAGTTTTCCAATATAAGTCGTTAATTAATTGTATACAACTGCCTTTTCGAGTGTTAAGTTTATTAACATTGATCTCTTGTAAGTTCTATGAACATCTTTGGCCTATGCATATTCTCTGGTTGTTTTAATAAAGAACAAAATTACATTTGATGTGTCTTTTGTGTCTGGTAAATTACACAATCTGGTTAAAGCCTGGCGTGGTGTACGCCTGCAAAAAAGTTTGCTTTACACCCTTTTCCTCATCTTCTACTTCTAGTTAGCAGGGCTTAACTGGGCAACTCTGCCACGCATGCCTTACATAATAGCTAGCAGATGTTGGGTCCTCTGCTATCCGCTAAAAGGAGGAAGGAGCAGATCCCTGTTCAGTGTTCTGCATGAAGCAGAGTGTTATTGTGAGACAGTACCAAAGGATAATGACAAAGACCGAATGTGAACATTAACCTTTCAAAATGTGAACAGTCTAGATATAAACATATAGTGATCTGTTTTACTGTTGTGCAAACCTCTGAACATTTAACATTTCATGCTTAGTAGAAGCAAACAATTGAAACCCTAAATGTAACTTTAACATTTTATCACATTTCTTACCCTAACATGTTAGATCATGCTAATGAGGGATTTACTGCAGACTGAAATGTGAGGTTGGACTATTACATGTTGTATCTTGCCATGGGTTTTTAATGACCAAACTTTAAATATTATACCATTCTCAGACCATGATTTGAGGAAATGTTATTGTTCATAGGATCTATCTAGAGTATGTCATTAAATCAACCACTTGCATGAAATTATCAACCCATTCAATCATTTTTACTAGTTGTCTCAAGTAATAGTAAACATAATAATATGCAGTAGTACAGGATGTATGACAATATAATTCTCACCATTCTTTCCAGCTATACGGGCTCAGAGTTCATATTACTGCCACCACCTGATGAAGCAAAAGGTCAAAGTTGAAAGGCAATGTTGCACACACTACAGTTGACTGGATAATCTGCACACACCTTTTTACTGGACATCCATTAATAATATAAAGTCAAATGGTGCCATCTGTTGGTTAATTTGAAAACTGGTCTGTTCTGTGATGTGTTTCTATGATACGATATGTTCTCAAATCCCTTATTTCCATGTACTATTCCCCAATTTTTTTCTGTTCTGACATAGCATGACAAAAAACAATAAGGCAAGAAAGGCATTTAGGTTTGAAATTCAGAGATAAGGTTGATCTGTTGAAAAGTCAAACAACCCTACAGTAATTTAATAGGTTTAAAAGTCATTGTAACGTACCGTCTTTTACCATCCATTTCTCCAAGTCCTCCATCTCCAACTCTAGCACAGAAGGAACATCATCTTCAAACATTGGCCTGGATAAAAACAAGTCGGCATTTTAAAATAAGTGTAAACTGTGCTGTACAGTAGTTAATCTTTTTTAATGAGACACTATGGTTATTCTCAGTCAGAAACTACAAGAACAAGGACCTATACCTAAATCCAATTTTCTCACTTGTCCCCACTAGAGATGAGAAACTTCATAGAACTTGTGTAATGGAATAGATTTTGAATGGAGTGAGTGAAAAGTTGACAGTAAAAATGCTACTTGTGGTAGAAATAACACATTTTTCTTCTCAAAAAATCAAATTTTTAAAACTAGTAGCCGCAGTGAATGTAACCATTGTATATAACAGAAAGTGGTCTATAACACAAAGCACAAAACATTTATACATCATTTATACATACATGACTGCATCTCCACATGAACAAACATAATCTGTACATGCATGCAAGCAGCAATGTAAAAAATAACCTGTTCTTCAAGACTTGAGGCTTACCATTCAGAAACTTTTTTTTTTTGAAAAAACATGTTTGCAACATCTGATAAGAATGTCTACAGACACATGGTAAGAGCCAGAAAGAACCACACTTCAACACACTTCCTGTTTGTGGCATGTGAAATCATGAGGCTGTGAGTTGCTTGTTCCACCAAGGAGGGGAGATTGGTTTCCGCTGATCTACTTTGCCAAAGTTGGCATAGAATATGTTTTAGTTCATGCTTTGTAAGAGAGTATGAGTCGCTGTTTTCTATTCTCTGCTATCCAATAAAAGACAATGAACAAAAGCATGTAAACTGGATATTAGGAATTAAAAAAAATGGTGCTTTTAAAAATGCAAAGGGTGATAAACATGTTTAGATGCAGACTGTCATAAACAAAATAAGAAAGGTCTGTTACCCTCCATACAATATTAAGGAACTATACCTATAAGCAATTGAATCGTAGTTATCCAAAAAGTACTGTGTGGACATGCAGTCAATACAGCATCATTAAAATATACATAAGTTTCTAAATTATTTGTGGCTTGTCAATACATTTTCAACCAGCATTTCAACAACTGATATCATTAATAGTCATTAACAGAAGAAGTTTTCTCCTCTGGGCACAGGCAAGGAGGACCTTGGTTTTTTTGCCATTGACATGGCTTTATAGATGCCTTCTATATGTAAGGTTTTAGATCAGTATTAACCAAACTTATTTTTCTAACTTATGATACTTACATTGGGACCTTTTCACCCTCACAAGCATCCAAGTAGGCATCCTGTTGCGCAGGATCTGAAACATATCAAATCAATAGCATATTGTGGGGCACATCTGATCCAAGATTTCATTTAGATGGCCATATTTGATTGCAAATATTTTAACACCAAATGCTGCACACTCTTACAACATTGCAAAATAACTGCATTGACAACACTGCCCACACAAGACACTTCTAGTTTTGTTCTATAGGCCTTCTATCTGTGCAGAGTAATACCAATACTGTCTTTGTTTTGAATTAGATTGTAACTGTCAATCAGTGTTGTGTGCCAGAGGTTTTGTAACATCTTATACATTTTTGTCATCAATCAGCATTTTACCAGGCCCAGCAGCTTTGCTTTTCCACCGGCGGCAAATCATCACTAGTGCCACCACTATGCAGATGATGACCAGAACCAGCACCAAGGGAATGATGATGATGACTGGATTCAGATCTGTTAATTCTTCGAGTGGTGGAATGTCTGTGATTTCTGTAATCATCATCAAAACATGGTCATCTCAGTAATTAAATATAATAACTTACTTTAAAATAATTTTCCTAAGATGAAAAACAATATATTTCCTTAATCTTCCTTCTCAGTAACAGAAGCCATTAAATATTCAAAGAGCAAAAGTAGTTACACTGCTCCTTTTTGGAGTCATGTAGACTGAGTTGTAATTGTGGCACAGTAGCATAGTCACAAGGTCTAAATATGTGAAGACTTTGGGATTCACAGTGTATAAAAGCTACATTACTCTAAGTAATGGCACATTTTGGAAGTATTTACATCCGAGATGTGGAACATATTGCATGTATCCCACATATATGAAGAAAGGGAATAAACAGAATGGCTGGAATCAACAGAATGGCTTTAGCAAGCAGCCTTCAGGCAGTTAATGTAAGGTACAAAGAACTGCCACATGAAGATTCTAAGCAGGATGAGTAAGTGTGACACATAATGTCAGCACAATGTGACTGGACAACTCAAACTGAGAAAGGACGCTGCATCAGCTTGCAACGACAGAAAGAGCACCACCACAACCATTTGATCATTTGTATGTAATACCTCAGTCCCTTCAACAATAACAGACAGACAATAAACTATTAAATGAACCAGCTGTTTGTGCTCACAGATGCATGTTATATGACTACCAACCATGTATATATATATGCATGTATATTCACATACAGCATATTAACATATTAACTACAAATTTCCTGATCTGTGGTACGTTCCAAAGTGAAGACCCAGAGCTTCATCTACATTTTTGAGAGGAAGAACCATTGAAGATGTTCTGTGTGTCTTAGCAAATCAACAAACAAGTCTGACTCTGTGTAGCAGTGTCAGGTAAGCTACCTGTATGTGCAGGCTCCAGTATTCATTGGAAAGGGCTAGTGTGGGAAAAGCCATCCCTCATGCTGACTCTCAGTAAACATTTTATGCCTGCTGCAATGTTATGCCAGTTACCCGCAGAGAGATTGAATCTCTAGTTTCAACCAACCACTGTGTGGGTGCAATGCAGGCAGTATCATGGGCATTGATTATGTACCTCACACTTGTCCATTGCATTTACTAATAACAACTGGTTGTTACACATCTGTTTTTTTATTTAATAGTGTTATTTAAGGCATTTTATTCATTTTAAAAGTAAATGTTTTGCCTCATTTTGCCTACTAGGACAACATACCTGGTGTTCTTATTCCTGATCCTTCTGATTCATCATCTGAAACGGAATCTTTTTCACAGTATGTAGAATAAATTTACTGATACTGATATGTAACTCGAAATAAACAGAAATAATAATACAATGACAGTTTTCATCCTGAGACAGTGTATGTTAGCATTTCCTGCTAGTTAGGCTACCATATGGACATGTTGGTGTATTTCTGCAGACAACCATGACTGTTGTTGCATACCTAGTGCTGTTGTGTCATCTTGCACTGTCTCTGGTAGTGGTGTAGTCTCTGGAGACACACAAAGACAAGGTTGTTTAAATTGTACAACCCCTTACATCATAGAGTTATCATAGAAGGTGTACAGGTGGCATTTGAGTATTTATATGTCTTTTTTGGGATTCTGTATTAAGAAATAAACATTAAATCTAAAACACTCATGTTTTGAATAAGGAATTTATCAACATGCTCGTGAAAGCACCAAAGCATATTCTATTGTATCATGATATAAAACTTTTTCACTGGTCAATTCGAAGGTGGGACACGTTAGACCAAGATGTAAGATATTTTGGGGAAGATATGACTCTTACCAGTTGCCTCTGTAGAAGACTCTGCTTCATCCCCCTCCCCCTCCTCTTCCTGACAATGTGCTGTAATCAAATTTGCACAGTGTGTCTTTTGAAAGAGTTTCACACAAAGTAAGCTATATGCGTGCTAAGGGCACTACAGTTTCAATAGGGGAAGTGATATGGTTAGTTGACATAAGCTGGTTTGCTGACTTGTTTAACCATTTTGCCTGGGCCTGTGACAGCTCTGTGGGGAGATGTTATCTGTCCTAGCTCGCTTCACTCTGGTGGCAACATTTCCAACACATGTTTAAACATACATGCACACTTTGCACTGAAATAATGGTGAAATTTGTATTAGCAGTTTGGATTTTATACTGCACGAGTGTCTTCTTTTTGACAAGAGATGAAAGACGTGGTTGAAGACAGGATGTTTTGAATATGATGATTGTATCCATAGGAAGTGTGTTCCTATGAACACAGAAACAATATAGGTGCTCACAGACATGGAAAGACGTTGAAACGTATGAACTTTTCAAGTAAGGGAGTTTTCAGCCTGAATTCTGATGATATAAAAGTGTACTCTCAAAAGCAGGCTTACAATAATATCACAGTATCTGCTGTTGGATATCATACTAAAACTACAAACTGAATTCCACAGTGAGAAAACTTTGTCAAAGATGTTTCCCCACAGAACACTAAAAGACAGCTCATCCAGAGTACAATTGTGTAACCTTTCCTCATGCAATTACTTGGTCATGTGTCATCCTATGTGCTATCTCTTTTAACAGAGAACTGAAAACTGTTGTGGCTCAGCCTGAAAGAGCAACAGGCCTTCCCGCTGGTTATGGTTCATAAGAATCCTGTAAGAAAATCAATAACACCATACACCACAGTAACTTCTCAGTTCAACAAGCCATTTCTTCATAGCAGTCAAAGAAGAGGAAGAGACAAGAAAAGAGAAAGACTTATTTTGCTTACAAAGGAAGCTTTGAAAAAAAAGGGTTAGTCTTTGCTCACACACCCACCTCTCCCAGTCAGGCTGGCTGTCAGTGCCAGGAACAGCAGTATCTGTGCCGGAGTCATTTCCCAGTGGCCTTAGTACCGTTGGTCGTCACCCACACTGGCTGTAGACATGAAGAACTGCCATCGCCACACACTTTCTTTCTCTCTCATGACATCCTGCTTCCTGGTTCAGCTTTGACTCACCTACAGAGCTCTTGGGAGGGGATGAAAAAACTTCCCTCCCTTCTCTCTCTCTCTCTCTCTCTCTCTCTCATTCTCTCTCTCTCTGTTTGTCTGGCTCTGTCTCTCTGTCTCTGTCTCTCTCTCTCTCTCTGTCTCTCAGGTGTGATGCAATCAGCAGAGAGCTTGTAGCCACAAGTCTAGCAATTCTCCAGCTAGCTGTGAAAACAAATTCCTCTTTTAGGTATGCAGAGTAACCAAAAAAACCTAAGGGCAAATTGAATAGGGAAAGAGGGAGAGCAAGAGGTCCGCCTGTGTTTTACAGAAAGTCTGTGAGAGTTTATTAGAGTGAGCTAAAAAGAAAACAACGAAGAGAAAAATGTCATCATCATAACTATATAACTCATTTTTCATGTGATATGATGCAATATTTTGACTAGCCTATGTTTGTTTATGTTTCCAATTAATAAAGAAAACATTAATAAATAGACAATTTAAAAAGAAAAAGAAAAAATGTGAGATATTTGGTGCAGATTTATTAACGGAATTAAACGGATACCATTAGTGGTGATAACTGGATTCATCAAAGTAAAAGCAAGTAGTAGTTTAAGATTAATACTGATAAGATAACAACTGCTGGATCTGAATTTATTTGTCTTTGTGGCAACACCACACATTGTGTATGTGACATGAGCAAATGTATATTGTTTTCCTAGCAACTAAAAACAAATGATAAACTGTGGTTCTACCTCTCTTAAAGTACTGACAAATAAAACATACTGCCTATTGCCTGGACTGTATTTCTCTTGTGGCTGTTCTTCCCATGTGGATTAATATCATAGAATGATGAATATGGGCCATATGCAAATGTATTTTTGTAAGCAAATTGCTAGCTTTATTAATTGCTATATTGCTTTATTTTTCTTTGTAAAGCGCCTCTTTTCATCAAAATGTTTGAAAATAACTATTTATAACCGCAACTGAGAAGACCAAGAAGAACAGCCTTATTTTACCAAAGACACATTTCATACTCACACCTTATGCACTTAGTCTAAAACCTACAGGTTGTCCAGCGCATGGAGTTTCATGCAATGGCAGTCATTGTTTTATTTTAGTGGGGTACATGTACAGGGTTTTCAAATAGTGTTCCGAATTTGTCCAAACTCATTTGTAGACATTAGATTCATATTTCTATTAAATTCAACTTTATATTCCATAAATTGATAAAACATAGATGAATTTGGCTTATGGTGAGTTGCTTTAAGGATATCCTAAGAAATCAGAATGCACATTTGCCCAATCATTACAGTGGCTATAAAGACACCTGCTTAAATCTATCCCTGGGATCCTGCCCCTTCTATATGCCCCTCTGCCCTCCTATGACAATCACCTGACAAATGGCCTTCTAATGCAAGTTGAGGTGAGAAAAGATGTGAATAGCTCCCCACCTTGCAGACATGCTTACTGAAGCTGAATTGCCAGCTGATAGAACACAGGGGAGGTGTATCCTCCAGCCACTCCACTCCACTCCACATTTCACTCCTATCTAGTGACAGGAGGTGGCACCAGTGTCTGGGAAAGTACCAGCCCTGAAGAGATACACATCTAAGAAGGCCCATGATGTGATCATACCCCTAGTGGAGACTGCTGGTAATACTAGGGAATGTAGTAGGCCTCCACATCTTGCAACAAAAATTGGATTTGAATACAACAGTAATAGTTACTTCCCACTGAAAATTGCATACATGCAGAATTGACCCACAACGCCTGTAGATTATTCATGTGTTAAAGCAGAAGCAGACACCAAAGCAATCTTAGGACTTGGAAAACTACAACATATCCCTGCTGATGTGGTTCTCAGGTGGATATGGATGACACTGCATTGAACAGAGTGTGGCCAGCTAATATAGTAGCCACATATATATTCTGGAATGGCCTCATCTTCTACAAACATGTGAATGACATGAACAGCTAACACCATCAACCCCTTTTAGATAGAGATTCCTTTCTAATGTCTGGATGCCCCAAGGAGTTTGCCAGGGGATGTTCAGGCATGTTGCAGCTCTGCAAAAGACTTTCAGTACGTCTGCCTCTGACAACCCGGTGGTCACCCTGCAACTAGACTGATCTGGCCGTGCACAGAATAGGGGAGGATGGTTCCCTCATTGTCATCTGAACAAATGCAGTGTTTTTTAGCATCTCAGATCATCACCAACATCGCCATTATTCTCTACTTCCTGGTGGTCTTGCAGTTTAGGTTGTGGACCTGTGAATAGAGCATGGTGTGCTGTCTAATCACAATGACGAATGGGAATCACTTTAACTTTTTTTTCTTTTTCAAAACAACAGTGGGATGCGGAGGTATGACTCTTCCACCATGTTTGCCCGTGCCTCTTCAGTATCCAGAAGGGTCATGTCACTCATAGCTGAAACTATTTGAAATGTTTTAACCCCTTAAGCCACACCTAATATTTTAAGTTTATTTGCGAAAATGGTATGCCCAAGTTGTAAGTAGCACAGCTCCTACATAGTTTTAGACTCAGACATGTTCTTGGTATCAGTGGAAAGGCATTTATAAAGGGTTATTTATAAAGTATCTGGGTGATTCTGTGATGCACTGACACAGAGGTACAGAGGTTAGAATGAAGGTTTTACTTTCCGTCCAAAATGTGAGCCTGTAAAGTGACTGAGACCTATAATTTCAGTAACCTGTTGGCCAAACAAAGGCATAATGAGGCCACAGACACAGGTCTTACCTTCACACAGTAAAAAATTGGAGGCAAAGGATCAAAACCTGATTTTTTTGTAGATTTTTATCAATAGGTATGTCCTTGCGTTTTTCTTGTGTCCCTATTGAAAATTCCCATAGGATATTTGGTTCCGAAATCTGTATAACCAGAATCAAACCTCTATAACTTGAGAACCCCTTTGCCTAGAAACAAAATATTGGTCTCTACTGAAAGCCAAGACCTTGAGGTTTCTTGCATGGGTTTTGGATTGGATGTCAGTCATTCTGGAATAGAATGACAGAAGAATGTGTGCCCACCCCCACCCCCACCCCCGTCCCGTATACGGCACGGTGTGTATTAAGAGGTTAATATTGTAAGAACCTGCAGCCTACAGGGGACAGTAGGAATGGGAATATGGGTCACTAATAAAGTGAATAGAATGTTGGGAATAGACAGGTAATGGCACGGTAAACATGGTTTCTGACCATAGAATACTTGGAATAAACATACAGTGGTTATAATGGTGTATTTGTACCAAATAGGTTATGGCCCAGTACTATTTTGCTATATTTTCAGTTGAGTAATTTCTGTTATCATGGATTTTTTCTGCAGAAATAAAACGTTCTTCCTTTGTGAAGATGAGAAGCAACCTACAGTTATGTTACATTCTTGTTACTGTAATGACTCTCATGTCACTACACAAGTCATGAAAGTTTCAGTCTTAGCTTTTGTTAGCAGACACAGGTTTTAACCATTAACATTGACCAACAAATAGGCTTCCAAGGAGGGTAGTCAGCCTCTGACCCCTCTCACATCCCTAGGGTGAACCACAGTTTCTCTCCATAGGGACCAATGCAGCAACCCACCCACACCATGCAGAGCCAGACCAGCCCCAGTGCATTGTATGAGTAGCTCAGGTCGCTACATTATTATTATAATTATCTCCCAAATATGATGACAGAGGTGTGGATATTCACACATACAATCTAACAAACACACACACATTTTCATACCTACAAATTCACATTCACATTGGAACCCTTGTACCAAGGAGACTTCAATAAAAGGAGAGCAACTGATTTATCTGCGACCATGGCTTCTCTAACCAAAAGCACGGTCCAATATTTCCCAACTCTGAACCTAGAACCTAATTAACCTGGAGCCCCATACCCCTTCACAATCTGTAACTAGCTGAGACTATCAGTGGCCTCACATCACTTCTTCTTTTTGTAGCCACCACAGTTCTCCATATCCCCTGCCACTCCACCAGTCACGTGTGCGTGTGTGTGTGTGTGTGTGTGTGTCTCTGTGTGTGTGAGACCCACCCTGTGAGATGGTAAACTTCTCTCACCCTCTCACCGTTTTTATTGTGGAAAAAAGACTGAACTCTGTGTGCTACACTTGCCACCACCTGGTCTGCAGTACGCTGATGGCGTCATTGGGTGGTGGTAGCGTTCAATTGTCTCATAATTGGCCCAGTCATTCCGTAAATTGAATGCACTATTTAAGGTGTGCCTCATTGCTCACCGGGAGAGCGACACAGAACGAACAGAACGAGACCGACACGAGATGAACGTTACGAGAACAATTGCTGAGTAGTAGGGCTGCTGAAAACTGGAGCGGAACAGTGAGCCTAAAGGCATTGTTTGAGTTCTCTTTATTTTTGTGGAATTTGGTTTCGGATTAAGTGTTGTGTTAATATTATTTACTTTTTGTTTTGTTTGTGCACGAGTGTTTTTTGTTAAAATAAATAGTAATTATTTTTCTACCTACGTTCGTGGATTTTTGGAGGTTTTTGCTCCACTTCACCCCAGCTTCCAGTCAGCTCCCGTCCTACAAGCGAGGAGCCTCGCTGGCTTTTTCACACACCCATTATTAAAATAACAAGTATTTTGTTGTTGTTTTTCATAAAGAATTAGATCAAAAGCAACAATTTATATTACACATTAATTGATGACAGCTACGGTACAGGACATTATTCAGAAATGAATCTGAAATGAACAGGTTTTTTCATATATGTCTTATAACAGCTTATATAATGAACAAGTCTACCAAAAGTGTAAAATACTGATACAAACTTACAGCAGAGCAACTACTGGACCAAAAAGCATAGAACTCCTTTCCCCCCTTATATCCACAACACTTTCCAACACACAATCACAGACATTGTACAGAGAGCACATATTTTTGCATCATCATGAAATTAGATTTTAAGTTTAAATTTCAATAACAATATGAAATGTTAAAACATGACTGCTAGATATTACTAGCTATCACATAGCCTACGTAAAGTGTCTCTGAGAGACTGCCAGAATCTGGGCTTGTCGCTGTCCTCCTCCGGCCATTCCAGATAGGTTCTTGAGTTCATGACCTTACGCAGCTTGCAGAACCTTTTGGGGATTGTTGAGTCGGGGATGGGTTCCAGGAGGATGAGTATAGCTGCATCACTTCCTGCATCAAACAGTCGGAAATGGGAGTAGTCCAGCTCATAACGGCACCAGTCACTTTGGACAAAGTGCTGAGAAACTATGAACAGAGTCCTTTGGCTCTTCTCTATGGCTGCCATGATACTGTCTGCAATCCAGCCCCCTGGCAGAAAGTCTCGCTTGTGCAGGCAGAGCCGGAAAGGCGGCTCAGCACCCTCCAGTTCAGGCACCAGCAGTTCTTCCACCCACTCTGCATCTCTCTCACTGTAGGACACGAAGGCATCATAACACACCTGATCCTTACGAGCCGCCGGCCTCCGCTTGGCTTGTACCCATGCCCATGTCATTTGTAGGTACCAAATGATGTGAAGCTTATGACACATCACCATGGCACTGATGACAACCACAAGTACAATGGCACATAGGAGAGAAAAGGCCAAAGGGGCGTGGCACTCGAACACAGAAAGTTGGGCATTAGCAACCTCTGTCCCCCTCAGTGCAAATGGGGAGTTGCAAATATATGTCTTCCTCCTGTCTTTTAGCGTAACTAAATTACCAAGTTCGTATTGAAAGAAGTTTACAAATTTGCAAGAGCACACATAGGTGTCTGTGCCAGCCTCCATGACCGTAAGGTTGCTGTAGTCACTCAATTGTTTTCGACTAAAAGATATGAGGGGGTTCCTCTTGATGTACAGCACCTGCAGGTGGGCAAAGTGCTTTCCGCCTGGTAAGGTCTTCAGTCTGTTTCCAGACAGATGGAGCTCTGTTAAGTTTGACATGGTGTGTTTGAATGTAATCAGGTCATTGTAGCTCAAATCCAGAACATGCAGAGTCTTGGGGAGGCATTCTGTTACTTTCCTCAGCTGACAGGAGGAGAGATTGAGATAGCGGAGAGTCTGTGGCCAGACACAGACTTGAGGCATGGTGTGAAACACATTCAGACTCACATCAAGGGCAACCAGCCTCTTCATTCCCTGGAAGAGGTGACTCAGAGTATGAAAGGACTTTAAGTAATTACTGCTAATATTTAACACAACTAGATTTAAGTAAGCATAATGACCATAACAAAATGCCTCTGGTAATGTTATATCACTAAACTGGTTTCTACTGATATCTAGGTATTCAAGATTAACGAAAAGAATAGACTGAAGGCATGGGAATGCAAACAAATTGCTATCAATTATGGTCATACTTTTCATCTCAAATGCAAATCTAAGAACTGGGATACACTCAAATGAATGACAACTAAGTGCTGGAAAGACATAAAACTTTTCCAATTTTACATTTTTTATATAAACCTCACGAACATAGCGAAGGTCTGGGAATTTTGTGGAGAATGTAGGCTCTCCATAGAACTCACAATCCTCTAAGCCAATAGAAATCAGTGCTGACCTGTGTGTCATAATAAACAAGGAATCTATAGTGTCCATGTCACTGCTAAAATTTCTTAGAAGGATGTTTTTGATGCCACTTTGCAAAGACTCTTGAAAGGGCTTCAACTGCTTGCTGCTAATTCTCAAATCTGACAAGATGAGTTTTGTCTCTGGGCGTGAAAGGTCTTTTAAGATTGCTGTTGTGAGGGTCATGTTTCTCTGAAATGGACCATTGATACTAACTGTTGCTTCATGGATAGAGGTAATCTGACTGAAGCTCCCAGGCTGATAGTTCTTCAAATTGCTACCATAAAACACAAAACTCTGAAGATGGTTGAGCCCAATAAAGGTATTTTTAGAAACTGAGTCAAGAAACGGATTCCCCACCATTAGAGTACTGAGCTTTGTCATGGAGTGAAGTAGAGACCCTTTCCCAAGTGTTTCATACCTGTTTCCCAGAAGATTCAAATGTTTAAGGGAGGAAAGCCTCTCAAACCATAATTCAGATAAGTAATGTAATTGATTGTTTGACAAGTCCAACACCTCCAACTTGTTGAGAGTTGAGAAACTTTCCTCTGCTATTGATGAGATAGTGTTGCTCCTCAGGATCAGTATCTCTAGATGAGTGTAATGATAAAAGTCATCCTGTCCTATAGTCTTGAGCTCATTAAAGGACAGGTCAAGGCTTTTGACTGATGTGGAGATGGCAGGGACCTCCTGTAGATTTAAAGACGTGCAGTCACAAGCAAAGTACTCATCACAATGGTCACATTTTGGTTTTGGATGAAGGGAGCCGTCACTCAAATCCCAACTAAGGATCAGAATGGTGAGAAAGACAAACATGGCTGATCCTGACCTCTGAAAATACAAACACAATAACATCTTAAACGGTCAGAAATGTAATTAAACAGGCTTGAAACTTATTTGGTGAGCTATATAAACATAATAGGATATTTTTGTCAACATTATCAATTCTGTCATGATTACCTAAGATAGTCTAATGTATTTTGACTGTTTTGGAAAAGAACAAAAAGAACACAAGAGCATTTAAACCATCACCATTTCTGGTCTGTAAGTGTCCTCTGTGTCACTAAGATTGAGCACAGTAGTAATAGAACAAGTTTTACTTTGAAACTTATTTGAGAGGAAGACTCAATAAATTAAAATTAGACTTTATGATTCACAACGGCAGGTAGAATAATATGTCTAAATAGTATATTATTTATAATTATATATCTAAATATCAAAGTATTAAGAAGTATTGGACAGTATTACTGTAATTGGTGCTATTGTCAGATACAAGCTTGAAAACATGACAAAGAATTTTGTTCAACATCTGCAAATTAAATTGACAGTCTAGAACTTTATGTCAGTTTCAAAGAGCCAGGGACTTCAGATTTAAAAGGTAAGACCATACAATAGGCCTATATATTTTAAGTAAACAACTGTTATTCATGGAGAAGCAATCAAAAATGAGTAGACTACCATATCTACTCAGGACCGATCATTTAAATATTAAAAAGTTGAATACATTTTGTCCAATTTAAAATATAAACACTTTAAGCATCTTTTTAAATATAAACATGATTTAAGTCTTTAAATTATATTACTAAAGTAATGTCCAAAAATGCATAAATTTTATGAAGGCTTATTAAGTACCATACCTTGAAAATATGTCCAACCTGTGACATTATCAATTTGGTCATCTACATTGCCTACTCAGAGGAGAACTTAAAATGAGATTTTGCGGAAGAGGAAGTGAAAGTAAGAATGTCTCTTGGCACATTTGCATGTTCCCTGTTGTTTTAAAATTATGACTCTTCTGAGTGATGAGACTGGCACAGTCCCTGTCACATGGTAGCTTAGCCACCTTATTAAATCCATGCACTGATTTAAAATAACAACCCATGAAAAACAGCAAGGACTACCAAAGTCAGGATTTATTTGAATAAGAAAAGTGGCATGGTATTATATTATGAAGACTGTTTGGCCAGTAAATGAAAAAAAAAATGTTCAAAGTTTTTTTTTTTTTTACATTAATTACAATTCTGAAGACATTTACACAATAAATCTCAACATAAATGTTTTCTTAATGAAAAATGCATTGGAAAAATGGACTACCTGGGATCATACAATCAGTAACTTTCTCATTCTTTGTACATAATGAAGTGAGAAAGAAATTCAGAAGCAAGCACATTAGGTTAACCCCTTGGTTTGCTAGATTCCATAGGGAAATGTCCCAACGGTAAGTATTCTGGACCAGGGAGGACATAGAAAACACAGTTTTGTCATGCAAAAGCAAATATTATTTTATCGGTGCCATTGGTGATTTGGCAGTTGTGGGGGGTTTTTTTCTTTTCAGTTTTGGTTCCCTTGTGTTCTAGCCATAGGAACTCATGTCATGGGACAAATGGCAGCTGTGATTGGATGAGCCTGACACAGAGTAACAATTAAGGAAGTAGCTCTGGTCTAACCTGCTCTGAGGGAGGCCAGTATTCACAGAGGAAAATAACAGTGGTCATTAACACACATTAACAGTCTTTTTTAATGCAAACATAATGGATTTATCAAAAATAATCATGATTTATATTATAAAAGATATGTCTGTATATGTGCATATATGTCTGTGGTGGGTGAGCTAAATCAAAAGCCTTGTAGAATATCAGCTGTTAACACGTGTCTTTGCCACTGCTCTCTGGTGTTCTGTTTTTATGTTTGTTACAAGGTCATTTGCTTATAGTTTTGCCAAAACCTGTTACAGAATTTAATATCACTCTTTGTGTGCAAACATGTTTAGTAGGCTACAAATACACTTCATTTATAGATCACATACTATACATTTCCAATATGATGTTAATACAATGGCTGAATTTTGTAGTATTATTTAGCAATATAAAAGGTCAATGTGGGGATGGGAGCCCACCATACTAAGTTGCAGAACTGAAAGGAACACTCCACTTTTTGGAAATAGGCTCATTTTCCAGCTCTCTTACAGTTAAACAGTTGAGTATTACCAGTGGGCAATTTCCAGACCAGGCAGTAGGATCTCCGGATCTGGCAGTAACATGTAGTAGTAACAGCTTGCTACTGGTCTAATCCGATTCAATGACTTATGCTAAGCAAATAACTACAGTGCTACTGCCAGATCTGGACTTTCGGCTGAATGGATATAAAAATGGTAAAACCAAAGTGTTTAACTCTAAGGAAGTAGGACAATTAGCATATTCCCAAAAAAGTCCCTTTAATTTCTTGCACAAGGTAAAACCATAGACTATGGTAATCATTGCTTAATAAGGCATACATAAAGTGTCTCTGAGAGACTGCCAGAATCTGGGCTTGTCGCTGTCCTCCTCCGGCCATTCCAAATAGGTTCTTGAGTTCATAACCTTACGCAGCTTGCAGAACCTTTTGGGGATTGTTGAGTCGGGGATGGGTTCCAGGAGGATGAGTATAGCTGCATCACTTCCTGCATCAAACAGTCGGAAATGGGAGTAGTCCAGCTCATAACGGCACCAGTCACTTTGGACAAAGTGCTGAGAAACTATGAACAGAGTCCTTTGGCTCTTCTCTATGGCTGCCATGATACTGTCTGCAATCCAGCCCCCTGGCAGAAAGTCTCGCTTGTGCAGGCAGAGCCGGAAAGGCGGCTCAGCACCCTCCAGTTCAGGCACCAGCAGTTCTTCCACCCACTCTGCATCTCTCTCACTGTAGGACACGAAGGCATCATAACACACCTGATCCTTACGAGCCGCCGGCCTCCGCTTGGCTTGTACCCATGCCCATGTCATTTGTAGGTACCAAATGATGTGAAGCTTATGACACATCACCATGGCACTGATGACAACCACAAGTACAATGGCACATAGGAGAGAAAAGGCCAAAGGGGCGTGGCACTCGAACACAGAAAGTTGGGCATTAGCAACCTCTGTCCCCCTCAGTGCAAATGGGGAGTTGCAAATATATGTCTTCCTCCTGTCTTTTAGCGTAACTAAATTACCAAGTTCGTATTGAAAGAAGTTTACAAATTTGCAAGAGCACACATAGGTGTCTGTGCCAGCCTCCATGACCGTAAGGTTGCTGTAGTCACTCAATTGTTTTCGACTAAAAGATATGAGGGGGTTCCTCTTGATGTACAGCACCTGCAGGTGGGCAAAGTGCTTTCCGCCTGGTAAGGTCTTCAGTCTGTTTCCAGACAGATGGAGCTCTGTTAAGTTTGACATGGTGTGTTTGAATGTAATCAGGTCATTGTAGCTCAAATCCAGAACATGCAGAGTCTTGGGGAGGCATTCTGTTACTTTCCTCAGCTGACAGGAGGAGAGATTGAGATAGCGGAGAGTCTGTGGCCAGACACAGACTTGAGGCATGGTGTGAAACACATTCAGACTCACATCAAGGGCAACCAGCCTCTTCATTCCCTGGAAGAGGTGACTCAGGGTGCGAAAGGAACGGATGAAATTACTGCTAATATTTAATACCTTAATAGAGGGCAGGCATATAGTAAACTGCCCAGCACAAAGAGCTTCCTGCAGCGTTAAATCAGTTAATTGATTTCTGCTCAGATCCATGTATTGAACCTTTCTTAGAAGGAATGTTGTTTCATGGGGCATCGCAAAGACGTTGCTATTAATTAAAGCCACTCTTGTAAGGTTCATTAGAAGAGTAATCAGTGATGAGATGCTGTGGAATGCTGGGAAGTTGTAGAACTTTTCCAGTTTTACATCTTTTATGTAAACGTCAGTAACAAAGTCAAGTTTGGGGAAGTCCAGTGTCAGGGTAGGTTCTCCATAGAACTCACAATCCTCCAGTCCAACAGAGGTCAGTGTGGACTGTTGGGTAATGCCAAACAAGAAGACTATGGTGTCAGTACTACAGGTGAGATTTCTCAGAAGGATCTTTCTGATGCCCCCCCGAAAAAGTTCTTGAAAAGGTTTCAACTGCTTGCTGCTAATTCTCAAATCTGACAAGATGAGTTTTGTCTCTGGGCGTGAAAGGTCTTTTAAGATTGCTGTTGTGAGGGTCATGTTTCTCTGAAATGGACCATTGATACTAACTGTTGCTTCATGGATAGAGGTAATCTGACTGAAGCTCCCAGGCTGATAGTTCTTCAAATTGCTACCATAAAACACAAAACTCTGAAGATGGTTGAGCCCAATAAAGGTATTTTTAGAAACTGAGTCAAGAAACGGATTCCCCACCATTAGAGTACTGAGCTTTGTCATGGAGTGAAGTAGAGACCCTTTCCCAAGTGTTTCATACCTATTTCCCAGAAGATTCAAATGTTTAAGGGAGGAAAGCCTCTCAAACCATAATTCAGATAAGTAATGTAATTGATTGTTTGACAAGTCCAACACCTCCAACTTGTTGAGAGTTGAGAAACTTTCCTCTGCTATTGATGAGATAGTGTTGCTCCTCAGGATCAGTATCTCTAGATGAGTGTAATGATAAAAGTCATCCTGTCCTATAGTCTTGAGCTCATTAAAGGACAGGTCAAGGCTTTTGACTGATGTGGAGATGGCAGGGACCTCCTGTAGATTTAAAGACGTGCAGTCACAAGCAAAGTACTCATCACAATGGTCACATTTTGGTTTTGGATGAAGGGAGCCGTCACTCAAATCCCAACTAAGGATCAGAATGGTGAGAAAGACAAACATGGCTGATCCTGACCTCTGAAAATACAAACACAATAACATCTTAAACGGTCAGAAATGTAATTAAACAGGCTTGAAACTTATTTGGTGAGCTATATAAACATAATAGGATATTTTGTCAACATTATCAATTCTGTCATGATTACCTAGAAGATAGTCTAATGCATGTTGACTGTTTTGTGTTAAATTGCCCCCCAATGACAAAATGTCAAAATTTGGTGGATATTCCAAGAAAGATGTGTAGAGTTTGTATTTCAAGTTTGACCAGTGTTGGGTAATTAGAAGCCAAAATATTGATTGCCAATTAATTTTAAGCTAGGTCTTCATTTTTGATTGACATAGACCTAACTTTGAAACGGTTCATCTAAAGATAAATTCTTTTGAAACGTTTTGTCAGCATTGTCTACAGATGACATATACCAAATTTAACGAGACTCACATATACGCGCTATGACGAGTTTGTTTACTTTCATTTTCGTCTTTTTGCTTGTTGGAAGTGTTTTCCATGCGTGAGGTTTTTTTTCCTGAATGTTTTATTGTTCATGCAACAGGAAGAAACAGTTTAGTCACCAAAGCGTAGAATGTATTCTTGATAAATTACAATCAAGCATTGTTACAAGAGCTGGGCACATGCTTGATTTTGTATCTAGTGTTATGTCCATCTGCACCCTAACTGGCATTGCAGTGGCAGTGCAGCCTTTGAGTGGTGATTGGGACTCAATCACCTGATCAGTTACACCTGTGCCTGTGTGACTATAAAACCCCTTGCCTGTCTTTCCCTCCCGCTCCTTGAAGTTCTCAACACACTCTTTCTGTTGTGTTGTAGTTTGTGTGGGTGCTCATCCCCACATTTGTCTTGGTTTTAACCATGGTTATTAAAAACTAGTTTATTTTTTGGAACACTCGTAAAACGCCAACGGTGCTGATTTCAAGCTCTAAATGTAACAAGATTTTTAGTACAAAAATGTTACATGAAACGTAGATTATAAACATATGTATTCGTGCACAATAGCTATACAAACTGCCCCCCCATCTTTACAACCTGTATTCTATGGCTGCGCCGCGCACAAGAGAACGGAAGCAGGCAGGCTACCCCTTACTCCGCTGAAGTCCATGCTCGCTGACTGGAGCCCGTGCCCTCGCGGTCTTGTACTGATAATTAGGATGATTTACTGCACTACAATTCACGACGCTTTCTAAAGTAACATTAAAGTCAGTGGTCTTAAAAAGTCATCTATTTGTTACACATACGCGTGGTGTAACCTACATTTTGTACGCAAAATAGCATTAGTCGAATATTTACCTTGTAACAGTGACGGGACCCTCGGTATTCTGTCCTTCAGATTCATAATGAGGAAATTCATGCGTGTTACTTTCAAGAGGAAACTTATTCAAATGAGTGCAACACTACTTCTCTAATCTATATTTGCATAGCATTACTGTACATCTTTATACCATGTGTGTTGATACAAGTAGTCTACCTGCATGTCTATGTACACGTCTTTACAATTTGTGCTCAGCTGCACAGTGTGAAGATCTGTACTTTTAGATAGTATGTATACAGAAAAAAACAGAAGCATCGTCCCTAGACAGTGAACACGCTGCTATTATGACTATTTATGAAATGATGAGCAAAAGAGAAATAAAAGGCAAGAAAAATTAAGTAAGAAAACATTTTTTTATTGTTTTCTGATTAAAACTGCAAAACATCTAGAAAAATATACAACATATGTTTAACTTCTCACAACACTGAATGTTTGAGAATGAAAAGGTAACATTAAAAGAACAAAAAATAATATTCACATTTTTCCCCATTATTGATAAGAGCACATTCGTCTTTTGTCTTTGCCATCATGAGTTTTGCATCGTTGTCCTTTTTTCCCTAATTTTTCAGATGTCACCGCAATAACCCGAGTCATTGGACAGCTGGGAGTTGGAGCTGCGACTGGACGAGGAGTTCCAGATGTCCAGGTTCATGTGGGGGCCGAAGGGGTTAAAGCTGGAGTACTGCTTGGGTGGGCAGCCACCGCCAGGCTCCCGGCTGAAGGAGGTGTGGGGGGAGACCGGGGCAGAGCGCTCCTGGTGGAAGTGGCTCTGATAGGGCTCGCTCTGAGGGGTCCAGATGGACCCGAACAGACTGGACATGGGCGAGAGGCTGCGTGTGCCTGGGAAATATGGCTAGAAAAGACAGAACAAGGAAAAAGCAGAAGAGGGGAGTTTTTTTAAAAAAGAGAAGCTGACAGCTACTGTATAGCAGGAAACATCTGTGAAGTTCTGATCTTATAAAAAAGAGGTGCTTACTGAGTCACTGCAAATAGTCATGCAAAAATAGCAGTAATGTACAATTAGGCTGAACAGACCAGATATATGTCAAAAAGATGCAGAAAGCATCTTTTTGCGTCTTTGAGGTGCATCATAGATGTTCACATTATCAGTGTTTTCCCCAAATCTTCATGATTAGATCAGTAATACATTGGTGTCCAGATGTACAGATTTTCATGTTGTAAAATTGTGGATAAGTGGCTGTGGAGTCTCACCTTGCTGCCAACACATCCAGCCAGGTCCCATGACGTGGGAGTCTCCTGAGAGCTCTCCTCGCCCCATGAAGGCTGATGATTGAAGGGCACTGACTGGCTCTCTCGACAGGAGAAAGTACTCTTAAAGTGTGTGCTCCCTGTGTGGCCAAAGATAAACACATACATGTAGATGTGAGGAATGCACACCACAGGCAAGGACAAAAGCAGACCAACTCCACAGATGTTCACCTACCCCCTGCCATGTAGTTGCTCTGGTTGTTGTATGGATAAGTGCTGTTGCATTGGTTGTTCATGCCATTCCATGGAAAACTTCAAGAAAATATAAAATACAGCTGATAACACTGAACGATGTCATGCAAGCAGGCATCATTAAAAAATGAGTAAAGAAAAGAAGAGCTTAAAAATTCAGGAAAGAACTAACCCATTGTAGGGAGAAGTGGCTGGGCCTTGAGGCACGAAAGGAAGTGATTCGGTCATGTTGTACCTGAACTCATTGGTCAAGGGAACTGAGGGAGCAGACCATGTCTGCTCTGGCACATATGAATTGGGGGCATCTAGGGGGAAAACACAGTCCTCTAGTCCATAAAGCCATCAATAAATACAAGCTGATAAACACTTGGTTTGTCATGAGGCTTTATCTTCAACCCAAAGTCAGACTGCAGTGATTTGCCAAACTTATCAACAGACCCTAGAAGTCTTCCCTATCGAGTCTGCAGCTTGTAGGTTACATAAGAAAAAAACAACTACATGTTCTAGATGAACAGAAATGAAAGTCGCTAGGACTCCAATCAAGATATCTTACCTATAGTTCTGTCTATTCCGGCTGCCACAGCAGCAAAGCTTGGTGCAAAAGTAGGCACAGGAGGAGTAGGGTCTGGGCTTTGGCACACTTCTTTGCGGTACAGGCAATGTACGCTGGGACACACGGAAGAGAGGTCAGCTTCTTACAGTGATATAATCTATTTGCTGGCATGTCTTTATCAAAACAAACTGTTTTTTAAAGGACCAGATGTCTGACTTTGTGTTATGAGCTCACCTCTGGGTTTTGCAACTGGGGTTAATAATCTGATGGCTTTCACGATCTGCTGGAGGAATGCTGTTTAGCATGTTGTCCCCTACAACAAAAACACATAGTAGAAGACATGCAGTCAGATCAACACAGCCACCTGAAATATGATGCAGTTTAATGTAAAGAACCATGATAAATAAGATGTTATAAATAGCAACCCTGCAGTAGTAGTCTTTTCAAGACCATAACAAGGAAAAAACAATACAAAAAGTACGTAAGCATAAATAGAAGATAAACTCTTTTTTGAACATTCTCATTGCCACATCTTATGACATTAAATAAAACGATGGTTACGTATGTAACCGCGGTTCTATGAGTTTCGGATGACCGCCAGGCGGTGCCTTCAGCACTGAATGTTCATCACATGCTCCCATGCAGGTCGAGAATTGTATATCAACAAAGTCACGTGTGACCGGGTAGGCGTGTATCACGGAAGTTTACTTATGACACGCACTTCCCGGAACCGGTCTCTTGGCAATCTTCTCGAGTATTCCGAGTGACTGCCAAGGCCTGGCGGTCATCCGAAACTCATAGAACCGCGGTTACATACGTAACCATCGTTCTATTTCGTTTCTCCTGACCGCCAGGCGGTGCCTTCAGCACTGGATGACTAATACCAACAAGGTCGCGAGGAAGACCCACTCACCCAGTCAGATGGCTACGCAGAGCCAGAAAGGGCCGCCGCGGCCAATGAGCCACCCGTCGCCACATTGACCCTATAAAACCGGGCAAAGGTACAAGATGACGCCCAAGATGCAGCGGCACAAATGTCAGGGAGCGGGACCCCTCTCAAAGCCGCCCATGATGTTGCCACACTCCGGGTAGAGTGACCTCGAACACCCCGAGGTACAACACGGCCACTGCTCGTGTAGGCAAAGGAAACCGTGTCCACAATCCATTTGGACAGCCGTTGTTTGGACAACGCCTGTCCCTGTCGATGTCCCGAGTGGCAGACAAACAAGCAGTCAGACCGTCGGGATGCGGCAGTCGCTGCGACATAAGATCTGAGTGCCCGGACTGGGCACAGCAGTGCGTCAGTCCGCTCCTCACCACCCGCCTGGGCGGAGGAACCAAAAGCGGCCAGCCTGAGAGGCTGGTTAACATAGGACGAAGGCAAAACCTTCGGAAGAAACGCGGGGTTGGGCCACAGGGTAACCCCGGTGTCACCAGAGCCCCACTGCAGACATTCATGGCTAACTGAGAGGGCGTGCAACTCACCCACTCTCTTAGCCGACGCCATTGCCAGGAGGAAGGCAGTCTTAAGAGACAGCCACTTAAGCTCCGCCACGCCGAGAGGTTCGAAAGGCGCCTTTCTCAATGCCTCCAGTACAAGGGGTAGATCCCACGAAGGTGCCAAGCTTCGCCGCAGAGGCCTCAGCCGCTGAGTGCCCCTCAGGAAGCGTTTCACCAGTGCATGAGAACCCACTGTAAGGCCGTCCACCTTGGCATGCATTGCCGATATCGCCGCAGTGTACACCCGGATGGTGGAGGGCGCAAGCCCTCTATCAAAGAGGGACTGTAGGAAGGCAAGGACGGCCGGTATGGGGCAGGCCGATGGTTCCAAGCCCCGGACCCTGCACCACGTAACAAAGAGCCTCCACCGATTCTCGTATAGCGCATTTGTGGAGGGCGCCCGAGAGTGTGAAATGGTCCGAGCGACTGCCGGATCACATAACGCTAGAAGCGGTTCCGGCCCCTGAGGGGCCAAACCCACAGCTGGAGGCGTGCCGGGTTCGGATGCCACAGCCGACCCTCTAGTTGAGAGAGGAGGTCCGTCCGCTGGGGGAGACACCAGGGCTCCCCGTCCAGCATGCTGTACAATATGGGGAACCAAACCCTGCCGGGCCACCGGGGTGCCACAAGGAGAACCCGGTGGCCCTCCCGCCGGATCCTCTCCAAGGTGGGCAGTATGAGCGAGAGAGGCGGGAACGCATAAAGGAGGAGTCTGGGCCAGCTGTGAGCCAGCGCATCCTGGCCCAGAGGCCCTGCCGGTGTCCCTAGTGAGAACCACCAGAGGCAGTGTGTCGTGGCGAGGGAGGCAAAAAGGTCCACCTGCGCCATCCCGTACCTGGACCAGATGTTCTGCACCACATCCGGGTGAAGCCTCCATTCCCCAGGATGAGGCTGGCCCCGGGAGAGAAAGTCGGCGACCGAGTTCTCTGCGCCTGGTAGGTAGGTTGCCCTCAGGCTCAGTAGACGCGGGTGCGCCCATGAAAGCAGTCGCCGCGTCAGTGTCAGGGAGGACAGAGACCTCGTCCCCCCTTGGTGGTTGACGTGGTACACCACGGACGTGTTGTCCGTCCTCACCAGGACATGCTTCCCCTCTAGATAGGGGAGGAAATGCCTGAGAGCCAACAACACCGCCAGTAGCTCCAGGTCGTTGATGTGCAACCGCTGCTGCCGTGGGCGCCACGAGCCCCAGGCAGCTCTGCACTGCCAAACAGCGCCCCATCCGCTCAGGGAAGCGTCGGTGGTCACCACCTCCCTGCGATGGGCTATCACGCCCAGGGGGACCCCACGAGCCAGGCGTGAGCGCCGCCTCCATGGGCGAAGGCAGTCCAAGCAGTCGGACGTGACGACAATCCGTCTGTGCCGATGGAACTGCGGGTGCAGGCCAAGCGCGTTCACCCATCTCTGAAGAGGCCGCAACGAAAGCAGGCCGAGCGGGACAATGTGGGATGCTGCGGTCAGCATACCGAGCAATACCTGGAAGGAGTGAAGTGTTCGTGACGTACCCCGTCTGAACAAACTCACCTCCTGTATGATGGCATCTATGCGTTGGCTGGATGGACGCGCAGTCATGAGTCGGGAGTCCAGCTGGACGCCGAGGAAGACTATTCGTTGCATCGGTGTCAGTGAGCTCTTCCTGAGATTCACCGCAATACCCAGGTCGGCAATGTGCCTGAGCAGCCGGGAGGAATCCTCGAGCGCCCTCTCCCTGGACGCTGAGCAGATGAGCCAGTCGTCCAAATAAGGGAGAATTCGCATCCCGCTGCTCTGCAACGGGGCAAGCGCCGCTGCCACAAACCTCGTAAACACCCTTGGTGCCAGGGACATCCCAAAGGGCAGGACCTTGAACTGGTACGCCCTCCCCTCGAAGGCGAAGCGCAGGAACTGGCGATGCCGAGGTGTAATGGGAATGTGAAAGTAGGCGTCCGTGAGGTCCACTGAAGTAAACCAGTCGCCCCTTCTGACGCCTGTCAGCACGTCTGAGGTGCGCAGCATACGAAACGTCAGCACCCTGAGATGTTGGTTCAGGGGCCGCAGATCTAGAATGGGGCGAAGCCCGCCCCCTTTCTTTGGAATGATAAAATAAGTGGAATAAAACCCACTGTCTTGTGAGGACGGCTCGAGTTGTTCTATCGCCTCTTTGGCCAGGAGGGCTTGCACCTCCTGGCGCAAAGCCAAGGCCCTGGTGTTGTCGCGGACCCTGGTCATCCTCACCCCCTGAAATCTCGGCGGTCGGGACCTGAACTGGATGTTGTATCCGTGGCATACGGTGGACAACACCCATGGGTCGGAGGTAGTGGCTTCCCAGTAAGCAATCTGCTGACTGGTGAAGCGCCCGACCGCCGGGAGGGGGCAGTCATTGTCGCCGCCCACGCCTCCCACCGCCCCTACTGGGGCGGGGGCCCGGCGTTCCTCCCTGCTGGTCCCGCTGGCCGGCTGGAGGCCGGCGAAACCTACGAGCCGTAGACGGACGAGGTTGTGGGGCGGGAGAAGGTCCAGGGGAAGGCTGGTGGACCACGGGGCTAGGCCTCCAGGCCTGGGTACGGGCCTGGTGGAGGCTAGCAAATTGGCGTCTGGCCTGAGAGACCTGCAGGCCGCGTTGTAGCGCATCCTGGGCAGCCGGTCCAAAGAGATGACCGGGGACCACTGGCAGAGAACGGAGGGACCTCCTGCATTGCTCTGACAGGGGCGATTGCGCAAGCCACACCTGCCGCCGCGCAGAGGTCAGGTGGGACATGACTCTGCCCTGCTCTCTGGCCATGTAGGCAAACGCCTGCAACAGCGTACTAGTGAGGTCGCGGATGGGCGTCTCAACCTCAGCCGACTGGAGGGACTGTGACAAGGCCAGCAACATATGGGACATAGAGTTCCCAATGCGTGCAGCACGTGCAGCAGCATCGTAGCTCTTGCAAATGTAGTCGTCCGTAATACGGCACTGCGGCCGGGGGCAGCGTGCGTCCGGCCTCAACGCCTCATCGGGCGAGACAATGATGGCAGCCAGGGTTGACTCGACGCCCGGCATAGAGCCAAGGCCGTAGGTAGCGGCATCCCGCATGTTCGCTAAAACGCGATCATCGCTGGTCCTGTGCGGAAAGCGTCTGGGATCGGCCCAGCACCGTTGCAACTCAGCAACGTACGGGGCGGACGGAGGCACGCTGAACCCCGACGGGCCGGTGGCCTGCTGGAAAAAGGCACTCTGGGGGGCCGTTTCCGCCGCAGGCACATCCAGGCCCAACCGGGCCAGGGCCACCTTCAGGGTGGGCACCACCACTGAGCCCTGGGCCCGCACCGATCCCCTAGGAGAGCTCTGGCCAGAGAGGGGCTCCACACCAACCTCAGCAGTAGCCTCGGACTGGCCCGCCCACTCATCGACGACCGCCAGACTTTCCGAAGCCCTGGTAGAGAGGACATCTTCCTCAGGGCCCGTTATAGCCGGGGACAGCCCCGGAGGCCCCCCGTAATCAGAAGAGGACGCAGCCCCCACAGCCGAAGCCGCCGTGGGCATGGCCGCAGGCCGCTGTTGGCCCAATAGGATGGCCTTGAGTTCAGCAAACTCAGCTGCCATGGTGTCCACCCTCTGTGCAACCAGGTCCACCTTAGATAGCTTTGCCGGAGGCTCATCAGGCGGCGCCCGCTTCTCCCGCTGGCGCCGCTTCCGAGGCTTGGGGGGCACAGTGCCACCCTGCGCCGAGGGCGACTCCTCGCCCTCCACACGGGCCAGCCTCTCCCTGCGGCGGGCCACGCTCAGGCAGCTGCAATTAGCGCATGCCAATCCCGTAAGGCCTTGCCTGAGGTGGTCAAGGCCGAGGCAATCTGGACAGAGCTCGTGCCCGTCGTCCGGTTCGAGGGGGGCCCGACAATCAATACAAATCATAAACATTGTTTGCACACACAGGGGGCCAATGCGAGCAAAGCAAAACAGCAGTGTCCGGGCGTAAGCACCCAGCAAGTTTTTTTTTTGAAAAAAACAAAGTAACAGCAAGCGGAGCGAAAGCACTCCTGCACAATAATCAGTCGGGGCGGAAACACCCACTTTTTTTTTTTTTTTTTTGTCTTTTTTTGAAAAAAACCAAGTAACAGCAAGCGGAGCGAAAGCACTCCTGCACAATAATCAGTCGGGGCGGAAACACCCACTACCTGTAAATAATACCCGGGGCGAACACACCCACTGCGTAAACAACTCAAAAGACGTGAAAACCGTCCTATAGAAAGCGCACAAGCAGGCAATAACGCGCAAGGAGCGAAGACACTCCCGCGCAGCAAAGCCAGTCCAGAAACTGCCACTCACTGGTCGTGCCAGGCGTAATCACCCACGCAACCCTAGTGACGCGGTGGCGGGGGGAATCCGTAGCAATAATTAACAACAATACAAAAACCACAAGGGGAAAGAGGATACTTACGAAACACCGCGTAAAGGACCTCCCAAGATATACCGGGAAGGCCCACACAATCGCCGATGTTAGAAAATAAGAAACGGCAAAACGAATGCCAATAATCTGCCTAAGAGCGAAGCCACTTAGTAGACGTGACACGGCTAGCAGTTGACAAACCGAAGCCAAAAGGCACGGAAGCAACCGGCAACCCCACAGCACGAGGGCAGGCGGGCTATGCCCCACCAGCGGCGAGGAACTTAGCAAACTCCAAGCCGAACTCACCTACAACACACAAATAACAAACAAAAAGTACACCGTAGTGCAACTGGCAGAACGAGCGAACACACTCAATGCCAGGTAGAGCTAGCTGGTAGCTGTTAGCCAAAGGTAGCAGTAGCAGTCGTCAGGCGAACACACCAAGACATCCGACACAACGAAACTACAAGGGGCGAAAGCACCCACGAGAAATGAATTTAATCTTACCGTCAGAAGTTGGGAAAACGTCTGCAGCCTATCGGAGGGCGAAAAACCGCAGCTCCATACAGAGGCCGTCAATAGCGACGTGTATCCAAACAAACCTGCTTCAGCACGAGAAGATGACAAGAGACCGGTTCCGGGAAGTGCGTGTCATAAGTAAACTTCCGTGATACACGCCTACCCGGTCACACGTGACTTTGTTGATATACAATTCTCGACCTGCATGGGAGCATGTGATGAACATTCAGTGCTGAAGGCACCGCCTGGCGGTCAGGAGAAACGAAATAGAACAGCACCACAGGTAGGCTTTGTTGAAAGACGCCAAAGCTCTTAGCCAATTAAAGTCAACATTAATGCTTGACCGTATGCTCTCAAACAGCTGATGCGCTCTCATTTATCAGTTGTTTGAATGTGGCTGTAGCCTGAGAAGTGGGTGGATGTTATAAAAGTGGCAAGACGGCACTTTTTGCTTTATTTCATTTCTAGAGGAGATCACAAAATATTTTTTTTTACTGCTGGACTCTTTTTTTCCCCCATCTGCTTGTCCTTCTGCTACTTGTTTTCCATCTGCTTGTGTTATTTAAGGTTTCACTAAATCGTAATGTCTTTTGTTGAGGAAGCGATTAATACTGTCAAGGCAGGAGGAAGACATCACTTCTCTCTTTTGGTGTTGCTGTGGTGTCTGGTATGTGATTTGTTTGTGTGTGTGTGTGTGTATGTGTGTGTTTTAAAAGAAGGGGGGTGGGTAAACTAACTTTTCCGGGCAGGGTTGGCACAGTGTTGCCGTGTGTTGGCATCCTTGTCGCCCTCCATGCTGCTGGTGCTGCTCCAGCTGCCCCAGCTGCCTCTGCTTGCCCGCACGCTGCCCGAGGAGCTGCCCGAGCTGTCTGAGCCTGACTCCCACTGCGGCTGTCGCTCTGGGCACTTCCTGCGCAGCCGAGCCGGACACACACCTGCCACACACACAGGACAGGGCACATGATCTGGGTCTGCACTTTCCTTAATTCAAATAAGTGACCTTTTCAAAATGCCTGTAATTTCTGGTCATATTCTTCAAAGTTGATACAATTCCCACACATTTCCATATTTGGTCCATACATAAGCCAAGCTGTATGATACAGGCAAAAGCATTTGGAGTTAAGGTTGATTTTTTAGTTTTTGTGGAGTGACAGTTGTAAGTAATAAGTAACTTAAAAATACCAAGGATTTTAATGTCTAGTTGATCTAAATAGTACATTTCCATGAACAAGACATTCACCCTGAACAAGACATTCAAGACATATACCCTGAAATGCATAAACCATCATAAATGTTTAGTACTGTATCCACACTGGTCATGTTTCAATGTATGTTCACATTGTTAATACACACTGGGCTTTGTAAAGGTTTAATGAAAGCAGTACAAGGGGAAAGCACAAAGGAAATGAGAGGGGAGGTCAGAAGTGAGTGACTGTGAAATAGACATACCATTCTGTTTGAGGGAGCTGTCCATGTTGGGTGCTGCCTTTGGTATGTCTGGCTTGACGCTGGAGCAGTGGTTGCGTTCCCTGAGGACAGTGCGTGGCTCTCTATGCTCCGGCTCCCTCTCCAGCAGCCCTACCAGACCGCCATCAGAGACCCTGCTCATGGGCCAGAGGAGATAGCAGTGACATGGGGTGTCAGCTGAATGCAAAAACTGCTCTCAAGCACATTAGATGGGAGCATTACAGGCTGGCCAGATGACAAAGACATGTACAGTCATCACATTGTTTCATAGGTCACTGCCCCCAGCTGATTTTTAGTTAAGATTATCCCTGGTGGATATGTTGCGCAGCTCTAGTGTTTATGTGTTGTATGCCTGCCCCCAATCTACACTCACCCAGTGGCCGTGTCAGTGGCTTTCTTGCGACCCTTAGAGCCTCTCTTTCCACTCTTGCCATTGGCTGCTGGAGTACTTGGATCGCCCTTCTCTGCTCTCTTCCTCTGGCCGTGGCCATCTCTTGGCTACAAACAAAGTCACATAGTTGCTCAAAATGGCGATAAACTAAATAAACAAAAACCTATGGCCATTTCATGGCCAAAGCAGGTAAAATTACATACAGAAATCAAATAAATAAATATTTTTTTTACATTAATACATGTTAAAAAGTTTAAAACCTTTATTTAAAACAACTTGGTTTTAGATTGCAATAAATTGCTTGATTGCTCTATTTTCTCTCTCTTGCTCTATTATACATTACATTTATTGTATGCTGTTTTTAATTAAACTAATGTGTGTAAAATACACACATTTTGCATTTCTGTATGCTTTTTGGTCTGCTCCTTTTAATGGATCTAATATTTATCACCTTTTAGCTTTATTTCTTATCCATTTCATTCTGTTATATTTGAATCTTTGCAGTCTTGGCCGAAAAATAGTGGTACATTTCATTGCATGTTGTGAAAATATATCTCTGCTTGTGACAAGTAAAGAAGCTTTGATCCTTTATAGTTATTACTAACCTCAGCATCTGTGGTGTCCCTTTTTTCCTGTGCCCTCTTTCCTGCACTCTCGCTCTCTGTGGCCACTTCCATGAGAGGACTGCCTTTGAACGCGGGGTCGGGGCAGGGGTTCTCTGGAAAGACAATGTGCGTTTCCACAGGAAACATAACAGTCTCTTTCTCCCTGGGTGAGCTCTTCTCTGCTGTGCCCAGCCGCTCATCCAGCATGTGGTGGCTGAAGAGGATGCTGTTGTTGTTGCGGGAGTCTAGGCTCTGTTCTGCCACCTGCTCGTCTGGCCGCTCCTCATCCACAGGGTGGCTCGGAGAGATCGGGCGAGGAGAGGGGGAGGATGAGGGGGAGGGAGGAGTGGTGGCTGTAGCTGTGTTCAAGTTGGTGTTTGTGTTCACTTTGTACCTTCCATAGAGCAAAGACACTTTGTGTTTCTTCTGGGGCTGGGATGGGCCTCCGGAACTCTTCTTGGAAGACGCCTGGCTCCTGGTAGACACATTGGCCATGGCGAGAGTGCCCCGCCCCTTCCCTTTGTCAGACGTATGGCAAGGGTCTGTGTATGTTTTGCAGCTGCCTTTCATTTTACTGTAAGAAAAAGCAGCATTATAAACTTGTGTGTAACAAACAACAAAAAAAGAAATGTACACTTCATCACCTTTTGTCTATGTGGTTATAACCAGAGGTGTCAATTCTGGGTTCAGAGACCAAAAAAACCTGCCACGTTTTCCTTCTAACACAGGTGACTTCACTGAGTAGCTGATCAACCGGTCCTGAGTGCTTGTTACGATCTGCTGATTCAGATCTGGTTGGATCAAATTTGTGGCAGGGTTTTTTACCTTCTGAACCTGGGATTGACACATCTGGTTATAACATGATAGCTACAATCAGAAGGTGCTAAATTGCCTAGGACCCCAGACCCTTTGGTGCATCTGAGCTCACTTACCTGACACTGTTGGAGGAGATGTTGTTAATGACTCCATTCTCTCGTGAGTGGGAGTTGTGGTTGCTACGGTGGCTTGAGGAGTAGAACTCACTGAGGATGTACTGGGCCTGGTGAAACGCCATCAGACACACACCAGCTAGGGAAAAACTGGAGGGGAAAATGGAAAATGACAACCATAAATACACAGTTTCAATTAAGACTAACAGCAAATCCCGCTGGACATACAGCATTAAAAGCAGCTAAGTAGGCTATGCTGTGAAACATTCAAATGTTCAATCTGGGCAAGTAGCTCAGAGTTTGAGGCAGGTCAACATTCCGTTTGATTGCCCCCAAACCGTGTCAAAGCTCATTACCATAAAGTTACTGAGGTTTAACTTTCTCCTAACGCTTTAGATGCCCAAACGCTCTGCTGACACCTAAAATGTTTTCATTGCCGATCACGCTGTCTCTTACTAGAAAATGAATCATTTCCCGGACTCTTGCCGCTTTTACTGTGTTCGGTCTGAACGTACGGTAACATAGACAAACTATAAGAGACAGTTGCTGACCAGGTGAAGATGAGGGTGACCACCCAGAAGGAGTCCTCCCAGCTGGGCCCCGGCACCACCTGAGCACAGAGGGGAAGCATGTGGTGTGGCAGCGTCACGTTGAGCGTGAAGGGGAAGGAGGAGCCTCGAGCTGTCACCAGAGTCAGGTCCCTGATCACCCACGAGGATGTGAAGTCAGGAGTAAACCTGCACAGGTAGTGGACACAACAATATATTAAAACACACACAGGGCAAAAAACAATATGGGCCACATTTTAAATGCTTATATTACACACACATACATTTGCTTCTAAAGTGGTGTCCAGAGAAATTAACCTATGCATCAAAAACAGAATGTCAGTTTTACAACAAACATACTTGGTACTTATTTTTATAATGCAAGATATAAGCATTTAAAATGTGTCCTGTATTTTTGGCCCACCCTGTATTTTAGAAGTATGTATTGCTATATTTTTGATGGAATGGTCTTGGACTCTTAAAGCAGGGCATACGTACGCTATGGTGATTTCTGAAGAGGTGTTGTAGTCCAAAGTGAATGACCTACACTGAAGGACTTCAAAGCCGAACCCCTGGCATTTATAACCATTAATATTCATGGACATCACTGTCAGAGGCAGCTCGCCCGCATTCTCCACCTTGAAGCTCTTGCGGATGGCAAACAAGGGCTTGTTGGTGCGCACTCCTAAGCGGAACACAGAAGCATATTTATTTATTTATATGATGATGATGATGGAGATAATGATGATGATAGAAATAATAATAATAAATAGCAGTGGCTGGCAGATGGATCCTCACCATCTCTGCACTCCATGAGTGTGGATTGGGGGACGTTGAAACGAAGCGAGGCCCCGGGGCCTGGTAGCTTCCCCCCGACACGGAGCAGCTCCTTGGCCCCAAGGCCCTTCACCATCACCATGTCGAAAATGGTCAAGTTGTTCCTATTAAACAAAACATACACACAGCATTAACTATTAAGCTACAGAGCTCTTCAACATTTTTTTCAGGCAAGGGACCCCTTTGGTGATCAAGATATGGCAGAGGGATCCCCTATTACATGTCGTAGGCTATGGCATTGTGTTACCTAATAAATTGGGCCATATTGAGAAGTACTTACCAATTATTTATTTTGTAGATTCGTACATTTACAGAACATCTTTGGTATCTCTTTTAGGAGGTAGTGGGGGAGCTATATTAGCAATTTTGGGGGAGTCCTAGTCATTCCAAGGACCCCTATGGACCACAGGTTGAAGATCTCTGAGCTACAACATTATAATCAAATATAGCACTTCCTGAACTACTCTAACACGATAATGGGCTTCTTTAAAGGGGTCCTTCCATCGTTATTTTTATGCATATTTCTGTGTCGCCACTATGGTTGAATGCATTGTGCGTCATTTCTGTGAAAAATGTTATGTCCTAGTTCTCTTGTTTGACGCTGTTTTCTGTAAGCTAGAACAGGTCTAGTGGTTGAACGACTGGCTTTTCCGGTGTCCCACGTGAATATCCATAACGTGTCAATAAGGCACCTCTGATTGGGCAAATTCGCTGTCTTTCGCTCACCTAGCTTCTGTCCACTGTTCTTCCTCTGGGATGTGAGCGTGCCATACATGGCTTTGGGCGGGGCTTACGACCTAGTGACATAGATAGGTTTAGCCTGCTCTGATCCGCTCATTTTGGTTAGCTTGACCCTTCAATGACCAGTAAAACCACGAGGATCGAATTTCACGTCTTGGAATGCTTTTAACGTTGTGCTGCTACGGGCCTGGGAAACTGGGTGTGGTAAGGGCTGCAGGTGGGTGCTACCTGATGAGCAGCAGGGTGGTGACAGGCTTGTGCTCAGCAGGTGTGAAGACCACCGCCACAGTCTTACTCTCCCAGGGCTGCAGCAGCAATCGCAGGCTTCCCTCTGGCCCCACCTGTGCACCCTCACCATCCTATCAGGAGCAAGAACACACAAACACTCAGAAACACTTCACACATACAGGATAGGTTTCATGCCTGTGTACTTGACATTCAAACACAATAAAACAGGATTAAATGATTATCTCCCCTCATGGTCATTGGCACAAATACAGACACACACACTCGAAAGATTGCTTTTGTTCCTGCCCTACCTTGGAGTCAGTGGGCACGAGGCAGAACTCAGTGGTGGTGATGTTCACAGATAGGGGGCTTATATTGA
Source organism: Setipinna tenuifilis (assembly GCA_030347295.1). Classification (NCBI taxonomy): domain Eukaryota; kingdom Metazoa; phylum Chordata; class Actinopteri; order Clupeiformes; family Engraulidae; genus Setipinna; species Setipinna tenuifilis. The sequence goes on from CM059265.1 coordinate 7,580,663, forward strand.
ACCTGAAACAATATATATGTGAGAGGAGAGTTGGCTTTCTCCATATAGCAAACAGCATTCTGAATAGAGCTTTTACAGTAGATGTGTAATGCAATGCTGAATGATGTACTGGCTGTAATAGGAATCTTAAGTACCATTTAGTGAGAAGATCTAAGGCATCCAAGGGAGCAGGGTAAGAGGAAAGGGCTCTAATCTCCACAGAAACAACAGAACCTGTGGGATTCTTCAGGGTCAAGCTCTTCACCTGCGAGAAAGATAATTTCAAACACATTTAGATACAGTACAGCAACCCCATATACTGCATATGATTTTAGAGAGGAATACACTTGTGCGCTACACAAAAAATACCTGAAGTACGGCAAGGTGAGAATAGAGTTGCTTACTTTGCTTTCATTCACAGGTGTGGCCCCAAAGTCCAGTGGGGAGCCCGCCTGCACAGGAAGCCGTGGCCACCTTTGGCATACAAAAAGAAATGCACACTGACAGTGTGTGGGGGTATAAATAGTACAACAAATATGTATTTGCAGGTGTGTGTGTGTGTGTGTGTGTGTGTGTGTGTGAGAGAGAGAGAGAGAGAGAGAGAGAGAGAGTGTGAGTGAGTGAGTGAAAGTGAGAGTGTGTGTGTGGTTAGTGGGTGTTACCTGCAGGGTAGCTGGTCCTTGTGGTTCTGCCAGCGGGAGCAGACGGCGGTGGCCAAGCTGCTGTCCACTCTCCACAGGGCGGAGGCCGACTGTGGCAGGAGCATTTGTTGCCACTCAATTTTGCCTATCCAATCACACATAAGCACATGTGTTACTGCCATTCCCATAAGGTACATAGTACCAAAAAGCCAACAATGAAAAAAGACGCTCAAAAGAAAAACAAAATATGTTCAGGTTTTGTTTGAGCATGTGTCACTCATGTCCTTACTTGCTCTGGACAACCTGAGGGGACAGGGGAGAGCACACTCTGCTCCAGTCTCAAACAAAACTGTCCCCAGCTGCAGAGAGAGAGAGAGAGAGAGAGAGAGAGACAGACAGAGAGAGAGAGAGAGGAGGATTTACTTATTTATAAAAACCCTGCTGTACACAAATTAGCAAGGCAAAAACATCAGCAATGCACTGCCAAGTAGAAACAAGGGAAAGGGACGTTTAAGGGAGGAGATATGGGGTGAAAAGACAATGAGAAAAAGAGTAAAAAGAGGTGAGAGAGAAAGAGAGAGAGAGGGAGGGAGGGAGAGAGAAATCTCTACCTGTGATGCAGTGGAGAGGACATGCAGTGGCACCACCAGACTGACACCGGCCTTGGACTGCAGTGTTACTGTGACGATGAGGCTGAAAGGCAGTGTTCTGTTAAGGAGCTGCAGGGAGAAGAGTCTCCAGCAGCCAGAGCGCGCTGTGACTGGCCGGCTGAAGTTCACCACCTGAGCACAGACATACAGTACCACTGCTCAAAACGTCCTTACCAACACATACTGTAGTATGAAAGCATGTAAAGTACCCTGACAGTCACGTCAACCTCAAGTAAAAACTCGCTGGCATACTAAGACATGTGGCAACTACCTTCAGCAGACCCCGAGCTTCCTGTGAGATGGAAATGTTTGTGATGGTAAGAGGGAAGTCAAGGAGGTTGGTGAACCAGAGGTCAGCATGACCAGTGCCTCTCAGGCGCTGCCTCAGCTGAAACAGGGCTGCCAGGTCAATACTGGACCTTGAGGGAGAGACAGTCAAGCAGACAGAAGGAGAATTAGGAAAAAGGGAGAGCACATAGAAGCAGAGCAATTATTATAACTTTCACTGTCCACAGTCATATCTTATGAGGCTCTATCGAGGCGATGAGTAATTAAAACCACTGCCCTACAGAGTAAAAACTCTGACTTGTATTCAGAATTACTTAAAAAGGCCATTGATCTAAAGACTGACCTGTGTGTATAAGGCAGGCCCCTAACGGAGGAGTTGCCCAAGAGCTGCAGGCTGATCTGGCTCGAACATGTCCTGGTCTGAGCTGGAGAAGATCCTGAGAAAGAACAAGACACAGGGACACTCACATCAGGGGGCAGCACTTACAGTTTCAGGGGTCAGACGGCTTGTCAGAGGGTAGTCATCAAGGAAGAGCTTTGACAACACTCACTTTTACAGGACAGCGATGATACATGTGTGAAGTTTGTTGCAGAGGTTCTAAGTAGAACTTGATTAATCTCAAGAGCATTTTCTACTTTTGGCATGAGCTGGATGTCCTACAGAAAAACATAACATGATTGTGTTCAGATCATTTAAAACACTTCTCATCTCTGTGTTGTTTCATATCTCAAATATGGACACCTACCTTCACAAACAGCTTTTTTGTTCCAGAATTCAACATATGAACATCTATTCTGGGAGCTGAAACAGAAATAAGAACTTCAAACATGGCTACACAGTTTAACAGAGTTGGGTAAGCATTAGAGAGCCACAGGAAAGCTGTAATACTTTGAGTTGTCCATAGATGGCAGACCCTGCTTCCTAAAGTGCCTTCCTCATACCAACGTGTCAGAACACGTAGCACTTTCTGACATCACAACATTTTTTTAATGCGCCCTTGCCAAATCAGTGATCTATGAGGAGGCCCCCATTTCAGACATTCAGGCAATACAGCAACACAAATATAGACATGTTAGCCGTGCACCGAATAGTGTGGTAGTAAAATACAATTAATATACCTCAACATTAACACACATTGCATCAGAAGACAAACACAGAGCTAAAAGAGTCAATAAGTTGATTATGTCAAACCATAAAGCTCAAATTTGCTACCCATGGTCATCTGAGCCTTCTTTGTTCTAACAGACATGCACTTGGATATATTTGCTGAGATTCAAATGTTCCTGAGTCACAGGTCTTCTGTTTTCACTGTCTACAGTAACTGGGATGACATCATCCGTGCTGGGACTAGCCTAGTGCAGGTTGGTCCTGCAGGCAGTGGCTCCAAGCAGGAGGCGTTTCACGGGAGGCCCAGCGACAGGGCTCCAGCTTGGCTTGTGGGGAATGCAGCATTGCAGTGGTCCCGTCTACAGAAGTGCTGAGCTGTCAGCTAGTGCAGCACAGCCGGGCTGCAGGTGAGTGCCTATATCTACACCAGTCTGCCCCGTTAAACTGGCTCCTCCAGTGGCTTAGAGAAAGCATCAAACACCAATGGCTGAAGTCATATGAGAACATTGTTCTCACAGCTTGTTTTTGTTTAGTTACCTCAACTGCTCTTTCACACAACATTTCTCTAAATGCAGAAATAAAAAAATATTTGTTTGCCAATCAAGTTCACATAAAAGTTACTTTTTCTTCTGAACTTTTTCGGAACCCACACACACACCCACATACACACCCACACACACAGAAGCGGGCTCAAGTACAGAAAAGATTCTAATGATTTTTATCCTGTCTGGAAGCGTCTTCAAGCTTAGTATAAGTTTCATATTATTACTGTGCCCCATTAATTACCTACTTAAATAAATAATTGGACTTGCAGCTGTGATGGAATGACACTCATGAGTCAAGTGATTCTCAAAGTCATAATCACATCTTGGTTTCCAAAGATGCATGAAGGACAGGTTCCACATGCCTTTACCAAGACTGCAGATTTCTGTTCATGCAAACAAGCCTACTGTTATGTCTGCAGGCATACTGTGTACATGCTACACTCCCCCTTCAGACAGTGTGGTCTCCTGGGCAGGTGCTGGGGAGTACCTGTGGTGCTGCTGGGGCTGGGGATGAGGAAGAGCACCATCAGGTTTTCGATGACATAGGGCTTCAGCTTGTCCAGGTGGGCCTGCTGCTCCCCTTTCTCCGACAGGCTGATCAACAGCGAGAATGGCTCCTCCTCCTCAGTCACAAAACACGAGCCCTAAAAACACGCAGTGTGATTGTCAGACTTGTTATCTACTTAGGCAGTACCCACGATGTACTGTTACTTTACACTGGGCTCACTTAAACAGCCAGTCCTAATGTTAGAAATTCCATGGTCTGGGGTTTTCAGGATGAGCATGTCTGCGAAATGAGTATGTGTAAACAGACATGTGGGTGTGATTGCACTGGTTAATGACAGAGCAGATGTCTGACTCATTGACTGGCAGGAGCCAGAGAGCCAAGAGGAAGCCTAGGTGACCTCATGCAGTCAGCTCATTCCTATGCCAGTGGGTGCACTCTCAGCCTTCACTATCCCTCATTGACACCTTCTCCAAAATTGATGGACCACGTTTGACAGTGTAAAGCCTGCTGCTACCTTTGCTTGCACAGAGACTAGTCTCAGTGTTAACGCAGCACCAAATCCATCTGTGCAATTACACAAGAGCCAAAACGACACTACAGGTTTAGCACTACGCACACAGGGCACTTCCTGGCCTTGTGTGCAATAGTTGGGAAGGTCTTAAGAAATCTACATTCTAGAATAATACTCATGAGATCTATGACACTTGAGGCATTAGCTGTCAGTTTCATGCGCAAAAATGTCAAGCGCACAAATGTCACATCAAAATGCTGGTGATCATGTCATGGGAAAGGGTGATGAGGCGTTCTCCTGGTGTGACCATTTCTATCAGCTGACTAATAAACATGTAACCCTTTGGGGGTCTGTAAAGGAAGACCAGAAGCTAATTTGCTCAAATACAGCCCTATAGTGTTTTGCTAAACGTCAAGGAACTAACTTATACTTTACATATTTCAAAATATATTTTTTTGTTTTAATAGAAGACATTAGAGAGCTGACACCACAGCCCAAAAATGTAATTATTTTGACATTGGTTTTAGAGAGCTAAAATGGTAATGACTGTCCTAAAAATAGAAAAAAAGTCCTTAAACATCATTTAAAATACTTGAGCATACTGGTTATAAACTACAATACCTGAGGATGGCTGTACACATTTTTGGGTAAACTGCAATCTATGAGAAGTCCCAGTATGGTAATATTTGAGGCATCTTCCTGTGGGGAGAAAGAAGAACACATGAAGTGACACAATGAAGCTGCATCATATAAGCTATGCTATCCTACAGTCTGCTTTCCCTCACACCAACGTGGTACACTCCAGTTTTACAAAGTCTAAATATACAAATGAAATTTTAGCAGAGCTTTGTCGTTTGCCTTGTCTGGAGTTGAAAACTGCAGTGTGGTGTGTAGAGGCATATACAAAACTGGTACAAAGGCTGTAGAGCACACCTCATTTGAATATTCTCTGCAGAGGAAGTCATGTAACCAAAAGTAGAACTGGAACGAAACTGACAGTTCTTTTGGCTTACACAACGAGCAGCCCCCCTCCATGAGATCACTGGCTCATTCTAAAGATTACAGAACAGTCGAGATAGACATCTATCTAAGATGCGCTAAGCTTTCTCAGAACTTCATTTCCAGGACTGGTGAAGCCTTTGGAAAGCAGCATTGTCATGCAGATGACACATTCACCAGCATATGACTGAAAGGATATTTATGAGATATTCATAACCACTTCCCTACTAACCAGCAAGAGAGGCAGCAATAAAAGTGGTTGTGTCTTGTGTACATCTAGGGTCTGTAGTAATATGTGAGCATTAAGTTTAGAAGCTCTCACTACTGGAATGTGTACTACAGCCAGTAAATTTAACAGCAAACCTAGGCTCACCATGTAGGGAACAGCGTAGAATCAATGTGTAATTAATTACACTTATTAGCCAACTACGGTCAGAGTTACGACTGGATAAGCCACAGGAGCAGGCAGGAAATCCTTCCCTTCAGAATCTGTAGGCTACATGGGACTTGAGATATGTGGCAAATATTTACACTAGGTTTCACCTATGTACTTGCCATAGGACTAACACAGATGAGTGTCTGTGTGAATGCTTTACCTCGCATCAAACAGTAGGAGTACTCAAATCATGGAGTTGCCATAGCAACAAACTCTTTTAAACAATGCAAAAAGTTCAACTTAAATGGGGCTTGAGGGATCTCTATATTTAAACCAGCTAATGTACTCACGAACTCAGTGAAGTCTGATCACCACGCACCAGAGTGCAGACACTACGGTCTTTGACACAACCCCTCCTCAGTGTTTAGTCAACTCATGTTAAGGCTCTAAATATAGCCGCAGAACATCAATACATCTGAAGTAAACCAAATTATCCTCTCCAGCTCTGAAGGTGAGTAAATGTGTCCTGACCACTGCAGGTGTGGAAATGGTCTTACTACTACAGCAGTGTAGTCACCTAGCCATTAGAAGGGTACATTCTGTTCTGTGTAAGATGAGGCAACACGATATACAGCTCTGCAGCTTTGCTTCAAACATCTGACATTTACCAACTGCCACTTACTTCCTGTTGGGAAAGTGCCTCACCACCTGGCCACATTTACACACTCACTCGTGTGTGTGTGTGCATGCATGTATGTATATGCGTGTTGTTTGTGTGTGTGGTTTGTATGTGTGAGTGACATGTGTAGGTGTTTTTGTATGCAGAAGTGACAAGGTGTGACGTGCTTAACCTCATTTCCTCTTTCATTCGTATCAGATCTGTGAGTGTCTCTGTGTGTGCTTGCGTGTCTGTGTATGGGCATGTGTCTGTGTGTATGCAAGTGTGCATGTGTATCTGTATGAGTGTAGATTTGCAAGTATGTGTAGGCGCATGTGTGAGTGCATGCATCTGTGTACATACTATAGATGTGTGTGAGCCTCTGTGAGTGCCTGTATCTGTGCAGCATGTGTGCATGTGAACCAGAGATGGTGGTATGCGTCAATGCCTTAAGCTGTTAATGTGTGAATATGAGCGTATGTGTGTGTATGTGTGTTGCATAGTTAGGAGAAAGGCTACTATCTCTCTCTTCCTTTATCACTTTGAAACAGGAGCAGCAGATGGAAGGTGGGGGTTGTCTGTGACTACTCTTGTGCAAGTGCGTGTGTGCGTGTGTGTGTGTGTGTGTGTGTAGATTAATGAAGTCATTGTATATTAGGCATACATGCAGAGAACATCCCATCAGTATAAATAATCTAAGCAAAAGCCTTACCTGAGTTTGTGTCAGCTTAATGCTCTTTATGTGAGGAGATATTAACACACTATCTTTTAGGTGTTCATCTTGCTTAGAACCCAATGGGACACCAACACCAAACACCTGAAATACAATATTGGAGCGTCCTCACCATTATGCCTTCATAAAGAAATGAAATTCACATCCTAGTTGCATAAACAAACTTTTTTGTAGAACGTTGTCTTTCTGTAACAAAGCGAGTTTTCTTAACTGAAGGAACCAAGGCTACTTGCTATGGCCCAATCATTAGCTCCATAACCCTGGTGATCAAGCTGTCTCAGTTTTCCGCTCAGTTTTATGAAACAGCAAAATTACTTTTGCCTCCCGGGAAGAGTCAAGGAAAATCCATTGTCAGATGTAAGTGAATGGATGCAATCAGAGGAAAGTTTTAATTCTAAGTACATGCATGACTACTTAGCAGTTTTCTGTAATATCAAAGCCAGTGAAATGAAAACGGGTCACATTCATCATATTAATCACCAAAAATCGTTTTTGGTGATGGTCTTTTCCTAACTTTTCCTGGCAGTCATGTTGCTTTTGACTAACAAAGCTAGGCTCACTAGAACACTGGAATGGCTAACTTGACAACCAAATCTAAAAAGTTAAGGACTGGGTCGTTGCCATAACAGCCAATTTGGAATTTGTTATGGCAGTTTGTCCAGTAAGTTAAGGAAAGATGCTGTTTGTGGTTTAAAAAAGTTTTTTTTTTTGCGATTAAAATGTGGACATTTAAATTAAATTAATACAACAAAAAAGTGTGGCAGCCGTGGCATGAACATGACAACAGATTTTGTGTAGTTTGGGTAGCATAAGTTGATAGATCTTGAAGTTGTGGCCACATTACCACCTTGTGTATGCTTCAACTTTTGCTACCTGAACACCATGTTGTCCATTATCTCATACATAACTAACAATGAGGTTATTTACCTGGTATGATAATACACCATGGGACGATGTATTAATAAATAAGGAATTCTCTACATTTCCCTCTTCAGTTGGAAGGAAAATGAGTTTAAATGAAGTCTTCCCTCGGGGTGGAATCACCTGGCATAAAACAAACATTATCATTCACCTTACAAAAAAGTATGAGAAATAAGTATGTACTTCTTCAGAGTACATTAGTTTTCAGTTCTACCAAAAGCTCTATCAGTTCTATCCAGTGAAACTGGAAAGAGATCAGTCAGTAGGTATTTGGTACATCCTGTTTCAGGCAGTCAATAGTTGTCGGAAGACTATATTGGGAGGTGCTTTGTTTTCAAACGGCATGCACATCGTTTGAAAAAAAAAAAAGAAAAAAGCAATGCCTGGTGTCAGGGTTATCATCAGTTTATTTCTGCTAGGGTGTGAGAGGAGGGGAAGAAAAGAGTGAAAATGAAAGGAGGAAGTTAGTGAAAGTCAGCTACACATTAGGAACAACAAGAGAGAGAGAGAGAGAGAGAGAGAGAGAGAGAGAGAGAGAGAGAGAGAGGAGAGAAAACAGCACTACAGCTGAGATACAGAGAGGTGGTTACATACTTACCCTTCGATGGAATGAAGGCATGTGAACATGTCTACTAGATGTAAATATTGACAACAGAGTTACTGGGAGCTCTGGGCTGGGGTTGTGTATGTATACAGTTTCAGCTCTTGGCAGCCCCAGCGGCCTACGGAAATACATATGAAAGGAGGTTTACAGTCAGAGGAGCATCTTGTGTTTTGGGCACAGCCTAAAAAATCTACCCAAAAGCCAACCCAGCATAGCGCCAGATTCCATTGCTTTAACAAGCTAACCTGACGCGTGGACACCACATTTGCACTGGAATGTAAATGTGACACCTCAGCAAGCAAAGAGCAGAATATTCATCACAACTGAATCATTCAAGGACAGGCTCACGTATTAAAACGGCTATTGGAAGCAACAAGCTTTAGTGGTGAGACCACACTGTGCATAACCGGCTCACTTTGTGAAACTCCCACTCGAAATAGCACTGCATGCAGCAGCATGCATAAAGACTGTGAGTGGGCTTTCAGATCAGAGACCCTCGGCTAGAACATGAAAGGAAACAAATGTCATGCTGCAAACTGAGGCAGCAGTACAACAAAGCACAGGGTGCTAAAAAAAGCTGACTGATGACATTTGGGTCGGGGTTCACCATTTGCAGCTTGGCTCTTTACTTTTTGATATTGTGGAGGTCAAAAGGAGCTATCAAAGTCAAAGAAGTTATTAGTATGAGGCCTACAGAGCCCCGATCAGATTCAGGCGAGGGGATATGCACAGTTCAGAAACCTGCTGAACGATCTTGTGACTGCAGGCCAAGCACATCAGCCTTCAAGTAAAACCATGTGTGATTTTGCTAGGGCCGTTCCACCAAACCCTTGCACAAGTTCCTCAGGTAAAAGCCCTCACCCCTTATCACTGCTGAACAAAAAGCAGAATTTTCTCTGCTATAAAAGGACATCTCTGCCAAGGAAACCAGTTTATGGCCAAACACCCATCTCCTCTCCCCTAGTCCCACTTACGACAGGCAAACAGGCAGGAGCATGTGGCTGAGAGGACAAATGAACTGATGTAATTAGTAGATAAGGTAAATAAAGGCCTGTTTGTGCTGCGCTCAGGGTGGAAGGGGCATGCACGCACACACACATACACACGTTCACACACACAAGTCATATCTGTGGTGAGCTCAACACAGGGCTGCGCAGTTTGAGATGACAGATTTACAGCTTCAGTTGGGGCTAGGAGAGACAAAACAGGCCTCCGCACAGGCTTCCCATGGTTCTCCTTTGGGCAATTCCTTTAAGGGTTAGTCTAGTTACCACCAGTCTGGGGCTGTTTGTGCAATCTCAGCTGACAATAATCTGAATAATGTGTATAGTCCGGATTGTTAAATCTACAGTTCCTGTTCACAAGCAACAGTCAGGGGAAAGTAGCTGCTGTGACATTTGTAGCTATCGGTGATCAATTGACAGTAGATTTGTCACAGATCGCTGCAATTGACAACACACACGTTCACAAGTTTAGAAAACCACCCAACTAATCGGGATTGTTAATACTAGAAGCAGAGAAAAAAAGACAATAACAAATGTTCTGTCACCTCTGGAAAGTTATTGCATCATACTGTTCAACAAAGCAGGAGTATTGCTCTGGGGAATGACACATTCACAATAAAACAACTGGGACCTCAACAAACACATGCCCTTTTTCTGTATTCTTTTAATCAACAACCTTTGTCATGAGGAAGAGAACAGGGCATAAAGGGAAAAAACACAAAACAAAATCATCTGTGTGCGTCATATCAATGCTTCTAAACACAAGCAGTGCGTAGTAGCAAACCGTCATCCAAATCCAACAGAGCTCCTGCTATTCTGGTTGTTTTTGGAGCCCACAGGAAAACATTGGAGTTCGTAACCTTTCGCTGATCCTCTCAGTACAGCCCATGAGAAAAGACATACTGCCATATTTGGCAATCCCATCTGCTGTGACACGTGCTTGAAAGAAAGCTATTCTCTGCAGCCCCTAGCCCAGTGGTCTCAGAGTTCCGCACTTATCACCACAAACAGAGATCAGGATGCTGGTTTTAGCACCGCATCTGTCATAATGCTAGCCAAAACAGTGGTAGTGTGAAATGCATTTCCATTATACTGGGTATCAACTTGTTGCTTTATCTTAATAAATTACAATTGAAGGACAGATTACGAGTAATTTCAGTGAGCCTAATGCTTTGGAATTTAATGAAATGAAGTGAATGCTTTTGATCAACACATCCTAATTATCACTAAAACGACATCTCAAGCATTCCACTCAAACATTCCCAAAATTTCAATTAAATAATCACAACAACCAATACCATGAAAGTGAGCTGCACTTACTGTGTCCCAAACTCTAGAGCAGGAGGCTGGAATCGGAGTGGTCTTCCACTCTCCTGCCTATAAAATGAAGAGCTAGAGAGAGAGAGAGAGAGAGAGAGAGAGAGAGAGAGAGAGAGACAGACAGAGACAGACAGAGAATAATACAATTAGTTGTGTTTCTAATCCATAAAAAAGGATCAGTGAATATTTTTTTACAGAGTGAAGACATCAACTCATAGGGCAAAAAAGATCCTGGGGGTAATCTACACCCAAGAACCTCCATACATCATTTCTTGCTATTTGAAGAAATCAATGGCATGTTCATGACTATGGTCCACATTAATCAGGTTTAATGGGGTTTGCTTTGGATGAAAGACAGTTCCCTGGAATTAAAACATGACCAAGTCTGATATTTCAGGGCTTAACTCAGGCTTCCTGTGCAGGGCAGTGAATTAGTAGCTTTGCTCTCTGTTGCTGGACTATGACCTGAAACACAAAGTCTCCTCATTCACCTGTGCACTGATAAGGGCTGCAGCCATCACTATGGTAATGACATCATAGGCCCATATGACACACTGTACACATGGATAAAAGCCCTAAGCAAAAGCTGTCTGAAAATGATCATTGCTGGCCTCCTTCTTATTAATACAGCAAACATGATGTAAATAACAATGGCATGTGTTATCTTTTTAGACTAAGGAAAACAACAGATATATTTGCTAGCTGTGGTGCCATACATGTGATGTGCTTTTGATCGGTGCATGACCTTAGGCTCCCCGAGACTATGCTACACCTGTCAATCAAGTTTCCTGAAAATAAGCCCGATTGGTTTCACATACTCCTGCCAGCAAACATACTAACCAGAAAACAATCTTGTATGGGTAATTTGTGTGTGTGTGTGTGTGTGTGTGTGTGTGTGTGTGTGTGTGTGTGTGTGTGTGTGTGTGTGTTTCTAACACTGTTGACAGAAGGTTACTGCAGCTGTTCTGTCAGTAGGAGGAAGATTGGATTGGTCAACATCTTAGAGGCGAAACAGGAGTGTTCTTGCAAGTGTCCACAGAACAATGAGACTGCTGCATCGGCCAGAAAGGACCTAGTCTGTGTAAGCTCTTCAGGCTACACACAAAGAGGAACCACATTGGTTCCAACTCTTGGGGCCAAAAGGTGTGTGTGGTTACTTATAAATAAACATATGAACTGTTTGTTGGTCACTGCTGTTATTTAAACTAGACCTCAAGAGAACTTAACATGAAGAGAGATCTCTGCTTAGTAGCACTTGACTGTCAAAAACCTGTCCAGGCTTTCAACAGCTAGTGATGGACTGTCAAGTCCACATACCTTGGAAACACAGGACAAGCCCTGGTGACTACACCAGCACAGGACATAAACAGACGCCTTACAGGACTGAGAGGTTAAAACAGAGGAAGCGAATCCTTGAGAGGTGCCCCGTCATTCAGAGACAGAACCGCAATTCTGCAGCCACACCTCATCCTGCTGCTCCAGCGAGCTGCACTGTGCCATGGATCTTCCAAATGACAGCCAGCTCTGTGTTCAAACAGAATGAGCTGGAACAACATGCCCAAGTCACAGGGTGGCCACCTCCAATGAAAACACCACACAGTGTCGCTGAGCTGAGGAATGTCCACCATTACAGAGACTGAGATTTCAGGTCAGGCAGGCCTTCACATTGACCGTCTGGGACCGGCATTGGTTTCACAAACAGCAGAGACAGGCTGATGGGGATCAGTTTTCCGGCAGTGGAAAAGTTCACATCCCAACCATGTCATCTGCGGCAACCACAGGCAAAGTGGGTAATGGATGCCCCGACACTGGCAGCGTGATGGATGGCAATTAACGCTGAATCGTCGGCACTCCACGACCACTGGAAGAGCACAAAGTTAGCCCTGTGACGTACCCAGGGAGCAGCTCGGCTAAGGAAGTCACAATTAGTAAACGGCAGGAGGCAATCCTCCATCTTTTATTAGCACCCATGCAGGAGCAAAGAAGCAACTTACGATACATCACAACACAATAACTAATAACACCAAAATACACTAACCCATAAAAACAACATGATACAATATTATCACAATACAATTCCCAATAACAGTATTATGACACAGCCATTCTACTCCATGCTCAGAAAGAAAATCATCATATAAATAATAAAGTTGTTATCGAAGAAGAAAAACAAAAACATGAAAGGCAGCTGGAATTATGTAATCAATGTACAACAACGTGCATATGTCCTTTGCATTGTACATCATGCTTTCCCTTTTTACTTCACAGCAAGTTTATCCCAATTGATTTGATGCACACCAGCATGAGAACACATGAAGTAGTAGCTAGTAGGCCAAACTGATGGGAAAATTCAGAATACCTGCAGATTACGGTGCACCTATAAATATTAAACTGAGTATCACTAGTGCATCACAACAATCTGGTCATACAATATTTCAATATTCTATATTTTTCTCTGCTACTAGACACCTTTTAAGAAAACCGTAACATCTCTCTGCCAGTCTGATCTGCCAGGTGAAAGATTTGGAAAATTTACGGAGGACCCAGGTTCAAGTCCATCTAATTCATGTAAGTAACAACACATTCATTTGCAGAGGCCTTTTGAATGGTAAAATCTGACTGTGATGTAAACAGTTGTCCTGCAAATTTTTTTGACATAGTGAATTACCACTGCACTGGCATAGTATGCTAGCACCAATGTCACTACTTCTCAGCTTTTTAGCAGTAGAGTAGCTAAAGCCTGAATTCAATAGTAACCGTCTCTTGAAACAGATGCTGCAGAACAGAGATAGAAACAATAACAGTCACGTCACAGTACCATGCTGACACCCTGTAGAGACAGTTTGCCTATGTACAAACCTAACAAGTTAAGCAACTTCCTATCCATACCCCTTACAGCATAGTGCTTGAACTGGGCAACAGTATTTCTAGTGTAGTGCTGACCTAACCATATAAACCATTTCTCAATGTATTTACATTGACCAGTTCACACAAATGCTCAAGCTGTGACTAGCATGCTGTGTACAAATGTTATAGTTTCTTGCTCAGCGTGGTGTTAGCATAGCATAACTTCATGAGGACTAAAAGAACAGAAAACATGTCGAAGCAACTCTCAACATCCTCAGGCTAATAGCTCGCATTTTTGGTCTAGCTGAACATGCAACAATAAATCAGTCATCAAGAAAACCGCCTATTCATGTAGTTATACATGTGCAACTGTACAATAATTAGTACAATACTAGGAGTTGTTTATTGTTTACTCCATACGTGCATGCATGCTCTTTAGCTCATGTAGTTTGGGGAATGTATTCTCCACCCCTCTGCATTTATCTGTATTTCATCCTATTTGTCTTACTGCCCCCTTTACCCTCATTTACCCTCCATCACTCTTTCCTCTCCCCCTTCTTGTCTCTTTTTTCCCCAACCCATCCACCTCTCATTCTGTTTTTGTTGTTAATATTGTCATTTTTATTATTATTACTACTACTATTATTATAGACTGTCTAGTCTTTTCTTGCTCAGTCTATACCAGTTCTTAAACCCTAAAGAATTTCTCCTCATGTTCCCAATGGGTCATCCAAACATTAGAAGTAGTTTTGCTTACAGATGATAGAGAAAGAACTGAGATGGTTTAAATGGCATGGAGTGGCACTTCCTGCATGGGTATAAAACAGGAAAGTAGAAGGCAATTTGAATACTGCAGGGAGTGGCCGCGCTCTGAGCTGCCACTCATGCTGCTCGACCAAGCTCTTCGTGCGAGAGGTAATCTGTGCTCTGATCTCAGCTAACCAGCTCTATCGCATTTCAGCCGCCTGACTGGGGACACCAGTGTCTACAGATGGGCCAGATGCTGCTTCGCCCAACATACTGTAACAAGTAATAGAAGTAAGAATTCACATCATCATTCTGACAAAAAGTTCTATCAGTCATTTATAGTGTTTTGTTAACATTTTCTGTATACATTCAGCTGCTATATGATCCACTAGTTCTTCAATCCATCAGCACACTTTAAAAAAACGGTGTTCCTATGGAGCCTGGACTAGACATTAACAACAAAAGGAGCAGCCTGTGCCCTTACCAATTGTGTGGAGTTTTTCAGAAAGCACCGTTTTACTACCTATCTTGCATGTTTTATTTGGCCCTTGATTTAAATACTATAAAATTAGTAGTGTTGGACAAAAGTGCATGTTGAGAAATATTAACCTAAACACAAACAGTGCAAAATCTATATCCCCAGCATTAGTGCCTGCAATTTTAACACCAGGTATTCTACGTTTGCTTTCAGAGATTCAGACCTGTTAAGTGTGGTCAAAGTTACAAAAAGTGGCACAAGGGTAGGTGAGGAAACCTCTCTAGTAGCATGAAGCATGAAGCCCAAGTTTGGCTGGGCTCGGCACTTTAAACCTCCACACCCTCAGACTCACTCCTCTTGGACAACTCCATATTCCTGTTCAAACAACCATTACCTGCCAAACTCCTTCCTCTCTTACGGCCCAGCTTCCTATGGGCAGGCAGGAGATATGATGTCATGGCACTGAGACGAATCAGGCGTGGCGCCTGAGGTGGGCTGGGCTTGCTGCTTTTAAACCTCCACTACCCCCCTGATTCATTCTTCTAGGAAAATGAAGAAGGCTTCTGCAACTCCACATCCCACTGGGAAGTAGAGGGGCCCTCCTCTGGGCCATACCAACTCTCTGAAATTCACAGCCCTCTTTTGTTTCATTTCATTTTCCAGCTGCTTTTACAAACCTCAGTCGTAAAACAGTGCTCATGTTGCAGTGCAGAGTAAATATGCCACGGAGAACTAAATAAGAAATAACAGATCCATTCTGTGCAAGTGAGCCATCCGTAAGGTTAACAACAATGATCTCATTGAATGTTAGGAGTGGAGCAGAACACAAAATGGCAAAACGCATACCCCAGAGAACCAGTGAAGTGGTTCAGAATGCTCCACATACTTTCAGTAAAACGGATAAAACCTTTATCTATCTGAATTCCTGCATTATTATCCACCATTGCAAAACAATCAATACTATGGTTAAAGGGATGTCAGAGAAGGGTTGTTTACAAACGTCCAGCCCAAAGAGATAACAGCTGCGCTCAGCGGTAACAGACTGGTGATAAGAGATCTCATGCTGAACAGCACATGAGCTTTGATCTGTCAAAGCTTTCTGGTTGCTACCGTGCTGACCAATCTATGATCAACATGTCTTCACTGGGAGAGTTTTTCAAAAGGCATTCTCTAACTGACCCTACATAAGAAGCTTGCGTATTTACAAACAGCAATATACTGTAAACGCATCAACAACACTACTCATTAGCTGCTCCCCCTCCCTGACACAGACATTTGTAATTGAGACAAAAGGCTCCCACAGCA
This sequence comes from Setipinna tenuifilis, assembly GCA_030347295.1. Lineage (NCBI taxonomy): Eukaryota > Metazoa > Chordata > Actinopteri > Clupeiformes > Engraulidae > Setipinna > Setipinna tenuifilis. The sequence continues at coordinate 7,596,885 of CM059265.1, forward strand.
TGAAAGGATACAGAGGCGTCTGAACAGAGTGAGGCAACACTCATTATGCACCTGCAATCTGCATTAATTCCTTTTCTATTCTCACCCAGCGTTACTACCACTCAGGGAGGAGCTTTAGAGGGGAGGAGGGGTGGGTTGTTTGATGTGTTCTTTGAGGCAAATACTGCCCTAATGGAGAACCTCATCCTCTTTTCTCATGAAGGCCACATCACTCACCTTCCAGGCTAAAGAGAGTAAATGATCACTGCCGGCCTGCTTATTATGAATACAGCAGACATAATTGCATACATTATGTTTTTGTACTATAGGCAATCAACAGATATATTTGAAGAGGTTTGTGTTGGGTGTAAACACAAGGGGATGGCTCATTACCACTGCATACCACACACACACGCCCTATAGCCAACGTTTTGTTTTCTGAGAGAAAGCACTGTCCTGTTAGCTCACAGAGAACAGTCACATCTTCCACAACTACTGGCACTGCAGCATGATGGGAAGTAACAGGCCGTTTCCATTGCAGGGAATTTCGCTTCACTCTCATTGACTTTGAACAGAGGCGAAATTTCATCTGATAGGGCAAAGGCAGGGCAAATTCGCCCAGGGGGGCGAAATGCAGTTGGCGAAACCTGAACTTTATTTAAATGAGATGTGATAACCAATTAGATCAGTGTGTGATGTGTTTAGTGCGTGGCGCTTGCTTAAGAGGCGGGAGTTACAAAAAAACTCAGACCAACATGACGGACACTTGGAACCTGTAACATTAAAGTGTTTATATGATGTAAAATCTCTGGGTGACTAAAAGTGATGGTGCCATCCAGGATTGCTGTTTAATTGCAACACGAACTGACTTAAGACAAGCAGACTACTCTAGATTACCATTTAATCACTCAAAGTTTTAAGTTACAACTAGTTAACTACTAGCAAGCTGGCTAACATATACGGTCACAAGCTTGTACTAGTACACTTCTTGCATTTGCAGAACAATATTACAACACCTAAATATCATCTAGGCAACACAATAATAGCAATTATCCCACATAGGCCCTGCAGTTTGCAATTCTGAAACAGTTCTGTGCAAGGCTGATGTTAGATGTAAACTAGCTTGCTGGGCGACTTTTTTTGGCCAGTCAGGCTGCCATGGTAGGCTGGCTGGCAAAGTGATCACTGATGTCAGATAAGAGCCACAGGCAGTCACACTAGACAACCTGCATTAACTATTGGCGACCACGCCCCCAGGCAAAACTTCGCCAGGCAAAATTTGTCTGGCATTTCACCATGTGGAAACGAAGAGTAACGGTTACAGATTAAAACCACTGGTAACCAGAATCAAGGTACTTGTAATACAAGTACAGAGACTTCACTCAATCTTGATATTTTTCTCATGGTCTGACCCTACAAACCCTTGGGGTAGGGGGGCTTATCAACCCATTGGAGTTCACTAGATTCCAAAGCGTCCTATGATGCAGGAAATATCTAATATTGTGTACAAATGAAATAATTAATTCATGTGCAGAGTAGTTACCTGAGAGAGACAACTACCCATGTCTGTAATCTGTTACACTTCATGCAGTGTTTGAACAAAGAAAGTACAAATCTGCAAGCTAGTTTCTACCACTGTGCATGTTCAGACAGCGAGAGTCGAGAGGTAAGACATGGAGCAACTTGTCTACAGTTTGAGTGCACACTCTAGCAGGCCAGCGCAAGAGGCAGGCAAAGCAGAGAGGCTGGAGCTGCTATTTGCGGCTGGGTGAGTAAGACCTGCTCTTGGAAGCAGGCAGTGAGAGGGGGATATGTGGGAGTAGGACAGCAGGAGGTGTGAAAATTAGCACTCTGATGGCTCATCTGCCAGCTCTGTACAGCTCTGTAGCAGAAAGATGTATAGACAGATATACAGACATAGATTGAGAAAGGATAGGTGTATAGTGGGGGAGGGGATTGGGTGGACAAGGACAAAAAACATACATAATCTGAAAGTAAAAATGAAGGAGTGGGGAAGTTAGGATGACAGACATACATGAATAAGCTAAAGCCAGAGAGAGAGAAAGAAATACAAAAAATACATGCAAGAGGCCAAAGTCAGGGTGCATGCTCTGCAAACAAACTTTGTACATCCAGTACAATAGCCTACAGAATACTACTGAACATGCACCACATCAGTGTAGACACATACTGCACACACTAACCCCCTATCAATACTGACCTCACCAAACAGGCTAGCACAACACAGGGCATGCTTTTTGCACTGAAAACAAAACACAGCGCAGCCAGAAGTGTGACAAGGCATATTTGTGACCGCTCCTTTCAGCGGTGCATTTAGGGACTGAGTCAGCGCAGTGGTGAGCTCACACACTGCACATAGCAGCCTTGGCAGCCACGGAGCCATGGGAGGGACAGGGCAGTTGCCAACCCCAGTGCCAGACAATTGCTCAGGTTGTCTTATGAACTGTGCGCTCCTGGGCCACTTCTTGTTCTGTGCTTTGGTGGCGCTTTGGTGTGTGGCTGAGACAAACTAAGCAGCAGTGGATCCTGGCCAAATGGAGTGTAACAAGAGAACACTCTGTACACCCAGTACAGCTGATGGGGAGTGCATGTTTGCAAGGAGAATAAATGTATTCCAGCAGGAAAGGATTTGGTAAGAGATGACTGGAGGCAATTGTATGTGTTTGCTGTAACATATCAATCTTAATGAAATAATAACCAGTAATGGGAAGAGCTAGTTGAAGATCAGGTATTGCATTTCAACAAGTGTCCACAGAGGGAACTGAAAAATGTTTACAATAGATACGTTTCCTGATGAATGTAGCTAAACACAAAAATAGTTGCAGCAGTAACTAAAATCTGAATCACTAACAGGTAGGCCTACCCTGCAACATTTTGTCCATTCACCAACCCAACACTGGCAAACAATCCTTTTCTACGGCATACCCACTGGTGACTGAAATGACGGTACTTGTCCTACTTCTTCTTTCTGTCATTTCCTCTTATGGGAAAGCTGACCATCTCTTACATGAGAAAGGAGGTGGAGCAAATGTGAAATAACTTGTGCTCCCCTCACATACAACTGAAAAAAGAAGCAAAAGCAAACTGTAAAACACATAATCTACGTATTCATTCATAATCTAAGTATTTTTGCCAAGCTGTTTAAAACTGCTTGTCATATTTAGTTTGCATATAGTGCATATTTAGTTTTGTCTCCTTAGAAAAACAAAGCATTATGCCTATACTGCTAAGTAAAATATTGGGGTTGGTAGATAATGCTCATCAAAAAGACTGTTCTGCAAAACTCCATTGTGATCTTCAAAACTATAAATTCTATTAGTCAGATAGGAACTTTAGTTTTTTGTTCTGCCTGTTAGCTTCCCACTGCTCTCCAGATAAGCTTAGCTTGAGGCAAGTCCCCCTATGTCGTTACATAACGGCTGTGTTACACTGATGGCCTGCCTCTGCCAGTCGATTCTGAAGCTGTCAGATAGCATCATGTCCCCCTATGGCCCTCACTGAGCTACCACTGGGGTCATGGGTCTTAGGAAATATCACTTGTCTATGATCAGTCAGCTGACCAGACACCCATCCACCCACATCCACACCCCCCCCCCACACACACACACACACACACACACACAAAAGCAAGCAAACGTCGACACAAACACTCTCACAGAGACAAATGATGAGCAGTGGTGCTCCATTAACATGATTATTGGCCGGCTGCAGTTTAGAGGCAAGAGAGGTCTGCACTTATTGATCCAACTCTTTTCTTGTCAATAATATCCACTTAAAAAAACAGTAGCTGGTGGCACAATAATGCATTTAGGATTGTAAGCCTTGAACAAAATATGTGTAATAAACACAAAGGCTATAACCAGAAGTAAAATGTAATCTAGACAAGCACTCAGACAGCATAGACCTCTGCCAAGGAGGTCTTCTTCACTTTGTTTGCCTATCTACATTCTATAGTATTTCTAAGTCATAAACAATCCATTTTATTCCAGTGACTTGACAATAAGGTTAAATCACTGTTCTGTAAATTACACTATATTTTTAACACTGCGAAACATAGGAAAGAACAGCCTTCCCCCTCAAAACTTGTTTAAAGTATTTGCCAGAGATGTTTAAAGATCCTTTGAAAGGGGATACTGTTAATCTATATGCACAGCAGTAAATCTATATAGCAGGATGTGCAGTTGGAGTGGAGGCTGTGTTAGTTTCATAACACATGGCCTGAGGTCTGTGGCATCTCAGGCGTGTGGGAGAATGAGGTAACACAGTAAGGCAGTGTTCTTTGCTCGCTGTAGCTCACTCAAGTACCCTCATGTGTTTGGTCAAGACCTAGGTGTGTGTGTGTGTGTGTGTGTGTGTGTGTGTGTGTGTGTGTGTGTGTGTGTCTGTGTGTGTGTGTGTGTGTGTGTGTTAGAGAGAGAGTGTGTGTTTGTGCTGCAGCCATGAATTTGTGAACTGGGGGGAAAAAATCCGCCATTCAAGGGTAGCGCTGACATCTCTGTGAGGTTCTGTCCCATTCAAATTTTAAAAATATATAGATAGAAGAGAAAGACCTCATCCCAAAGGCAAATTAAAGTGTTCCAGCACCCTTAAAACACAAGCACCCACACATACATAATCAGAAACAGAGGTGGTTGTCATGCATCCTTAATAAACAGTAGGAATAAATAGGTCTAGTGCATCATCTTGCATAGCCAGGAGAATAAATAGGACAAAACAATAAATATATCAATCCCTCCCTACCATTGCCAGCATGATGTGTAAATATGGAAGTAGGTTTATTGCAGCTGAGAGATTAGAAGAGGTTAAAAGATTAAAAGATTATTCTTCTTTCTGTACTCAGGGGGGAGCTCATAAAGTGCAATTGTGGTGGGTAGAAAAGTCCTACTGTATCTAATTTGGCAAAACCTCCCACTAAAAACACTTTGCCGCTTCACCAGTGCATAATGTAGGGATTGTGAGATGCTGTTCATAATGTGTTTTTGAACATCCTTCTTTCCATCACCAACTCAAGCGGTTCCAGGGCAGCCCCCAGCCTGAAGCCAGCCTTCCTGATTAACTTATTTAGCTTCTTTGCGTCACTGCCCTTGATGCTACTTTGTCAACAAATAACAGCAAAGAAAATAGCGCTTACCACTACATACTAAAAAAACCTCATTATAGACATTATAAAACCTAAGCTTCCTCAAGAAAGAGCCTGGTCTGACCCTTCTTGTGGACAGCCCTGGTACCAGTACAGTACTTCCATACTGTTTGTTCCTGGTAAATCCTTTAAACATTTTCTGAATAAACCCTCTAAAATACATTCCACGCTGCCTGTGTGTCTGTTTGCAGCACATGATTTATCCATGTTTGAGGTTAGGCAGGTTTTACTGGTCATTTTCTGAAATCAACACCTTAAATCTCTCAGTCTGTGTCCTGAGACAAACTGTGGATAAAAGACTAAACATGTTACAGGAAAAAAAAATGTCCCCACCCCCTTCTCTTTAGCTGGAAAATGATACAATCACTGTCTCAAAACATACAGGCAAACTGGAGCCCATAACAGCAAAACAGTTTAGACTAAAGAGTGTATGTTCAAAAAATGCATTGCGTCTGCTGATAGTCATCTGAACTCATGGAGGCATTTAACTTTGCTGTGCTAGAGCAGCCCATGGGAGAGGCTGATTGCTGACTTGTTAGATCACCACTTCAGACTCATTTACTCTTAGTTTTGACATTCTATACCAACATACCATACATTCTATTTCACTTTATGTGTTTATTTGAACAGTTCACTTAAAAAGTATGGCACCACACATTTTCAACCTGCTTTCAACCCTACTTTGTAAAACTTGCATTGCTTCACCCACAACACTGGTCACTTCTTTTTACCCAACATGCAAGTAACCAGAGACCCCACTTTACTCACCACACAGCTGCCTGCAGAAGACAGGAGGGGTGGGAGGACAGTGGTCTAACCCAACATGTGGAGGGTGGATGTGGCAAAAAACTGGCTAGACTTCTTTTAGTTGTTACTCGAGTGAAAGTAAGGAAATTTGTTACTGTGCAGTACACCGAGCGTACACTCTCTAAACAGAGACAAGGAGGATCAGGTAAGGCACATAAACAACATATATAAATACACAGCTGTAACGCACCCAAATTATCAATACATGTGTGCCTCCCCCCCTGACACATTAGCTAAATGCAATTATGGGAGGTGCTTGGTCCAAGTCCTTCCTGCATATTGAGTCATGTCCTGGGAGTGTGGGGGGAGTGCTGGCAGCCAGTGGAGGGTCTGATAACCCCTGCCTGTACAGCCTGGGCCTCAGGGGTCGGCCAGCTCCACACCCCCCTTCCACTCATGGTCCGGCCCTGACAGGAGTGCAGATACACTCAAGAATATCACTGCAATTACTCTTTAGGACCTCCAAATAAGCCCCATTATGGGACAATGACCTTGCCGCCTAAGCTGCCTACATGCTTTGTGCGCATCAGCCTCTGAGAAGTGATCAGTTGCTGGCTTTTTGTGACCACTATTGTATTTTAACTTATTTACTAATCCATAGTGTGCTGTCTCTTAAAAGTGCTGGACATCCAACAGCCAAAAAGGAATGGGAAAGATTTTACAGTGCCCCTTTTAGGCACTTAAATGAAACACAAAGGTGCACTGTGTCCTGTCAGGAGACAAAAGAGGATTCAGGCTCATGCACACACTACATCCCTGTCAGTATAGTTTAAATAAGTTGACACAAACCAGTGGCTGCAGTGACACTGGTCTGGTAAACCTTAGATGGAAATGGGAGGCAATGACCAATGTATGAAAATGAACCATGCAGGTAGGTTCTACTATTTGTAAGATTGAAAGAGTATGCATTTTAAAAGATATCTGCTTAAAGATTATATGTATCACCTTACAAAATATAACATTAAAAAGATATTAAACAAGGCAGTTTTCTGAGCAATGTTTCCAAGCTATATTATTAACTACTGTTTGGACACGGTCTTACTGAAATTAGAAAATGTTTTAATCAGAACCTAGCTTTCTTCATCAGCAAGCCACTTTTAATCATACGATTTAAAACATTTGAGGCACATCATGCTGTTGCTCAGCAGCACTGTTCAACTGCCGCCACATGTATCATCACCTTGTGTATCGTAACAATGAGCATTCTATGCATTGCTCTGTCAGCATCTCCGTGTAGCCTATGTGATGACCTGGGCACACTGGAGGTACTCGCTGAGAAAAACACTGAATGGATGTTTCGAAATCAGATACAGAATGTTATTGCAGTGATACTGTATTATTTTAAGGCTTTTCCAACTCCAGAGTTACCATTTGTCCTTCTTATGCACATTTGTAGGTGCTAACCGAGAGCAGTTTATAAAAGTATGAATGGGAGTCCTTGTTTGATGGGAAAACTGCTTCCTATGAGTGAACCATTCCCCTGGCCTGTCAGACCTCCTCTCCATATTCTTTCAAGGAGTTCTAAAATTAGTCATTAGTCTGGAATGTAGAGCTGTGCAGTAAACCTCTCTGTGCCTCTCTCTCTCTGGATCTCTCTCTCTGGCTCTCTCCCTCACACACACACACACACACACACACACATTTCCTCCCTCTCCAAAACACACACAGACCCACAGCACATGGCAGTACAGAAGAGCTACCATGGGCTGCAAACAAATGTTCACACAGATGTTCTGAACTCTCTTCATTGTGGGCAAATGAGACCCAACAGAGTTCTGATGAGCATCTTTCATCACCACAAAATGATTTGCATATTACAACCTGTTATGTATGTATGCAATTATAAATATAAGTAATCCATGAACAGGAGGCTTTTTATTAGACTGGTAAACCAGTCTTTCGTACTTCCCTTCGTTTTGTGGAGAAGGTCTGGTGCAGGTCTCACTGAAATGGCTGTCTGTAGGCAGAATCCCGCCTATCCAATCAGCGGACAGAGGGAGTGTTCGTGAACGATGACAACGACTGTGTATGCTATATTTTACTTGTAGCCTATCTGTGGATGTAGATTGGCATTGGCAGCGCAGAAAAAAAATAAGCAAGGCCATTCAGTCTGTTGTGGCAACGCTTCGGAATATTGAGGAATTAAAGTCGGCGCAAGAAGAATGTTTAAGGAGGTTCGGAATCTTCCAGCTTGTTCCGTCAGTTGTTAGTCTGCTAGTTTTCGGAAAGCGCCGTAACTTCCTTCACAATCCAGCGCATTGCATACGTCACGATTAGAGTCCACACCTCCGGGAAGAAAAATGTTTCTCAATACAGCACAGCCAGACTCTGTACAAAACGAAGTGAAGTACGAGGGGCTCGTTTACCAGGCTCGCTTTTTATGGCAAACTGCAAGACATGATGGCATGTAGTGTGAGTGACTATGTGAGAAAGCCTTTAAAGCTGAGCTTAAAATTGTTTTTGACCTTTGTCACTCCCTCCTTACCGGTTTTCTTTTTCAGAAAGGAAAACACACACACACACACACACACACACCTGTCTTGCATGTTTTCCACCAACCACAACAGTATGCCACTGTGGTTTTTTTCCACTAGGCTCACCTATGCTTGTGTTTTTACATGTTTTCTCCTGTCTGACAGTCATTGCCCCGCCTCATTCCACACATGGGGGAATACCATAAAGCCAAGACTCGTAACAAGCTGCATGTCCAAAACGCTCCAGTAAAAACATGCTTCACACATGAACACAGTCATGGTCTGCCTTCTGTGCCACTCTACATACAGCTGACTGCAGATCAGTGCTTCCCTACGACTGTTCGTGTTTGGTTCTTCTGAGGCTGGTGCAGAATCAGTTGGGAACAGCTGGAGCACAGACAGCACAGAGGGGCCATCTGTGGGGAGTTCAGGTGGATAATGAGATCTTACCTCTCTTCCTGTGGGAGACTCTCTTTGCTGTGCTCTTCTTCTGCCTGGGGAAAACAATACCATGGAGCACAAGTTTAGGAAACACCAACTGCTAGTATTGCTTTTGTACAGTTTCTGCACATGACCTAGTTATGCTTTTATTGTCTTTTGTTATGCAGTGTTAAAGCTAACCACTGGACACCAGTAAAAATCACAAAGACCGAAATATGCCTAAACCTTATGCAGACTGCACTTGATCAATCATCTGTTAACAACTCTTAACAACAGCGCACTTGAAGTATCATGTTGACAGAAAAATAAATCTGCCACAAAGCATTCAGCCAACTGCATTATATCTTTATCAGAGTAATACTGGTCAGTGCATAGCCTAAGGTGCTTCTGCCCAGTAAGTGCTCTTAACATGCCTTTGACTAAAGCTCTCTACTAGTGTAGGCCCACTGTGCTCCTATGAAAATCATCTGATGCCCGATGGCTATGCAGTGTCTCCATGAAAATGGGGTTTGCACAGACCCATCAGAAGCCTTCCTTTTCTGTGCCTGTAGTGCATCTCTATGGGCCTACAGTGGCATGTATGTGGGAGGGCTGGGATTTAAATAAATTACTTGCAAAGATGCGTGAGTCTAAGTGTTGAGAGAGCCATATATTGGAAAGCTGTAATTTTCCTGCTTGTGTTCCATATGACATGAGCCTAACTAGGCACCCTAGGCTAAAGCAATGCACAAGAGAGGTGGTAGTGGCACAACATTGGCTACTGTGTCACTTTGCACTTGCTGTGTACTCTGGTTATAGCAGTGTACTGTCAGTATATTTTACTAAATTCTCATTGATGTAATCCTCTAAATTATAATCTTTCTTGTGCATTTTCCAACCATAATATGAAGGCAAACCCTACCTGCATGGCCTCATATTGTGTTCTATACAACTAAAACAAGGGACAACTCAACTGCGACTCACACAAGTGCAATCAGCCAAACAGCATGATATGGAAAAACAGGACACATACACAACAGTTTGACAAAGTCACACACAATTTAGGCTAATCATTTCACTGCTTCTGTGGTACATATGGGAGAGGTTTAATTTGATTGGTTGTTGAACAACAAAGTTTTTGTTGTAGACACTACCTGGATCTGGATCTTTCCAAAGCTAGGACAACACAAATTGCACATGCCAATTTTGTTTAAAAAATTAAGAGGGAGGGTATTACAAACGACCCCTCTCTTCTTAAGAAAAAAGAGGGGGGTACCTATGTGTTTTTTTTTCCCAGACTTCTGCTTTCAAGACAGCCTATACACCCTTCTTGTCAGCATGGAAAGTCTCACACAGTAGAGTAGATAACATCATTGTAACTCTGCAGCATGAATGTCTCACACATGCACAAGGCCATAGTGTCAGCTGTTAGCTAATCTGCCTAAAATAACAAATACCAAGGTACACAACAACTTTGGTATTTGTCTATTCAGGTCACCTATGTTTGACATCTCACTCAGGGTAACGCTCCGCCCTGTACCACGCCATAAACGGAAATTTCCGTCACCGAACATGAACATTCGAATAGTCAACTGCACTTCAAAGTTATGGAGCTCATCAGCTGTGCTTAAACACACCTGACCACGTCCTAGAAGTGTATCGTGTTGTAGCCGTGCCCCTGCACGCAGAAGCAGCAGATAATGAGGCTTTGCCTTCGGGATAACTGCAGCAACGCTTTACAGAAATAACACTTCTATACTTGTTTCATCATACAACAGCCAACTGCAAATGTCAGGTGTAGGCAATGACTGTACGCCGTCACTGGACGTAAGAGTCAGTAATGCAGCTCAAAAAGAAAAGTGTTAAGCACACTTGCATTCGAACCAAGTAGGCTACCCTGTATAACGCAACCACGAGGACTGTCAGAACTGCTCCCAGTCTATATTGATATGCCCTCTTCCCGCCTCGGACAGGTTTTATTATGTACAATCACAACAAAAACTTTTTTTATTCAAACATCCCTCTTAATTACAAATAACTGGCATACGCATATTAAACATTTTTGACACTACTTTGAGATCACGGTCAATATGAAAACACAAATGTTTCTCAACAATGAGGCCGTGTTGTCAGTGTGCATCTATAAGGCGTGCGCATGCTATAGTGACCCACAGCTTTTCACGGTGCAAAAGAACTGTTAGCTGGCACCTTTGTTTGTCACATACCTGTGTGGGGACCAAAAAGTCCACATCTTCTGCCTGCAATACCTCCACCACGCTGGACACTGGAGTGAGGGCTATTTGATACAAGCAAAAACGGGGGTGAAGAAGAAGGGTAAATGCAGTGTAAACACATGGTACAACACGATAGCCTTTAAAAAGTATATCTGTCCTCCATACGGGCAACTTGCACCGTGGCTTAAACCAAGACGGAATTTATCAATGCTCAAGGTCTGCAAGTATGATGGAGCACGTTACGTGTGGCCCGGGCTGCTCAAGGATGACAAAGGCGTGTAGCCTTCACCTAATCAGACCGACTCCGAGAACGCTAGCTTTGCTAGCAAAACACCGTCCGTACACACACACAAAGTAAAACAGTACATTAAACTAATAACACACTTAGCATCTCTACTGACTCTCTATGTTGGTAATATTGCAACTGACCATTTGCAATTGACATTTCTTCACGACAATAGTTTAGGTTGACTGTTTAGAGACGTGCCCGAAATAAGCTGGGCATGTTAACAGGAAACTCAGAAACGGTCTGTTCGAAATGAAAGCTAAAGGTGTTACTGATTCTACATAATCACCAAATGAGTTGTAGCATTTAAAGGATAATACAATTGGTTGTAATGACTATTTTCATCAATTATTTTGAAAGTCAGCCTAGCTGGTGTTGTGGAAAGAGTAGCTTTACAAATTTCGCAGGTCGACTTGGTGCATGTCAAATTTCAAGCCTTCAGTTCTCTCCGACATTTTCGTAATAGGTTTAACATTGTCTGAAAAATAAAATTGCCGAGTCAGACCTGGCAGTTGTGCACTTCCATACTGGAGGCAGGACAGTAACAGCTGTAGAATCCCAAGTAGTATATTAATCCACGTTTTCCTATGGCAGTGGCTGCCTTGTTGGAAGTCCTTTTGCCCCGCCATGCTGCTACGTTCAGCTAGCAGCCTACCGTATGTCCGCTAGTAGCAAGCAGCTTTCTCTTTCTCTCATTCACCCCTCACACACACCCTCCTACTTCGCCCTCCTCCTAGCTCAGTGGAGTCGGCGCTGATCGTCTGCACGTGTGCTGGCGCTAAAACAATGGAAAAGACACTACATAGATTTAAACACCTGATTCACCGATGCTTAAAATATTAAATATTTATCATTAAGGCGACAGGCCAGATAAATATTTCGGAAATCTGAAGAAATTAAATCACTTTGAGTCAAGTCATAGTCAACTTGTAGCCTACTGTAATTGGTTGTTACAAATTCAAATTATTTCAGCAACAACTTCCTTTGGGTTGATCATGGATTTTTTTTAAAAGCCCATAATGGTGGATGCAGGGATCTTTATGTTCGCAATTGTAGAAATCAGTCTTACTCTATAATGCATAAACCACGGTCTACTGTACCTTGTTTTTTTAGGAGAGAGAAACAAATAACGGGGGTGCTAGTGATTTGGAATTACCCTACCCCATAAACTGATAGGTCTGATTTTCTACGCCACACCAGTGCCTTGTCTGATGTCGCCTGTTGGGAGTGTCATTAGAGTTATGAATAACAAAACAATTCTCAATCATGACATTGACAGCTTTTGTCAGTCGTGTTGCACGTTGAAACAGATCGTATTAACACGCTAACAAGTTTAAAAACATTATTTTCAGCAGAGGTCCTTACAAGTTAAACTAGCTACCACCTATTATGCAATATTTCGGTCTCTCCAGTCCGATCGCTGAGGTATGGCTTAACCAATGACTAAGACCAACTAAACAGGAAACAGGTCTGCACTTGCACCATACGGTCACATAAGTTACAGTTTGATTGTCAGCGGTATTACGCAAGTCCTATACCCCACCCACTACCACCACCCCCTTAGTGGCCTACACTATGCTTCATGATAGCTTAAAAACAGAGAGAAAAATGAGCAAGAGACACATTTATCTCTACAGATGGAAGATAGTAAAGGAGCAGAAAGAAGCAGATGGGGTGCACAATTATTATCTGTTATTGTACAATTATCTGTTACACTATTACAAACATGATTCTACACTTGCCACTTGTACAGAATTAATAAGAAAAAGCAGAATGGTGAGTGTCACTTTAAAGTGCCAGTCCCACACATAAAGTGCCTTTCAGATGCAGAAAAAAAACAACATATATGCACCCTCCAGTGCAGTAAGTTATGACGATGTGCCCCCTAGAGAAAAGAAAAAATATAAAGTGTTTTAACAAGTTCCCCATGAAATGGTATAGGCCTAAACTTAGCAGTATCTTGGGGTGCTCTGTCAGCGCAAAACAGTGACTAAATCAAATACCCTCTATTCCCCACCTCGATCAGTTACAAAAGATGCAGTTTTCTGTATGGGAAACACGAGGCAGTGCTGTATAGGGTGCTCCTACAGGTGAGAAAACATGACAGTGAGGTGGGGTGGTGTGTGGATGATATGGAGAAAACAAAGATGCAGTGTTACCTTAGTGTCCTTACAATTTCATAATCTTGAGGTTTTAAGTTTCTATTATATAAAAAACAGATTACTCCTTTGAATATTGCAAATGCATGTGTGCACGTGGTGGAAATGTGCTTGATGATGCACCATAGAGAGCACACACTTGATGCTAAATGATTTTGCAAAATCCATGACTAATTACTGTACACTTCTTCAATTTTACACATTACGTTTATCAGGATAAATTAACTAAAAAAAAATAAAATACAAGAAAATATTTATTTGCTAAATACTTCAACTTCATGCCATCATTCAAACAGGCCATCCTGCAGGATACACACTAGTTGTCATCAAAGACTAGGCTTGTTGACTATCAAATGCCTACATAACAGAGACAGATTATTATACATTAATATGAATGTGATTTAAGATGTTGTACAGCACTTGCTGTATAGCTCTATAGTTTTTCATTTTAATCTTGTATAATGCCTATTCTATTTAAACAATTAAACCATTCCTAACCAAGGAAATCCTCAACAAATTTTGGAAAACAGCCCTTGACAGTCCTGCACTGAACCCCACTTCCATCAACAGGGACAGGGACTCATCTTTCACACCAACAGGTGGTCCAAAAGTCAGGCCCCATCGGAGTGGATCAGAGAGATGGGTCAGGGGTTAGCACAGGCCCCTCTCTAGTTCCACATTAATCTCAATCACCTGTGGGCCCTCTACTGCAAACATCAGATGGCATGGCATCATCTAATGCGGCACCTCAGAAAATGAGGGGTAAGTTGGTAATGGTGTTAAGGCATCACAGAGTTACAGGAACCCTCACCCATTAGGGATATCATGCCAAGGTCTGAGGTGGGCCGTTCACAGTTGGGGAGAAGATAAGAAGTGGTGAATCAATGTAGTCAAAGTCCTCAGGGATTCCAAATGATTTGTACATTTGGCTGTCGTCAAAAGAAAACTTCCTCTTGGCCTATGATTTAAATGCAAAAACATTATCTACAAAATGACAGGAACATTATGCACCATTACTCAGAACAGATAATTTAAGATCAAACATTGTGTAGCAATGCACAGCAGATAACATACAAGTGAAAGAACAAAATACTGGTTGTGCCCAGCCACCTTAAGGTACAAGACAATATGTTCTTTAAGGATAGATAGAACCGTGCTGTTTCATCTCCCTGAGAAAAGGCCTAGGGTAAGTTTACCGGTCCTGGACTTGCCATGTCACTGAACCCCAGGAGTACACCTGTGTGTGCTCAAGCATGCCTGTGTGAAAGCATGAGAAGACTATGTGTGGGGACACATGTTGATAATCAGGTTGTGGTGAAACCAAATATCATAAACATAAATGGTGCTTTGGTCACTGCAAAACACTCTTCACCACCATGGCCTTAGGGGCACTCACTGTCATAATCACCCCAGAGTCACCAGCAAATGTCACATAGCCCAGACACCTGTGCCGAGTGTGCTGGTAGTGTGGGTAATAACAGAAGACCTGGGTTGCTCTTTACATGCACATATGCATGCATGCATGCCTGTGTTTATGGGGGTGTTTGTACACACAAACACACAAAAAGCTATTATGTCATTAGTGGACTTTAAAGTGCTTGGAGCACAGAGGACTGCATGTTACCCCATCCACTGCTGGTTTGGCTGATGGAATAGCTGCCAATGACTTTAGTACAGTCCCTTCTCTCTTCACCACTTCCATCACCAGTCATTCCTCCCCCATATCTCTACATACTGCCAGTCTGTACACTGCCAGCCACAATTTCATTTTCACTCACTCATGTGCAGACCTACAGCAATAACACTACAGAACAATGCATTATGTAGGACTTTCATCAATGCACACAGCATTCAGGGCTTACGGGATGCCTCTAAATATGCTAATGATTAACTGCTTCACAAACATTTTATTTAGTTTGACTAAGTCCTTGACTGAGCAGATGGCCTAATGAGACTGGCACAAGTTATAGTGTTGCTCTCCTGAGTATTTAGACCCAGCGACCAACACCACCTTCAAAAAGTCAGTTCTATCTTTACTATGTGCTGGAGTGTTTGTAGTGTTAGGAAGATTCCAGGGAGACTGCAATGCAGAGTGGCAGGTGAGGCATCAGTGTTGACACAAAATAATTATATAAGATGTAATCCAAATGGAAAAGCAGTGAGGTTGGTGGCGTTGCTCCAAAGCAACACATTATTGTAATGAAGCACATTAATCAAAGGGCCAAAGGATAAGTAGGGACATCAGTGCTTGATCTAGTCTCGTTATGGGAAATGAAACTTAGCCATCCACCTGGACACAGCCTCTTTGGTAGAAAATGTTTTCTTTGCCTGCGGGAAACAGAAGAGAAAACAGAACAGAACAGAAAATTAACAGAAGTTCAGGATGACAAGCTAAACAATCTTTAACACTTTATGATGACTGCACTGTGCATGCCATTCTGTACACATGTAATTCAACAACTTTTGGAATTTTACAGTTTATTATAATATTATTATATGTACCAGTAGTTATCTGCACAGGTATAGTTCTTAAGCAATGTTTTAGGAGACCTTTGACTTCCACAGAGTTCTTTACAGTCATGATATCATTATGACCATAACAATTTGCACTAGGAGTATCCAGTGAGATGGATATATGTTTCAGGCAGGTAGAGAGAGTGAGTGAGCCTTAATTCCCCTACTTTTCAAGAGCAACAAGCACTACATCAAGCCAGAGCCATTAGCCACTTCCACTGCTAAGGGGACTCAATCACAGCTCCTCATCCATTAGGCTCTGGAAATGGCCTGAGGTGGAAAGATGGCAGCACAATCTGCTCTCTCAGTGAAACTCAACACTCAGCCTTTTGCCAGAGGACTCCCACTTGGCCATGGGGCAAAACAGGCTATCTGAATCCTGCTGGCTCCTCTATTGGCATTGCTGAGTTTCTGGGGGGTGGGGGGGTGGGGGGGTGGAGTGAAGAAGGTGTTCTTCCTACATTCAGAGCAGTGTTGATCAGGTGAGTCAGATTGAAGTGTCATCAGTATCTCACCCAATTTCTTCATTAGAGTGTTTCAGATAGTCCTAAATGCTGCATCAGTCTGGACACCTGTAAGCAATGTGCTATATGATGTACCATCATCAAAGAGATGTACCATCCTCCTTTAAGAACTGCTGCTGAGGTTCAATAAATGGCTATCTACCAGTTTTAACAGAATTAAGTTAATCTCTAACTAGAAAAAGAAAATAGTCTTAAACTAAAACACATAATGAACTATGTGTTATCTAAGCCACTGCTCCAGTCTTTCACAAACAGTTTTAATCCAGGCTTTAGTAACATTTAATGATGGTTTATTAACAGAGTGAAAGAGCATGACTATAACATCAGAATACACATACAGGACTACCTAAACCAAAATTATACATTTCATCTGATGCTTAATTGGAGTCTAAGAGGACACAAGTATTTACAGGGCCCATTCCACATGAAGGATTTGATTTTCAACTCAACGGGTGCAAAACCCTGGCAGTCCTCCTGACAATAGCACAGGGCCACGCAGTGTCTCCAGTATATCATCCAGATGCAAGCTGGGCCAAGCCTCTCCAGAAATCTTTTTATTTAGAAAACACACTGCCAACTTTGACTCTGCCTGTGATTAAGCAAGTGTTCCCTGACCCGCACTTAGCGGTTGGTCAAGTTTGCGAACTGGAGAAGATTATCTCTATAGCTGTCGGCATGAACGTGTGACAGTGGCAGGCAGCTCCAAGGCAGCAGCAGCTGCTGGATGTGAGTGGAGGTGATGAAAAGTGGATGTTGGCCCCTTTCCACACACACGGGGGGATCCCACTTGCGCTGATAGCTGTGGTGACGCTGCCCCTCTGAGTCAGTCGCATCACTGGACAGGCAAGTCCAGAAAGGGTGGGCCATCGGTGCACACAGCGGGACACTGCACTCAGCTGTCTCTGCAGCATCTCCGTCTAATACAGAACAGGCATGCATACACAGACACACATATGCACACACACACACTTACATGCACACATATGTAGGCTGATGTGTGTCTGCTCTGGGAGCTCTACAGGAGAAACTAGATCTTCCTGTACAAGAACAGGACACTCAAGAGGATCCCCCCAGCTAAATTTAACATTTATGTGACCTTCAAGTAGTCACAAATGCATGGCCACACACTCACCAAACCATAACACTTCAGAAATGGCCAGCTCCATTAGGACCAGGAGCAACTTTTTCTTTAAGTGTACTCATTACTGCTTCAACGGTAAGGGACATGCTTGCTGAACATATCGACTAAAACCAACTAGGAGAACTGAAAGCATGTACTTCTCCTTTGACAACTCATGTGTCAGTTCTGTAAAGTTAATTCTTATCCACCATAGAGCAGCAGTGTTTCAGAACTAATGTGACACCCACTGATATTCCCAGGTTAATCCTGACAGCTCAGGTCTGATATCACTGCAGCCACAGACAAGTAAAACACTGCAATTAGATTGGGCTACAACTAGAGGAAACCATTTTGATGATAGAAGACTCCTTTCAATGTAACAATTTACCTTGTGGGATAAGCTTCCCATGAGCACCAAGTAAACAAACACATGTGGACACATACACAGGGGCTCTTTTGCGGGCTGAGCTTACGGCCCCCATGGCCTGCCCGTCATGACTGAGGTAAAAATACCAGTCAGTAAATTAGCTGTGAGAAGGGCTGGGCTGAGCTGTGACAAACTGTTAATCTGGCCTGTACGGGTGGCGCCCGCCGCAAGGTCAGTGGCAGCTGGGCGTAATGTGTCGGTCGGCAGACAGTTTATGCTGAACTGAGCTGTGAAACAGTAGGCCATCTGCTCCAGAGCAACCTACTCAACAGGGCTTGCATCTGACTAAAACCTCAAGGGCAAGCAGTTGGCCTATTAAAGCCTAAGTGCTTGTGTATCTTTCCATGTGTGGTCCAGCCTCTCAACGCCTTTCAGCGTGTGGACCCTGAACAGTGGACTGGCTGTTAAGGACAAGATGAGATGACAGGAAGTGATGGAGGTGAGGACCCGAGAGGTGAATTTCCAGAGTTACTCATGCATCTCATTGAGCACCTGTGGGTCATACTCCCTGTACTTGTCCACCTTAGGCTTCAGGTGTGGACCCTCTGCTTTCTTAGGTCCTTTAGCTGTACAAGAAGTGCAGCCCTTTTCACCTTTACACACACACACACACACACACAAACACACACACACACACACACACACACACACACACACACACACACACACACACACACACACACACACACAAGTGCAACATCATAATCAAGACAAGCAAAGGGCTTTGAGCTCAAAGGCAAATAAATGACGGATGAAAGACTGATAAAGAACTGCTAAAAGACACTCATTTATTGACGTGCTAGTGTCAAACTATCAGCTAATAACAACTCCTCCAGGGAAAAGGCCTATTCAAGATCACAGATCATAACGCAGAAGGGTCGGCTGAGTGGAATGAATTTAGTAGACTGGTGAGATAAAATGAGGGGCAGTGAAGAATGTGATATGACTAATTCAAAGACCAAATCTAACAAATTCCTCAGAGTTAGTGTGCCCTGCCATTCATTATATATACAGACAACATAGACTGTGGCCTTTTAATGACAAAAACATAAGATTGTGCAGCCAGATGTCATTCTTCAGGTATTTTCAGCTATTTTTTTGACCAAGGGCAAAGAGTTCACAAGTAAGGTGGGTGCTGATACCAAAAGGACAAGCCTCAGCACAAGACATAAAGAATTTGACAATCTTAATCTTAAATATTTGCACCCAGTATTGAATATTCTTCCGCTATCTGTTAGCAAAATGTAACTGCCATGTGCTGTGGGCCATCTG
Source organism: Setipinna tenuifilis (assembly GCA_030347295.1). Classification (NCBI taxonomy): domain Eukaryota; kingdom Metazoa; phylum Chordata; class Actinopteri; order Clupeiformes; family Engraulidae; genus Setipinna; species Setipinna tenuifilis. Next base: position 7,616,262 of record CM059265.1, read on the forward strand.
CAAAAAGGAGGGAAGATGAGTGATAACGCCTTTCTTTTCTGCTGAATTCAGATTTCATTTGATGGCCCCTCCTCAATTAACAGGCCATCTAATGGCCCTATACTGTTTAGTATAGGGCCATTTAGCCCTATAACGGCCCTGCTTCTGTTTAGTGTCTACTAAAAGTAGTAACTGAGAAAACAGATGTCTGTGGTAAAGGTACAATACACAGGTCTGCCTTCCAAAATAATGAATATTCATTTAAAAGGTTAAATGCTGAAAATGTATCCCTTCTCTGCAGTAAAGACATACAAATCTTGTGGCTGCTAACAATGGACACCAGTCCTCCCACACCCACTCCTCTGACACTAAGCATCCTTTTTGGTCGGAGCATTAAAAGCACTCACTGTGCCTTGGTGGCCCACTTAAGCTTTGCCCACAGCTTGCTGCAGGGCTATTTTCCGCTGTTTCCCTTCATCATACTGTGGTGGGTAAAATACAAGTTTACACTATATGATATTTCTATCATTATGTAACAACATCACATATCTTATGTATTACAAATCCATGGAATAAGTTCTCAAACCTACACATCCCTAAACCAGTCATTACTGCTGTTGTCATAGCAACAAGGACAAGCGTGTTAGATCATTGCATTTATTGTCTGTCATCATAAATGCACCTTAATTCACCAACCCCAACCTGACAAAATAGTCCTCATCCATCTATCATGCTGCATTTGATATAAAATCATTTCTAAGTTTGAGTTCTTTGGATGAAATAATATTCAGACCACCTGTTTTGTGCCTAGAAAAATGTTAGTCATTATGTAAATTGATTTGATGCATGTTTACTTTTCTTATCTTTCCACATCTGGGAAGGGCTTGGTGAGGTCTGAAACAAGGTTTACGATAATAAATGGATATCAGATTCAAATAATCTGAAAGCAATCTGGCCAAACATTCACTAAATAATATGAAGACTGGAAAATCAGTATGCGTAACAGGTGTGTACTCAAAAATTACTGTAGTTTGCAATTCAAAATCTCTAACAATTGTTCGATTTTGCTCATATGGACAAATCTCCCTTTGCTACTGACTCTACTCTGCATAGTGTCAATGGAGACTTGGTGTTAAATAGCAGCGACTTGGCGACTTGGTGAAGTTCCTAAAGTCTTGAACCAATGTGAAGAAAAGGCCTTGACAAATAATGTATAATGTATGTTATAAACAACAAGTGTGTATTATGCAAGGAGTCATCAGGTGTGCAGGGACAGTGAGTGGACATAAAGCTGTGGTGTAGAAGCAGAAAAAACGATGATATTACCTGTTTCTCTAGTTCCTTAATCCTGCACTTGTGGGCATACATGACTTTGCTAGGTAATGCCCAGAAGTAGCCCACTCGCTCACAGTCCACCATGTTGTCATCCAACAAGCTCTGCAGTACCTCCTTTACAGACAAGTGTGCTTATATAAGACATGGAAAAACTGGATTCTAATTCAATTTCAAGGTATTTTTAAGAGTAAATACATAAACGGTGATAATTGCCACATTAAAAATACAAACTTCTGTGGGAAAATGTAAAGCAAATATAAGTACAAACACATTAAGACACAAGATTAGGGCCATTTCTACATCACAGGCACTAGCACAAGTCATCGTGTCCACAGAGAAAAGGACCAAAAGCGCACAAATCATAAAACGACTACAGTACAAACTATTTGTGCATTCAGCGGCAAGTCACTTCCTTGGCCATCTGAGAGATTTCACACAACCTAACTACACTGGCTAATGGTGCACAGCTGACATCTAAAGTGTGGAAAATGAACCACTACGACTGGCACAGAGCTGCAGTGATGCTGAGGTTCAGTACTTAGTGAAAAAAACTGTGCTCGTCTTGACCAGAGACCTTAAGGCCATCAGACAGTCAAGGTCATCAGACTGAGCTGGAGCTGAAGAGCTTCTCCATCTCAAGCAAGACAGAAATGTAAATAGAACTTGCTATTATGCCCAATTATCACAGCACCCAACTTACGCCATGTCCTAACTACAGCTGTCTGATTATCTTGTTGCATGGAATGCTGTCTTTGCGTAAGTTGGAGTCCATTAAATGAACTTTTTTGTTGTCCAACCAAAATGATTGTGTTGCTTTTACACTGTCACACTGCATATCATTAGGAACTGAATACAGTATTAGAAAAGGACCTTTGGAGATTAACTTGGATATTGGCTTAATCCTGTCATTTTTACAGCTTCTTTAAGTAGCTCTAAACGATAATTTAACATATTATTATATGCTAAACAACTTTTATCACACTATACATGTATGCAGGCTGTGCCTGTGTTAAAAGCACCCAGCCAGGTGTTTTGTCTATGCTGTTTATGAATAACTATAAGACACAAAAAAGTAGGAAAGCACTACTTTGAACAGATATGTCTCTTCACATGGTCTTGCCTCACTGTGACAAATTTGAGTAAGAAACCCATTAATGTCCCTTCAACCTCTAAAAACACCCCGAAATCCTCTCAGTCTGTCACTAAATCACCAGCACACCACAGTGGAACCTGGGCCTGGAACATGTGCTTTTAATCGTCTGCCACAAGCCCCCAGATCAGATTTCTCACAATTAAGATGACGTGCAAGGCACAGACCCTGGAGCCTCACTTCAGCTCCACACACACAGGGCTGCTGTTGTTTTCAGCCTCACTTCTCTCATGACCGTGCACTGACGAAGTTTCACTCATTCGTGTGTATATGTCAGGACTCTCTCTCATAGTAAACATGTGGTGTTTACAAGGGTGAAATGCACCTAGGCCTCAGAGAGGTTGATTTTGCTTAAGTAATTTGAAATTCGTTGAGTTATTATGATTGGCTATGTTCACTGTCTCTCTCCAGGCTATATAAAGATGTAATCGCACCCTGGAGGACTTGGTTGCCATGGCACTGTTGACCCATGCTGCCTTTGCCACTGTGACGGTCAGCCAATCAGAGTTTGTTATGGGATGGCGCAGACTGGGCTGTTCATGGGAAGCATATTATGTGCAAACATGTTGAACATGTCTGGAATGCTTGTTCTTTAACACAGACAAATTACACATGTGTGAGACAGCCTTTTTAAAGGGTCAGCGGGCATTCCCAATAAAGGCTGTTTGTGTATATCTGTTCTGCCAGCATGAAGCTTTTATTTACACAAAAAAATAATCAAGATGAAAGACAATTCAAGCTCATATGTTATTACTGGTAAAGTGTCAAACTATTTGTTCAATAGTTTTACTGATAAAAACCTACATTCATAAAGTCTCAATTCAGTAATGTATGGACAGAATACTTTTAACCTTAACAGTGCCTCCCCATGGAGACTTTATAAGGTCTGGCCAATAAATATTGTCTCAGCTTACACAGCATCAACCTTGTGCATCCCTGTTGTGAAGGTCTTATGTCAAAGCTGATACTTACTAATTTGCTTCTGTTTGGTTGCAGAAGGAGCAGCGTGAAAAGAAAGAGAAAAAAAGGTAGGGATTCCCCATGATGGTACAGAATCTAAAACAAAAGTCAGATAACAAATACTAAAGATTACTGTAAATGTAAACAAATTCCAGATTAAAACAGTGATGGGGGTGGGGATGGGGTAAGGGTTTGGGGTGGGGGGAGAGATGCATGCGTTTGGATTTTTTCTAAGATATTGCCCTTTAAACACACACAACACAGAAAATCAGAAATGCAGATGGTTAATGATAAAACAGCTTAATTAACAAATCACGTAAAACGGAAAATAGAGCTCATACCATGCATTTTATTTATATTTAAACGTGCAAAAAAGTAACACTGAGCCAGGACGTACGAAACAACAATGACGAAACGTCCTAAAGCCCAAAATACAGCTTTAAAAGCAGTAAGGGTGTTGGTTATTATAAAGTTACTTCATACCACATCGCTCCCCCCCCCCAGCTTTTCTTTTGCAGTAACCATAGGCAGGACAGACAACAAACAATGGCCTTCTCAGTGTAATAGGTCCATACAAATTGGAACCACACGTCTCGATTCATCCAGGCAGACTTTCATGTCATCCGCTGCTGTCCCTCACACATCACAACGGCACTGAGGTCTGAGAATACCATCTCACTGATACTGATTTTACTGACAGTGACGGTACGGCCTGTGACATTTCATTTAAGAAAGACTTCCACAATTACATTTATACCACCCCTTGATTGGTGGACACCTGAATTCTCTGGGCCCAGCCCAGTGGTTGGTAGGCTTAATTAGCGTCCATCACAGGCGAGGTACTAGTCAGAATCACTATATCTTTAAAATACAGATTCCAACTGCAACATCAGTTCATATAACTATTATAAATAACACTTTCTGTACAGTAAATAGGACAGTGAATCATTGAATCAAAAACCTTACTCAACATTCAAACATTCAACAAACTTAACATTCAAACCAAATGGCATTAAAGTTTTTAAATGGTAGATCTGATAATGTTCTCTCCTTAAGAGTAAAATATCTAAATTACCTCCTCTAGGGGGCAGAGATAAGTTCTCTAAACCTATGTTTTTCAAAGATGTTGCTTCTGTGTTCTGCAATACGTGTTTTGAATGACCTGCTTGTTTTACCAACATATGATTTGCCACAAAAACATGTTATGAGATCACAGATTTGGTACTGCATTATATAACTCCTTTGATATTGATCTCTTTTCCCTTGTGTAGATGTTTACAACTGCCACATCTATAGGTATAACTATGTTGGTTACAGTTAATACCCTGTGGGGATGGGTGCTAAAGTAATTTGGGACACTATTGGTTTGGGAGACAGATAAGAATGCACTAGTTGGTCTATTAAGTTTCTACTTGCTTTATATAATACAAATGGTGGTTCATTAAATATGTCTCTCAATTGATGATGTGACTAGTATATAACAGTGTTTCATTATATGTTCTTTAACTGAACTTCTACAATACACAGTAGTGACTATTACGTGTTTATTTGATTTCTTTTTAGTTTTTTTCCTTCAGTAATCCCGGTCTAGAAATCCCTAATCCCAATACTTGGAGATGCAAGGATGCCCTTGCCTCTTACTCCAGGATGTACAGTACATTCTGAACTTTGCATGAGCTGATAGAACCGACTCTAGTCTTGCCATGGCGGTGCACATGTTTTTTTTTTCAATATGTTATTGTTAGTGGCTCCTTTGCTTGCTGGAGCCACTCTGTGAGGTATGGATGTTGCTGTTAGCCTGTTATTGTCAGAGTGTACCCGGAATACACTTACATTTCCTCCCAGTGTCCTGGATGTGTTATCAGCGAAACTCTGAAATGTACATGGACATAACAATATTTATCGCTGCGGTTTTGTTAAGTGCAGGAAGCAGAATGTGACATCTCTTTAGTACCAAGTGTACAGTACGTGCTGGCCTGAGTCACCGGGTGAGACGCCGGAGCCATTAAAGGCACCTAAGAGCGCAGATTACTACACCATTTACAGTTGTAAGAGCTGTAGGCCTATATGACACTGTATATATGCTACTGTATATGCTACTTTATTAGCGGCTGTTGTAGTTTGTGTGCGTAGGTGCAGCATCTTTGGACTCTGCTTTGCCCATCTAATGCTTGCTGGCTGAAGCAAGCAACACAATTAGAGTAACCAACATCCCTCTGCAGCCAACCCCATGCCAGTTGCCAGTATGATACATTTACAGACACTGTTCTTGGGGCGATTAGATTAGCTATCTTAATTTACCCAATTTACTTTCCAAACCGTGAGAGACTAGAAAAGTGCAAAGTTGACGTAAACGAATTTAAATGCCAGGAAAGACTTTCGCTGATGTGTATGGAAACTATGGCTTGATTAACTACGATTCAGTCAGTGTAGATATGTTTTGCCATTTTTAGTAGGCTACTCAAGCTTTCATTTTAACAGAATATTATCTCACCTATTAATCGTCAATTCTTGACTTTTTAAACAACAGCACACATCAAATCGACTTTTCCAACGTTCACTGGCAGGTAACATTGCCATGTACAATTTGACATGTAAAATTTCCCGCGGTGAGTCACGGAGGGGAGGCGACTGTCAAGTACGCATGTTTCCAATGAGTACGGGTCTCTGGCGCCCTCCGCTGTCACTTTCGAGCTGAGGTCATGTTTACTGCCTTCCCAGTGAAGTATCACAGTGTAATCATTTTATCACGTCACCATGTATTAGGTAAGATACAGTCGGTTTGGACACCGATTTTGATACAACTTTGCAATGTCGCCGATAGGGACAGTAGAGACACATCACTAGGCCTAAGGCCTATTTTAGGGCTCAGGAAGTTAGTGCAGTTTTTATGTTTTCTACAGTCTAGTCGGGGTTTCCATTAGCCATTATATTCTTGGGTTTTTCATAGCCTTTTTTCCTATCACATCAACGTTTCATGACTTGGGACTTAACTGTGCTGTCCAGTGAAGAAGCCAAAATGCAAGGAAACTTACATATTGGCAAGTGCTAACGGCAACTACCAGTTCATCCTTAGATTCACCGACACATTGTAACTCAGCATTCTGATCATCCTGTATCACCAGTTCTGCACACCTAAATGTACTTTCTGCTGGCATTCTACCCCAGTTGACAACGTATTCATTATAGGTCTCGAGTGCTAATTAAGTAAAAAAACACAAATACAATATGCTTTAAAGACTGCATAATTTATTTCTGTGCAGAGTGCTGGAGAGACAAAGCAATTATTGGTCGCACTGTAAGGTAGTTGTGAGCATACACTGCAAGCACAATATGGCCAGAAAGAAACATGACAGACAGCCTACAATGTCTGCAAGGACTACAACTGGTGTTTACGGTGGTGTCAACTGTGTCATACAGAACTATTCATAAGTTGGAATGTGTGAAAAATGTAGGCCTAGTATTTAAGGCTGTGTTTCAAAGAGCATAAAGGCTATGTGCACAACATTCAAGTTGATTCTACCATAGATAACAAAGTTGTTTTTTTTTTAAAAAAAACTCTTAACAGATAACACAAAGCATGAAATACAAACATCAAGTCAAATGTTGAGGACACAGACTCATCTCAATATTAGAAAAAGTTATGATCTCCACGTGAAACACGTACTTGAAACCTGAAAACGGGCATTAACATCTCTATGGGCACTTTTGTCATTTGGCATCATAGTCACTGTATGTACACAATGAGAATTAAATAATTTAACAAGAAAATAAATTTATACTGTGCAAAAAACCAATATACACATGCAATTTACGCATTCAAAAATAATCAAACATTTTCACATTGTTCCTGCCTGTGACAAAGTATTAATTGACTTGAAGTAATCAGGCTGTACGGTCTGAAAAAAAAAAAACATAATTTTGCAGTCTGTTGAATCAGCTTCGTAATATGTCTTAACCAGTTTTAAAAACAAGTGATAGCATATCCCTTCTTGCTCCCCATAGCTAAAAGATTTCCTTCATTAGCCATGCTCACGTGTCATAGGTCACTGTTTATGCCACATATAGTAATGAAGCAAAATGCTATTGCTTGTTGAAAGTCTATCACAAACATTACACATATTATACAGCATCTTGAAAAAAAACTATCCCTTATCTCCCCAAAAGCTTGTGCTCATTGCATTCTACAAAGACCTACAATAAGTGCTTCACTTGCTATCTCCATTTTGCAGTTGCATTTGAAATGGTCTTATGTGCACAATCACACTTGCACATTCACACACCAACCATTTCCTGCATCAGATATAGCACATTTATATCCAGCCCAAGTTCATTGGCTCTTTCTGTCTCAACCAGTAATTAGGAAAAACGAAGACATCATAGTGAAGGACTCCATCCATACATATTGTAACTTTTGACCAGTTGCAAACAAAACAAAATAATAAAACACTCCCACCAAAGACACCAACATAAAACTTATTTTTACATCCAGTATTTATTTTCTCACCCTTACAATCAAATATTAATTTAACTAAAATGATTTTAGTGGATGGCTCTTTGAAGTCAACACATAATGATAAAGGTACACATGTACTGGCCATATAAGGTGCGTAACTATTGCATGATCTATTAGTTTAGTTTCATCAGCACTTTTGCCCTAATGCTGTATGAAAGTAGGGACAGAAATTCCAAATCTTTTTTGTTTGTGGCATACTCATGAAATTAAGATATTACTGGTAATAAATGGAAGATGATTTTGTAACACAATAATGATATATGACTCAGCAAATTATTATTTGCAGTGTATTTTTCTGTTCTAATTACAGCCAAACAATAGGGATGGCATCACACAGTTCTGCACCTACAAAGCTCAGTAAGTAGTGACTGTGTTAAATGTGCTGCTCTTTCCACTGAGAGCCCACATCTAGTGCATGCTGCAGATATTTTGAGTCTTTTATACTTTCAACCTCCATTCATTTTGCATCAGGGGCCGGCCACCCCACTTGGGACCATTCCTACTCTCTACTGAAATGGTGGTTTGGCGTCACTGATGAAAAGGGATTCCATGTGCGGTCTGGGGTCTGTGTCTTACTGACTGAAAGCTCCAGTATACTCATTGTGTCGTGCCGTGTGCATGAAAACGTGACATCACCGATGCGCCAGACCCTTTATACTTGCACCCGAAACAAGCCCCAATCTTCTTATCAGAGGTAACAAATGCCACAGTAGTTAACCAGTTCACAAAACCTTGATGAGTGAAACAAGACTGAGGTTTTGATTTGGTAATTAAACTGAACAAATCCGAAAAGCTTCGGGTCAGTATGTATATTTACTTTTTCAGCTGTATAAGACGTTATGAGTAGTGGTAGGATGACAGGATAAGACAAAATAAGTTAGCTTAATAAACGAATTGCAGGCTTGCACCTATGTTGGTTTGTGGATAAAACTGAACAAAATCATAAAAGTTTTTGGTCAGTGTTTGTATTTCTTGTGAGTATCCAGCAATATTAGCATTGTTGTAGCAATGGAAAAGACATGTTTTGAATGGGCTGCTTTGACCTGCCTCAGACAGCCAGATGCGCACTTAAAAACGCAGCGCCAGATGTGCACAGACATCATTTTGACATCACGTTCTCGTACGCACGGCGTGACATGGTGAGTATAAATCTAGCTTGAGTGCAAATAGTCAGGCAGGTAAGGGTGGTGGCGGTGGTGGGTGTGGGGCTGGGCAGGGGATGAGTCACTGTAGGTAGCGGTACACCTTGAAACAATGGTTCCCAGAGTCTGCCACCACAACATGGCCATCAGACGTGAGGGCCAGACCCTGTGGGCCGTAGAGAGGGTCCGCTGATGTGTTGATGTAGGAAAGAAAGGAACCACTGCCATCAAATACCTGCGTCAGGAAAATCCATTAGTCACATAACGTAGATAAAAATAGGGACCAACTGTTGATAGAAACGGGTAGCAACTGCTTAATAAAAATCTTTAAATATATGTAATTAAAAAAAAAAAGAATACAACAGAAGAATACGAATATTTAACTAGTGGACATATTTCTAGCTGTCTCCTGTGTGCCTACCAAATGCTTGCACTGGCTTCCATCAGGAGTCCTTTAGTGCTGTCCTTGAGTAAACAACTACTTAGGATGAACGACTAACTCACCTGTATCCGACTGTTGCCCCAGTCCGCCACTATGATATTGCCATTAATATCCACTGCCACCCCTGTAGGTGCATTAAACTGTCCATTTCCTTCACCATTAGACCCAAATTTAAGCAGAAACTCTCCCTCCTGATTAAATACCTGTAGACATAAGACACAATGAGGTTCTATGACTGCACATCTGTTAGTTTCCTCAGACATTATCAGGGTCATGAGTGAAATGTTTTGGTGTTTCTTACCTTCACAGAATGGTTGTGGAAGTCGGTCACAATTATTTCATTGCTCTGGTTCACTGCAGCAAAATGAGGACCTACAGAAGAGAATGATATTTATTACTCATTTAAAATTTAAATTCAAATTATCACCATCAGAAAGGTTATCCGTTGCTAATTGCCATTTTAACAACATCGAGATCACCAAACTTGTATTCACAGACCAGCGAACTGTTTGTCTCCATTGCCACGGTTTCCAAACTTTGTGACCAGCTTGCCATTAGTCTGGAATATGAAAACACAGCAGGCCTTGTTGTCCACCACGATGATGTGGCCGTTGCGGTCTACGGATACACCCTTAGGTCCCATCAGCTTTCCAGAGCCAATTTTTGCCTAAAGAAGTATTGTTAGCGTTAACAGCTGACACTCCCTTTACCATTAGTGCTATATTACACCTATGGACAAAACATCAAGGCATACTGAAGTGGTAGCTGATGGTGACACACAGGATTGTTAACTGGTATTTAAAATTTCAATGTGTTAAGATGCCGTAGGATTTCATTGGCTGTACTAGGTATAATTAGCTTGACAAACTTACCTTGAATTTCCCCTCACTTGAGAAGATGCTGACCCACTTGTTGTCATAGTCTGCTATGATGATATCACCATTTGGATGAACAGCTACACCTGTGGGTCGCTGAAGTTGTCCTGGTGAGCGCCCTCGTACTCCAAAACGGCTTTTAAACTGTCCATCATTTGAGAATATCTGACAGAAAATTGTAACCATTAGTGTACTCATATGAGGAATGAATAAGAAATAATGCACTAATACGGTCTCAGCAGAAGAAACATACAGACTGTGCTGTGGTTACTCAACCTTGGATCCCATAGCAATTCACTGAGGCCATGTTACATTTGCACTTTCAAAATAAGATAAGTTAACATTTACCTTATAGTAATTCTATCTACTATTTGATGTGTCACCAGAGGTGGAACTGACTTCATACAAACCCTGCCATGTAATCCTTCTGCTTGTGCACTTAACATGGGTGTCTTTGTTTTTACCAGACCTTTCTGTTTGATGATTTGTGTGTTCATTAGGGTCAGCTTGTTTAGAAAATGGTTGGATCTCTGTCGGTCATGGTGCAGCTGTGTCACATGACCAAAAGTTATTCTATTCAATAGCTAGTATCACAAGCATATTGCTTAAAGACATATGAAAAACATCATTACCAAAATATCATTTAACAGTTCTAAAAATACAACTAATGATTAATGTCAGCTTCAATGAAGTCAGCCTTTTCAATGCAGTTCATTAAACGATTGTACCTGAACACACTGATTGTTGCTGTCTGCTATTAAGACTTTGCCCAGTGAGGATGCTGCCACTCCCTGCAGGTTGGTAAATTCACCTTTATTTCTCCCCTTTGTACCTGGAAACCACCAATATCATTAGTTTTTATTCCAACACCACCACTCACAGAGAGATCTTAAACTCTGATACTACTGAAGACAGGGGGTGAAAGTAGGCCAGTACAGCCTGGTACTCCATACCACTAAAAGATTCAGTGGTGATATCCTGTACTGTTAAATGTCAACAGCTGCCTGTCAGACCTCCTGTTAGGTTGCGCTTTTTCAGCAAGAAAGCATAACTACTGACCGTTAGTCAACGAAAATAACAGGTTATTTTGTTATCTATAGCTCTAAGTTGTTCAGAATTGCCTCTGAACTCAGCTGTCACTATTACTTACCACCCTCTCACCAGTGTGCTCCAATGCTGTTAGGAATGTAAGGGTGAGCTGCGCTTACATGGTGGAGACAAATGTGTAAGTTTTACACAATGTCACATGTTTCTCGTAATTTTGTTCATTATATTACATATGAACCCAGGAAAAGAATTAAAGAGGAATTTGTAGCACAAGTAAGCTGCAAGCATGCATTCAGGGGTTGTGAAAGTATAGATCTGTCCCCACCCCAATATACAGTGAACTTCAATTCTTCAGTGAATCTCAATGTATCTTACTGCAATTTCCCTTCCCTTTTACACCACTGCCTGGCTGGATTTCTTCTTTCAGACAATGCCTATAATCCGCTAGCAACTCCAGTTGAGTCCAACAACAGCCCTAACTTAACATAATATGCATAGAAAACTTAACTATTATATTCCAGTTCAGTCAGAAGGTACACATGATTGGGAACCTTACCTATCCGGAACATGAGGTCATCCTCAATGGGGTTCTCTTTCCTCTTGCCTGTGCTGTACATGCTGGCGGGGCGTTTGATGGCACGCTGCTTCACATGCCCACTGCCCGGGGACTTCAGCCGCTTCTTTGTACCATCCACTGTACTGGCACTGAGCAGGAGATCAGTGGACTTCGTGGCACGGATGGTGAAGGGGCTGCCTTTAATATGCTGTTCATAGAGGCGTAGAGAGAGTGTGTAGCGGCCCTCGCGTGGTGCTGTGTATAGAAACTCATAGGTGCCATTTTTGTGGTCCAACACCTCCCCACCATCCGCCAGGCCTCCATCTGGAGATACCAGCTCTGCTGTTAGGCACGCATTGCCCATCTGACACAGCTCGCCATCCTTGTCTTTTGTCGTCACAGTGATGGACATGGGTCGTCCCACCACACACTGACGCAGGCCGTCACCAGTGGCGACCGTTTCTGCAGCAACTGCATTTGTGGTAACAATGGCACCCAGATTATGAATGGACTTTTTAAGGCCCTCCGTCTCCACCAGGAAGTCCAGCTGGTTGTTTTCCTCTGGTTGCAGTGGCAGCTCCTGATTGGCCAGCTCCTGCAGGCGCTCACTCATCTGCTTCTTAACGAGCAGCACCTCAGCCTCAGACCCGTGGCTCAAGGTCTGCTCTGTAAAGCTGCAGCTGCTGCTGATGCCCTCCTGCCCTGACAGCAGCGAGTCCAACTGGGCCTGCAGTACCTGGAGCCATCACCACCACACACACACATACACACACAAACAAACAAACAATAAAATGACCACACTGATCTTACTTCTCTCTGTTACGCAGCTTTCAAATATATACAGCAAGTTGGACACAAACTGATGTTCCCAACAATGTTATTAAATCTGCTACAATAGCAGATTTGGAGTATAAAAAAGTATGAGACAGGCAACATTCTATAAACCCACAGAGCAATGCCAGATTTTTTAGAAAAGAAGGCAAGAATTAAGGCTGTAATGTGTATAAAAATAAAACCAAATTTGTTACCATGCATTCTTTTCAGCCGAAAGACACTAGAAAACACATTTATAGCTCTAGGGCCTCTGTACTTTGACCCACTGTACACTCTACATAATAGATGACTTTTAGATAACCACTGACACGTTTCAGGTCACAGACTGGATGAATGGTACTTCTCTAATCTTCACCATATGAACAGAAGAGCTCAGTAACAAACTATTTCACTCCCTCAAAAAAGAGTCGAAATGCAAATGTGTAACCACCCACCTCAATCTGTTTGCCTTCATCCTCCTCCACTGCTGCCATAGAGCTACCTGACCCAGCTAACCTAGCTCTTGTTACTGTATTAAATAACAGTACAATGCAGGCACACTCAGAGGCCCAGGCACATGCACAGACAAACAAACGTCACTGTTTATGCGCCTTTTAAAGAGTGGAGATAAGAGGAGCTCAAGAGCATTGGCTGGCTGTCACACCCTCTCCCGGGTGATTCATTACCATGTGACTGGGAAGAGGCTGCCAGCACTCCACAGAGGGACAGTGAGTGGTTGGGGTGGGACATTACGTCATGTTGGCCTCAGCTGCCAGATTCACTATCACTTTGATTGTTTAGCAGAGCAGCTGAGCCACAGAGACGTGAGGAGCCAAAATGCCTGGTGTGGCTCAAGATAAACATGAGCTGTAGATAAACCAAGACAGGATGACTTAGCTGAGAGGTTCACAGACCACAGGTGGTTGCAGAGGAGACAAGATATAAGGTTAAGACGAATATGCTCAGGTACAAAACTGTTTTCATTATAAATGTAAGACAATCCATTATTTTAAATGAATGTAGCATTAATTGTATTTGTCCTCTAAATTAAAAGGGTTGTTATGGAACTTCCTCCCCCATCCTATTAAACATCTCTGTCATTTAACATCTGTGCCCTAAAATAAATTATGTTTCTCAGTTAAAAGGTCACTTGTAAGTACCACATCACAGAGCCGCTTATTGCTAAGTTTTACTTCACACTTGGTAAGCACCAATATTTATTGCTGCCATGACGGATTAATAACTAACAAGGCAATGAGATCCCAGTTAGCAGTGAAATTCCTCAAGTAAAGCACAAATTCATAAGCTTGGGACCAATGTGTGGATATGAGGTTGTTTGTGTTATGCTCACTGATGTGTGCATGTGTAATTATAATTTACAGCTTTGTCTCTACATGCGCCAACTATTACTTCACAGTGTTTCCACTTACCTTCTGTTTCAGCCCATAGTTGACCTCCAGTTCCATGAGCAGGACACTCTTACGCACATTGAGGGTTTTCTGCAGCTCGTCAAATGTAGCATGGATGTCGTCCTCTATGGAGGCCTTCTGGTGGGTCAGCCTCTGCAGAATGTCCGAGAGAACCTGGAGGGCTGTGTCAATCTCTGGAAGCCTGTAAACGAGGGATGGGGATACAGACAGGGCACGTGATGGGGGCCAAGGGGAGGAGAAAGAGGCAACGTAAAGGCTATCTGTCAGTCAGGTTCTCCCTCAGCCCTGGGACATCTGTGTGACCCCAATGCTCACCTGCTCTTGACAGCGTCCAGCTGGTCCTGCAGCGAGGCCTTGTGCTGCTCCAGCACATCCTTGAGGGGAACAGTGGGGTGCTCCGCATGCTCGCCACTGGTGCACTCATCACACATAGCCGTTTCACATGGAGGACAGTAGAACTCCATCACCTGACAACCACAAACAAGAAACTGCTTACCAGACAAGTTGAGTGGAAATTTAACTACAGACACAAGCATAAATCAAATATATGCCAGTGTTACTGACAGCACCTCTTATATGCAAATATATGCCACTGTTACTGACAGCACCTCTTTTTTAAAAATTGCAAGAAGTTTCCCAATTCATTGGAAAGCCTCTTACACCTGGTTGCCCCATAATAGACATCGCAGTCTCTTCCAAAAGGTTTTGTGTCTGCAGCCCCACACAGTATTTTTTGACAACTCATTCCTCATACCAAGACATTACATTGTTGTCACCTGTATTATTTCAGAACAAGGGAGCAAAATGAAGTGAGGCAGGATTGCAAAGTTTCATAAAAAATAATCTTCCCTGGCATGTAGCACACATGAAGTACATGAAGGTCTGTGACAACAAAATGAAATGGAGTAATAGCCTTCTCTGGGGATGTTTTCATTTTGTCTAAAGGACATACCAAGCCAGGGGTAGTCAGCAAGCATTCTTGCTAACCAACAATGTGTTTCTGCCCTAGCACATGAGAGTTCTCTGAAAGAAGCACACAGAATGGCAGGATAACTCAGCAATGAGAACTTCCCACTGCTGAGTTAAAAACATCTCACAATTAGCAGTTGGTGGCCTTAGGTGAAGATGCTTGAGGGTGAGAGAGCATGATCAAGCCAGTAAAAACATAGGGTGGAGCAGACAGGAGTGGGTAAACAGCTTGAGACAGGAGGTGGAGGAAAAACCCCAGACCTAGAAAAAGACCTAGAAAAACTGTAATGGATTGTGACAAACATTTTCAGCTGGAAAACTCAATGCATGGGTTATTGCTCATCAGCTAGCTGAGCACATTACACTGTAGGCCAGAACCAGCAGGTTGAATTGGTCAGAAAGCTGCTATGGACATGCCAACAGAGTGGAGCATACTACGCCAACTCTGGTCAGATGGCTGACCATAGGCTCGTTGTTTTACAAGCTTTACAGAGAGAGCAGGGACAGACTTACGTTGCCTGCATGGTTGGGGCAGGAAAGGGGCTGTCCGGTCGCCACGGCACTGATGTTGTCGAGGACACTGCTGTCGTCACTGCTGCTGTCAGGGCTGCGCTGCAGGACGTCCATCAGGTTGGTGATGAAAAAGTTGCTCTGCAGCGCCGACACACCCCTCTCTGGCAGGATGGACGTCTGACGGCACACAGGACACGACAGCGTCAGACTGTGAGCTGGGATGTAGTTCTGCAGACACCTATACACAAAACACAAAGAATAAAGGAATACGGTGAGAGTTTTTGGATTAAGAAAAACATTCTGCCCACCCTTCACCACAGTATGTAAGTGACGACGCTGCCTTTTTCGCATCTGATTTGGGGAAAGTATAAAGACAATAAAAATGGTAAGTATTGTATAACAGCCATTATTTTCTCAATTCAGGTTCTTTCCTTGACCTGGTACAGGGGGTAATTGAATGTAGTTGCCTGGCTTTCACTAGGAGAAGAGTACATGGTGAGTAGGCTATACCTTTCACAGAAGGTGTGGAGACAGGGCAGGACTTTGGGGTTGTTGTAGCGGTCCAGGCATATGCTGCAAATCAGGAACTGCTTGTCAATCTGACGTACAACTGGGCTGGGGAGAGTAGCAGCTCCTTCACTGGCCATCCTAAAGCCCTGACACAGCAGCCCCACGGTCTCTCACCCCACACCCTGTACACATGCCACAGCAAAGCAGAAAAAGGTTAAAGACACATTTGCTATTTAATGTATGCTTTACCTAACTGTAAGAAAGGTAATACACAAAGCACATCATACAGAGCAGAAATTTGCACTTTCATCTTGTAAATACAGATATCTAACAAGCATCTTAAATGCTGGACATTAACCACCATTTCTGTTAAACAACAAGAGTTCTGTTAAATGCAGATTAAATATTTTATGTTACTTATAAGATGTATTCTGCTGTTTTCTTTTTCATAGCTATTGACCAGCACTCTTGAGTGCTCTCTCATTAGCTTAGTAGTTATTTAGGGAGACACTGTGGCCACTGAGAAAGCACCCAGAGAAAGAGCAGAGAAAATGAGGAGTTTGGGGAGGTCAGGCTTGGGCCATGGCACACGAGCCTGTCTTCCAGTAATTGGGTCCAGAAAATACCAGAGCATTCATGTTCATTGAGTGCTATGAAAAAGTGGTAGAGAAGGCTACATTCTGTTATTCTGCTGTGAACACATTCAGACGCTGAGAAAGCCCATCTATACCCCCAAATGATCAGGCATTTCAGACATCTGAGCCATTTTAGGCCCTCAAGGAAGTCTGAATAACTAAGAGATTATGTTTGGAAATGGAAACCAAAATCCAATATGACCGGTAGGAAGCAATACATTCTGACCTGTTCATGTACTCTGAAGTAACTTTACAACACATGCCATGGAGCTCAAATATTTACACAAATCTCTATCAGAAGTTGTAACAGCTCAATCACACTTTGCAATCTTAATAAGTCATGCAGGTTCCCTAGTACCTTCTACTAAAAGGTACTGCAAATGCCCTTGGACAGAAACCGCAAGAGGAAATGAATAGTGCACAATATCAGGATGGTTAAATAGAGTGATGAAATTAGCCTTGTCCTAAATGGAACTCTTCAAGACTCCCGTAACTTCAGGAGTGCAGTCAGTGCATGGGGATTACTCTGTCCCATTTCTCATTTTGGACAGGGAAACAGTGCCCTACACCTCCCTTCAGTTGGCTGTTGTCAGGATGGACAACATGGATGGTTTATTTTCGCAGAGAAGGACTGTGCCAACCAATGCAAACAATATCACCATTTCATAAACTACGCAAGCGTTCTCGCTCTAGTTATTGACCCAACCTGCCCAAATGCTTTTGACACAGCATTCCTAGTGATAAATATTTGATCACAAAAACAGTGCCCCATCATGCATTACCAAAACATCACACTCAGTAGACTTCAACAGACCATGGCCAGTGCTCCTCAACTGCCAGAAAAACTGAGCTGCAGGTATCAGAGGACATATGGTGATATGAAGGCAGCCACAGCACAGTGTTCTATTCTAAGTAACTTCAACAAAATGAATAATTTAATGTTTTCTTACATGCCCTACTTTAAGCTTGTGCATTAAGGTATGCAGTATGTAGAGTTTGGATAACCACTCCAGAGTGCAGGGTTGGCACCATACAAGCCATCCTGATTGCACTGCATAAATTTAAGAGTTGTTTAACATATTAAATTGCCAGAAAATGTGGCTATGAATGCATGCACAATTATGGCTAGAATAAAATGTACATTTCTTTGTTCAAAATGACAGGGCATAAAACCATACTCAGTTGTGTTTTAATTATGAGTGCTCAACTGAATAACAAGATCTAAAATAAGTTCGCAGTGTTTTGTGTTGACATTCTTATTTTTGTTATCGCTATGCTATGCCCTTAACCTAAATCCATGACGATGAGCTCATACCATCGCTTATTCAATACAATGTCAAAACTTACAAGAGGAGAGACCAAATAATGATAGTGTAATATCATAAACAGCACTATGCAGATGTCATTCCACATCTTCTCACTTATGTGGGAAGGCTGTATTCACATCTAGCAAAGGAAGACATTTGGTGCCTGCAAAACAGCAGCTGGGCAGGCAATGTGTGCCAGCCTGCCTTAGGTCACTGTGAGGCAGAGAACCAGGACACAGGCAACGCTGCAGAAAAATCCCCAAGGGCCAGTGCACAATCCAGTCTGATGTTCCAAAGGTCCTCTCGATAAAAAGGTAACATTGCCATAGCAACAGATCTAATGTGACTTCTGGACCTGCACAGTCATGTGACAAGGCCCAGCAAATATGCATATCATACAGTTAGATTTGAAAGAAATACCAGTGTATTTTTTTAAACATGTTGCAATGTATTACATTGGGGTCATTTTTACAAATCATTCAGAAATCAAGTTGGATATCAGACCCCCTTAAAATGAATGAGCATTGTAGCGGTTTGGGATATGCTGCCTCAACAGGTGGTTGTGAGCATTGCATGAGTGTTTGTGACTACTGGCACTGACTAAAACTGAAATGCCCCCAGTGCTAAGAAGGCATATAAGAGAAGGTCTAGTATGTGAGGCACTCATTTTAATTTCCTGGGATAACAAGCCACAGCAGTGCCCAACATCTAGACTAAGGGCTTGGCCCCTACATTCACATAAGGCGTACCCCCACTCACAACTCAATGACAAAATAAATTGAGTCTGCCTACTGTTAACTTCTTGAGACATAACATAAATAAGTAAAAACTGTGTACAAGTTTTCCTGCATATTTTGTGATAAATGACTACAAACAGTATCTCTAAAACATGCAGATAAGAACCACATTATCCCTGGGCCACGACCGTATTTGTCATTCACACATACACAGGACTATTTACATAATGGCCAGGAAAGGCAGGTAGGAGATACTTACATTTTAAAAATTCTTCATACTATTTCACAAGTTAAAATGACAGTCATCCCTTTAGTATTCTGTCTCAGAACCATCACTACGTACAGTCATTATGAATGGTAGGAGACAACAATTACAGAAAAAATGCATGCAATGGCAGTAATCTAAATATATTCATGTCACAGTATGCAAATACATCATTCAACATTAATAAGCAACACCTTTAAGTGATCCAACTATATGACTATATGAAAAAAACTCCACCATAGAGCTGTTATCGCCTCAGAAAACATGACAGTAACATAGATTCATGCACCACGCTCAGACTGTGACCCCCGCAGCACACAGATATTTAACAGAGCCCTACCAGCTCCTAGTCATCCTCGGAACACAACATCCCACATTGCCTCAGCAGGAAAAGCCCCAGCACAGGTCATCGCAAAAGCGTCAGCTGATTCACACTCTGCTATGCCCAAGCACAGAGGAGCAAACATATCAGGAGGAGAGATGAGAATTAATGACGGAGCAGTCGCACACTCTGCATGTCTGGGTCTCCAGCAAAGTGAA
This sequence comes from Setipinna tenuifilis, assembly GCA_030347295.1. Classification (NCBI taxonomy): domain Eukaryota; kingdom Metazoa; phylum Chordata; class Actinopteri; order Clupeiformes; family Engraulidae; genus Setipinna; species Setipinna tenuifilis. The sequence continues at coordinate 7,635,983 of CM059265.1, forward strand.
GCTCATAAAACTCCCCTCTGCTCCTTCACGCCCCCTACACTTGCTTGCTTTCTCTCACTCGCTCTCTCTCTCCATCCAGTTCTGTCTCTTTCCCAGTCTGTCTCACTCTCCCCCCTTCCTCCCTGTCAATGCCAAGTCATTATAGCATACCTGCAGTGCATTCTGGGACTGAGATGCAGCAGCAGCAGCAGTAGCACGAAGATTTCGAGTGAGAGGGCGGGCAGCAACTTGCGTAGATAATAGGACAGCCAGTAGGATAAGACACAACAGGATCAGACAGGGAAATGATGCAGGGAAAATCGGGTGGGGGGTAGTTACTGTCAGCAAGCATCGTCTTGCTGACTCACTGCACTAATGCCAAAGAATCACTCAGACACACAAAGAGAGAGAGAGAGAGAGAGAGAGAGAGAGAGAGAGAGAGAGAGAGAGAGAGAGAGAGATGGAGAGAAATGGAGAGAGAGAGGGAGAGGGAGACCAACGCAATAACCAACGCAATCTGAGAAATTAATGTTGCACAGACTGTAGACATAACAGACCAAGCAAATTAGAGATACATACAACTAACCAAAGACAAAATGACTGTTGCCACAGCAACAGATGAAGACTTTACCCCTCTCTGCTCTGCTGGCAACCTCCCTGGCAACCTCCCACCATCCACGGCCCTTTTTCTATTTTAAAACAGTCTCTTCTGTCAGAAGCAATAATACTCCTGCACAGTCTGCATTAGCTCTAACCAGACCTCCAATAATGCAATACAGTCAGCACAGGACAACACATTAGATATTCCCTCCATGGAAAGAGACTGCTGTTATCATCATTCAAGTTCAACAAAAAATCAGGTTAGAGAAAATAACCAAGTAACAATACACTATTCAAAAGAAAACAACAAAACAAATGTCACATCCAGCAACAAACAACAAACACCACTCACAGCCAGGCTGCATAATAATACAGTATTAATATACCAACAGTTTGTTCTCACGGTGAAACAAAACACTGTACAGTATCGGTGACAGTTTTCTGTCTGCTGTGACAGCTATACCAGAGCTGAAACTTACTTAACCAGACCCTGAACAAGTGCCAGAGGCAATAAACACTTCTGCATACACTAGAAACAGGTTTCTGATTTTGCAAACACAACTGAATATCTTCTTTAGAACAGGCATAACGTGCAGTTATGTACAGTCTTTTAAGGAAATGCCTTCCCAAAGCATGGAATATCAAAAGGTCATTTAATGGATACTTGAATTATTGACAAATTAATTTGGGCACAACTTTCTGGTTACTGCTCTATCTCAAATCGGACACTGCCAACAGTACACTTGATTACAGGCCTAGTGAACTGTCTGCACTATGTAGTTACATGTACAGACCACAAAATTTAAGGGTTTAGTTCTGTCTTATGTCGCATACACAAGTTGTGTACTTTACAAAAATAACAAATGCAACATTTTATTATTCAGATATAACAAATGGAACATTTGACCACAATTTAACACCCAACAATTCAATAGGGCTTCCTAGAGACTGAATACTAAATGTGCACACTGTCCAATATTAGGCACTTCCTGTGTTTGTGCCCTGCACAAACTGGATGACAAAGCTGCCCTCTTCCAGGCATGTTCAATGACAAGTGATAGGGCATGCCCAGGCTTAGTGAGGTGACAGTTTCTATGCTGTGCAAAATGACTGAGGCTAAGTCTGTGGGACATTAGGCCAGCCATCCACAGAGCAGGATAAAGCATATCATCCTGTGACCTCACAGCTCAGAAATGCGCTGATTATTACCAAGGTCACTTTTCTCCCCTCTGATTAATTCAGACAGACCCCCAGTGTCCCAGAGGTCTCCAACATGACATCCACCCTGCTCTCTCAAAATGCCAGATTGACTGTTACATCATTGCTCAGTTAGACTGTGTGTGCTGCCTTTATCTGGCCTTTAAGGAATAGGGAGGCAGACAGAGAAAAGAAAAATTGGAGAATGAAATTGAAAAGGGTACAGTCAGCTTCAGTGCAAATCCTTTCTGATTTCAAGCCAACATGTGCATCCCATGGGTGAAGGGGGAGCTTCACTTCAGTAACAGGCACTCAACAATAACAGGCTTTCATATGTATGGCAGGAAAACACTCCAAACTGACTGTAAAATATGGACAGGTTACTATGCACATACATAAAAGCCAAGACATACTGACTCTTCATCTGTAACCCAAACACATTGTTTGCTCTCTTTGCTGTCTATCAAAACATGCAATTCAACACCTTGCAGATTCACTGTGAGAAAAGCTGACAAGCTGATTTTTTGATGTAACATGAAGAAAAAAGACTCTCCCACTAAAATCAGATATTTGCTAGTGCTAGTGTTCCAGCTTTGCTGGACATTGCTATACATCTGTCTTTGCAAGGCAGTATGACTTAACATATGTACTCACCCCTCTTTATATAAATCCACATACAGCCTTCATAGGCCTTCACAAGACTGAGCATGACTACTGTACTGTCCTGTGTCGCTACGCATAGCTAACTCTCCAACAGTGCAGTAATTTCCAGAGCACTGAGGTCAGCTATTTTGCTATTTTGCTTTGCCGAGGCCTTAGCTACTGTCACGCCAACTGGGTGACAACAGCCACACCAACCATTGACCACTGTCGAAAACATAAACAAGAGATGAAGGTGTGTTTTTTTGTGGGGGGGGGAGGGGCAGGTGATACATCATTGCATGGTTGAAATGTCGCCGAGGGGTTAGTAAATATATCAGTGGTGTGATCACACTGTGGCCAGCTCACATGCAGCTGTGTCCCATCTGATGGAGGCTGCACACATGCAGCCAGAGCACTGGCCTCAGGCGGAACATTTCCAAGGGCTCAGAGAGGCCCTAGATGGGGAAGAGGAATCCTGACAGCCTCCTTATGAGGGACCATACACCCTGGAGGCACTCTCTCTCTCGCTCACTCTCCTAAACACATCTCACACACGGTCAGTCACACATAGCATAACACACATGACCTCACCTCACATGTATTTAGACCCAGACACATGCATAAATTCCTCACCCACAAACTCACACTCACACAAAATCATACGCTGCAAACACGGCAAATGATACTATGGGAGAGGATGAGAGGACAATAGTGTTGACAGCCTGTGACACTGAAACTCTTTATTTGCAACTGAATTTTTCCTCCTTTAGTGTTACACTATGCAATTGTAAATTGTGTCCTTTCTCATGATAAATGTCTCAGACAAAACCCCATACAGCACCGGCTAGAGAGCATTACAAAACAACTCCTGAACATCCCAAAGGCAATGTGAGTGGGGTCCCTGAGACTAAATGAATAATACTAGTTGTCACTGGTCCACACAGGTGCAAGCAGTGTGTATGTGTCGTGTTTGCCTTTTGCCTCTAAAAAGCAGCAAAAACTCCAGCTCCACTCTGAAATCACCATCATTACCACAATTACCATCTGTTTAAATGGATTAAAAATATCTTTACAAAACAGACAGCTACTATACAGTTTACACTAATAAGACAATAAACCTAAGGGGGACAGGTGAATACAATTAAAATCCATACACTTTTGAGAGGAATAGTATTCTATTTATGTTAAATAAATCTTTTAACCAGAAAACACATGGACACACGTACTGATTAGATGGCAGCTTTATTATTCTATGACTAGACATAACTCATTTGTACATTTAGACTTCATAAAATCAGAGAAGGTAGTGTGAATCATTTAGGAATATGCCTGTTGCTCGTCTCCCTTTAACTCATATTCACTCACTCACACACACACACAGACAAACAGACACAGACACAGACACAGACACACAGACACACAGACACACACACACACACACACACACACACACACACACACACACACACACACACACACACACACACACATATATATATATATATATATGAAAAGCTTATCATGAGTTGCAGTGTAAAGGACCCCAGGCCACTGCTGGTGAAATATAGTCATGGTCAAGCCTTTGTTACGCATAAACAGACAAGCTATTCAGATTAATGGAGGCTGTGGGAACACAAAGGCTTGTCTCTAATGGAGATGGCATCGACTGCTCTGGTGACCTAATCTTAGGGAATCGTGTTCATTTTTCCCCAGCTGTTGGCCTACTGGTGCAGACAGCTATTTGCATCCATTATAGACCAACAGAGATGTTCTTTGCAAAACCTTCCTCAGAATATCTTGGACCAACACAATAGTGAAGCTGCTAGTTGCTGTTAGTTGTATTTTGTGGTTACCAACCTCACAATGCCTTCATATTTTTGTTACATTTTCTATACTGCAGCAACTTAAATGCATGGACTGGGGTGGACTGGGGTACAACTGTGGCTAAATTGTAACTGAAATCTACCTAACTACAACTAAATACATTTAAAAAGACAAAATGCTCATCAGCACAGATCAGGTGGTATATTTTACAGTATCAGTACCGCTGTGAGCAATTTTACTTTGACTTTTATTTTTAAGTATAATGCTTCAGATATTTCATGTTTGTCCAGCTATCCTGCAAGTTGTTGCATCTTAGGATGGCTCTTCTGTTCTCGTATCGACTGACACTGAGACTCCCGCCATCTCGCTACCACCCTGAGACCACAGAGGCCTCTCAAATGGGGAGGCCCTGACATGAGGATGTGGCACAAACTCGCTGTGGGGGGCTAAAAATACTCAGTCTCTCCACCTTGTTTCCGCCCTGCATGCAAATGAAAAAATGAGGACAATCTCATCTTATTTCAGGGTAGCAGAAGCAGAGTGTTGACAGATGAGTGGATTGTTGCAGGGTGTACAAAGTGACCACTTACAGATCTGCTATACAGGACAGAATTCCAAATGATGGCAAAATCATTTAAAATGTTAAACTGTGCTGTATGAGGTTATGAGTGCTATACAAAAAGGCATAGATTTTGTAAAAAAAAAAAATTTGGTTGCTACTCAATTATGCTGTGGATACAACGAATGCAAATGATGGCATGATTTTTCCCCCATTGTGTAAGAGACTTGAGAAGCTGATTTTCAAAATGCTTGCGTGATTAATGTCAGCACAGGTCCTCAGTTTGCATGCCGCATGCATCTGCAAGTTATAAGAGCATGCAAGTGTACATAGAGCCTTCCTGTCATGTCAACCCTCTCTCTCTTTCACAAATGCATGCACGCACAGCTTTTTTGTCATGCCCCTCTCTGTTCCACACACACACACACACAGTCTGCTCCCTCATATCTTAGGGGACTGTGTCCCTGTGTGGGCGTCAGTTGTAGTCTGTCCACAAAGATAATGTCATGGTGACCTACACCATGGAGCACTAAGTACAGTCTGCATACAAACAAACTTTTGTAGGCCTATTCCCTAAGAATACTCATTTTAGAGTGTCCACTGAGCAAACTGGCTTAAAGTAGGGCCCATATTCTGGACTCAGAAAAAATGTGAAAATAAATCTCTTCAGGTGCCTTTAGGGAGAAAGGCAAACAGGTGCCATGTTGGCTAGATACATATAATAAACATTAAATGATGGTATATTCTGACGTAGGCTACATAGTTAGACAAGCGGGATAACTGATGTGTCCTAATACGTTAATTGCTGCCCAGTAAAATGTAAGGGTATATTTCAAATTGGTGTAATTGTAGCAAAAACACATTTGGAAACCTATTGGGTCTATAGACATAGAGGAATCCAAGCTTATGTGCTACTACAACTGTTTAAAATGATTGCGGGGAAGCATAATAGCATCTGTGCACTGCAGGTATAACTAATCACAAAATGTAAACTAACCACATTATCCATTCAAAATGTTAATCCGGGCGCTTTAGGCTGAAGTGCGTACAGTTATCAAGTTATGTTCTTAGAATGGAAGTATCCAGAGTTGTGTGAATGCTACGGTCATACGTAAATGGTTGGCATGGTTATCAAATATCCCTTTGAGATCGGTCGTTTTGTTTTTTGCATATGAGCTGTAATGCTTTAACAACGAAAGCTTGTTGCATGTCGGGGAAAAGACTGACGCATTCTTGTATCCGAGCCTTACAGAACTTCAGCGAAACTGTTGTGATTTCCTGTTGATTTGGGAGCTTCGTTACAAGTAGACGCACAGCTTGCACCAAACAATGATCGCTAAAACATTACTACCACGACTACCACGTTGGAGGTGTTCCCCTTGATAGTTTACACAGTGTAACCTACGCTGCAAGCCATCATCATCAGTCATCAGCTGTGAAGAGGAAAACACAACGGAGATGCTCCCTCTTCCCATTCCGATTAAAAAAGTAAACACTTACATGAACTCCATAGCTGCACTTTCTAGTATTCCCGTTGCGTGAAATAGGGAGGACTGTCAGGACAAGCTGTTAAAAATCAATTGTTTCCATTCTAGACAATGTTCGTCGTAGCAAGTACAAACGTCGGATTGCGCGAACTGTCACTGCAACACGAGGGGGAGGGTAGTGCTGTCATTACAATGTGGCAACCAATCAGTACGATCCATACCTCTTGTAGGCGGGAACCTAGAAAGGCTTTAACCCTCGATCAGGGCAAGAGGTCAGAAGCTACAACGTACATCATTTATATCTCAATACAGAAGAAAGATCATCAATCTGCCTAGTGTGAAACCACATAAATTACTATAGCAACATATAGACTAAAGACTTTCATATTTACCTGATCCCCTTTTTTCCCATTTGTATCCTGTGTTTACCCCTGCAATAGTATAAGCACACATGGAAAATAGATTTCATACTCTATCTAACAAAGGTTTGAAGAGCAAATGTATTTGTAAGCTACATTAATATCTTTTTAAATTATTTCTTCAGCATAACTTCATGTGCACTGGCATTACTGTCGCATACCATCTTGATGCAATCATTTCATGATAGCAAGATCCAAAAGAGGGATATCCTGACTTAGTGTCCATCTGACCAGAGGGATCATAGTTTAGGCACTACTTCTACTAATTAGAAAGGGACTGTGTGTATCCTCTGCCCATCATCACGAAAATATACTTTCCAATGGAAGGAAGTATAGAAAAGTATAGAGAGGATGCACTTCATGTACAACATACACCTCCACATCCACAAATGGATAACATGTCCAAAGACTAACAGAAAGTGATGTTATCCAGGCTTCCTTACAGAGTGCCAATCATGGCAGACTGCTCTGGCGCCCTGCCTCTGGGCCTGCATATAAAACATGGACTGGCTAACTGTCCCAGCAGTGACTGGTAATTGCTGAGTCACACAAAGCTCACTCTGAGGAGCTGCTAATGGTTTACCTTGTCTAAAAATATCCTATAAGCAATGCTGACATGCCAGGAAGTCTAAACAAACCAAGGAAAAAAACAATTATGGGACAACCTGATGTAAAATTGGCTGACATACACCATCACTTATTTCACACAAACTGGTAAAGTCCATAGTCTTCTGATTATCTGTTGACTGTCCTTGGTAATGTAATGTTAATGAAAGCTATGTTTACAGTCAAGGGGCATTTTCTTGATAAATGTGAAGCACACAAACATACCAACAAGCATGGCAGAAAAACGAGAAAAAGAATAAGAAAGCAAGCAGAAATTGATAAAAATAGCCTCCAGTGCACAGTGGAGCGCTGACAAGGTGACGGATTCTTCTGTTTTCATACTGAGTTGTCAAGGCTGAGGAAGAACAATAAAAAGAACTTGGCACCTACTGCCATTTTGCACCAAAACAGGATGCCACTCAGTGATGCAGTTTCTTCTTGGATATGAGAGTCCATAGTCATGTTAAAATATAAACATGCAATACCGACATGGTGTGCTTTACAGCAGAGGGGAAAAAATGTTGAAATAGTATTGTAAAACCATGATGATTTCTGCATTTAGTGTCACAAGAGCTTCCAATTTAGAGACAACATGGTAAAACAAGTATGGCTTTCTTTTGCTCATCTTTGTTGACAAAAAAATCTGTCCTCTATATTTAATAAAAATATTATTTTTACAAGAGTGAGCATAACAATGACAAACTAAAGACTCTTGCTAAATATTAACATCACCATCATTATTTTCACAGACACATAAGGCACAACAGCGTTGTTTTTCACTTCACTAGTAATCCAGCATTGTGAACAGCAGGATATTTACTACACTTTGACATCCTCTGCTGGTAGGAGTAGGAAAAGCCCTACAAATCAATGAAAAAATTTAATTTGTGTGTGTGTGTGTGTGTGTGTGTGTGTGTGTGTGTGTGTGTGTGTGTGTGTGTGTGTGTGTGTGTGTGTGTGTGTGTGTGTGTGTGTGTAAGACATTCTTTGAGAGGGTGTGACAGAGAGACAGGCTATAAGAGGAAAAGAGAATGTTGTGTTCTCGCATGTGAACAGATGAAATGCCATGCCAGTAAAGATGTTGTCAACTTTTGACTGCCTACCACATATTGTTTACAACTTATTTTCTCATAGAAAATCTGAGATGATCACATTTTATTATGCAGTAATGATACATAAAGACTTACAAACTGTAAACAATCTATACAGCACAATGATGCTAACTAATGATGACAAGGGCCTATGCATTTCTTCTAGAATTTTACCACAATTAAAAGATGGCTGATGGCAGTAGAAATGTCGTGACAAAAAATCTTTTTGACATTATATGGATGTAAGCTGAAAGAGTGTTTGGTGCATGTTTGTAGTACCTGACAGGCTGATCAAAGGGAAGCCTATAAAGAGCCTTTGTGACAACTAAACCCTGCATTACATTCCACCGAGTCTCTAAAATAATAACTGGTACAGTCTGGGGTAACACTGCACTGCAGTAACAATTATCCCACATCACCCATCACTGCAGAGGGAATAAGCCTGCATCTCTGGCGGCACGTTAAGTTTCTGCTTTCGTCAGCCTGCCGTTACTCAAGGAATTAAAATGGGCTTCCATCCAACAGGGAAGTCTTATGCAATAGCACTTCACTGCACACACAGACCCCGCTAACCCAAGAGACTAGGACCAAAACTTTAATGCATAACAGCACTATTGTACTATATCTTTGTCCTGGCTCAGAAAATCAGAACATGTCACAGATTTTTCTAAATAATACTAACAGAATTGTATAGTTCTGTACTTGCAAATTCAACAAGACATCTTATTATTTTTATAGCTCTCTGTGACACAATCTTGCAGGTGGAAACTGGACCTACACACAATCTAATATTCACCACAATAAATAATTCGCACACTATGACTGCAGGCCCACACTCAGTACATCAATGTACAAACACATACTTTGACTCATGTCAGCCTCAGTAGTGAGGTTAATGATGCATTAAACCATGTTTTGGACATGGAAGACACCAGTCGTGGAGCACAGCAGTTATTGATACTACTCACATCAGGACCACAGCAGGTCCAACAACACTCTGTAGTGGGGGCAGTTGCTGCATTCACCACAGAGGATAAGTTGGACCTCTGAACACACCCAGTTTTTTTTACTACACTTTTGTTTGCTAGGGTAAAATCAGTGATGGGCAACATGGACTTAGAAGCAACAGTGTAGCACCACATATTTCACCTGGTTCTATCTGTGCAGCTGATGCATCTGATTTCATTAATGAACTCCTCTACCTACCAAATTAGAATCAGGTGAGTTGCAGGTTGAGACCAAGCATGATTGGTCTAACAAAGTGATTGTTAAACTAGGGTATGAATACTCCTAGGGGTACCTGGATCAACTCTAGGGGGTACACAAAATAAATATGTGAATGAATTCTCAGCTTCTACTAGCATGAACATTAAATATACATACTATATGTGGAAAAAACATAGAACCCAACCCCATACAATCCAATTGGCACTACATTAGTATGTACCATGTAATATGCATAATTATTACGTGAAAAAATACTCAAGTTGGTATACTTGGTATACTAGGACAGAATGTCTCAGGGGGTAGAAAGCAGTTAAAAGTTTGAAAACCACTGGTCTAGCACATATGAAACATTTATGGCAACAGAAGTAGCAGTATATTGTGCTAGACATTCCTAAACTAAGAATACAGATCTTCAGCCTAAAATAAAAGGTTTTTATGTAGTTTTGCTGTAGTGTAGTTTACTATAAGGACTGATTTCTTTGTCCATGTCAATGTAGGATGCGTGGATGTACTGGCTGGATACAGTGTGAGAATAATCAACACCTAATTAAAGCCTTCAGGACTGCAAAACAGGGTCACACGGTGCAACAGTCTACTCAACTGAGAAAATAGGCCTTCATAAAAGATCCATTTTTTTTCTCAGGGTCGTTTGTAAAAAGAGCTAACATCTAGCTATGCGTGTAAAGAACTAGGACGTCGAACACCTAGTAGGACACACCTACTTACAGACCAGCATCTTTAAGACATTTAGCAAGTAACATTACAGCATGACCTCTGAATCACTCTAAGCACGAGTGAAATAGCCTAACTAACAGCGGCGTGTCACCAGGAGTCAGCTGAGATTGAAACTTGAGACATCAATTAATTATCAGTTACCCAAGCTGTACAGGCGGACATGTCTCGGTTCAGCCTTTCTCTAAATTCAGTCCGTTAAGAGTTTTGGGGAAGGCAAAAGAACAACTAGCGTTAGGCTACTTACTCAATCCAGTGTCCTGTCCTTCCTCCCGTGTTTACGTGGGACAGCAGAGGGTATTCTAAAAAATATATGCTATATTCGTAGGTTATGCGTTCTAGTTGATATGCAGCCAAGAAAACCGGACAGGGAACTAAAAAGAGAGCCTGTTACTTTCATCCGTGCACGGAGCACACTAGAATGCTGTCCTTTCACCGTAGTTTTACTGCAGTCACACGAAGCCTTGCACAAGGACGGTCCCCCAGTGGGCTAGACATGCATTAGTACAAACAGATTTTAAAGCCTTATAAATTATGTATGCTATTTTGATCTAAGTAAAAAGCACTAAATCCATTAGTAGGGTAGCTCAGTTTTGTGCCTATAGAAAATGTGCTTTGCTCCAAGTGCAGTTTACTTACAACAAACAAAAATGGTTACACGTGTGCGAATGACAGAATGTGATTTTTCGTCTAGGATTCATAGAGGCAAATTAATTTCACTCTTGTTAAGGAAAGGGTAGTCTACTGACTGATAACGATTTTCATGTAAAATGTAGACTTGCCGTGAACTTAACAAACTCGGTTTAGGAACGAGTGGTCAGGTTCTTTGAGTGATCCAATAAAAACATGCAGGATGCTATTATCTGCAATTAACTACTTGGTGAGATGTTTTGAATTACACTAGTGCCTATGAGTGTTTCTGGTACGCTTCTGCAGCATTTGATCCTTGATCTTAAATGTGATACATTTTTAAAATCAAATGAATCTGGCCAACGTGCACCCTCATTTTCATTCCACCCGTTTCTCTTGGGCATCAGACGCTTTACATCGACCGCGTTACCCAGGGAACTCCCTTATCCCTCCCTTTCCTTGGGGAGACTGTTACCGAAGCAACTATGCATTATGCATCAACCCATGAAAAGCTTTTCAGAAATAATAAAAAAGCGAAAGAAAAAAGGGCCATTGAAAATGGGGTAAGGGTGGGCTGTAAGGACTAACAGCCGCAGCGCATTATTTGCATCCCTTTTTAATCCCAGATTTCTTTAATAGCCTACTGTTGTAACTGAGCTAGGTTTGAATACTTCCCTACACACACACACACACACACACACACACACACACACACACACACTGATTAGCAGAACAGAGTGAACACTACTCTCGCCCACAGATAAGCTACATTGTATTCTGTGAGAAAGAAGTCTGAAAGCAAACCTGTGATCATGGCTGTACCTTTTGTTGTGCTTTCAATGTGTTCTCAGTCTGTCCATTCATATAGGCAGTACACAGTATTAATTTTATACATTTTCAAAGATGAAAATACTTTTAGTGCAACTGACACAAACTTATTAGGATTGACAGGCTGTTTTCATAACAGGCATCATTTTTGGTTTTGAGATACTCATGAAAGCAGTAGCCCTGCAAAGGACACCTGCTATTAGCATCTGCTAGCTCTTATTAAGTCTTAAGGGTGTTCAAAGGTTAAAAAAAAGATGTACCTTTTTAATAAATTAGTAGCTTTAATCTGTGTTGTGGTGTTGTCAGATAAAATAATCATTTGATCTTTCTTACCCCATGTTTTATCTTTAATCTTTTCCTCAAATCATAAATTCATCTATCTCAGGGACATCAGTGTTTTCCGAAGAGAATGTCAGGAACCTCTTGCATCAGCCACTGATCTGCAATCCAAGACAAAAGTGTGGGTAAGACATGCCATACATAAATATGATGCATGGGATATGATGCACACAAACACAAACACACACAGAGACACACACACACAGGACACTGCCAGGAAGGACGGGGTTGAGCGAAAACATGTCCTACATCAAATTACATAACTGCCTTTAGATCATTTATTTAATACATATAGATGTCGGCACTTTGGTAATGCATGACAGAGTCTGACTTAGTAGTCTTTTAAGACAGAACACTACAGTGCCTAACAGAGCAACCATGGAAAATAACGATTGCCATTAAAGCCTTGAGACTTCATTCAACAGTCAAGCATAGTAGGTGACATTGGTGCTTCTTTATCTGTGAATATGTATGAAGAGAGGGAAAGACAATAATTGTTTAATGTATAGACATACATTGCATGATATCAAACTCACCTAGCCTGAAGTGTCTCTCTTATTCAGACTCTAGCTCCCCGCATGCAGTGCCCCTTCTGTTACATGTCCTTTGCATCTTACAGCTTCAACAACAGAAAACCAGGCTCACACGTAGGGATTGGTTGAGAATGATCTGTAATTGCTTAATTATACACACATTACACACAGTTCCCTGTAAAGTCAAAAAAGTATAAATTGTTTCCGGACTTTCTCAGTCTCATTAATATAGGCTGATAGTCTCTCACTTTGGTTTGCAGACCTGGCTGAGACTGCTACTATCTCAACACTTCGAACAGACTCACCTCACGAGAGATTAGGGGGGATTTAATGGTAATCCCACAGGCACAGGCAGAGAAAGTTTATCCATAGATCAGTGAGACTGAGCAAATGTTTATAGTCTCAGACAGGAACAGGTCCCACATATCCTAGTCCCACCACTGTTCCAGTAATCTGCCCAGAGATATTTCATGGTAGTGGGTAAATTAATCTGCTGCACTGACCCACGTTCACCTCATGGCATATAGTCTTTAAAGCAGATAAAGAACTTTTTTCCTACACAGACCCACCCCTGTTCCTCTTTAATTGTTTATTTTAGGTTTCTTTTGAGCATTGTTTTTATATTTGATTTCAATCAGAATATTTTAATCACAACATTTTTATTCTTTTCACTGTTCCTTATTAAATTGGCATTTACTGGTACTTAAAACTTTAACTAGTTGGTGATCTATAACCTACCTTGACCATAAGAAGGTAGTATCGGGGCCTGTCTGTTTTGGTGTCAGCAATGAATGTACGTATGTGTGAGGCCTGCAGACACTGATGCTGAATCCAACTCCAATTAAGAGGGTAACAAAAAAAACATGTAGGACTTTTATTTCGTCATTGTGCACCATTATCAATATCTGAATATCTTTACTGACTAAAGATGGGGCAACACATAATCCAGATCAGATTAATGTTACAAAAAGTGCTGTCACAACAAAATGCGAGATAATTTTGCAGATACAGTATCAACTGCCCGTGTGCTGCTGCCCCCATGAGGTAAGAAACATGTAAAACATGGATAAAAAAGGAATGACACTCAAACATCACATCAGGGGCTGAAACCCAGTCCCCATAAAAAATAAAATAAAAAAAGTATTTCTAACTATATTTAAGCATACTTGTGTTTTTAGTTTTGAAAAAAGAAAATACTGTTTGTGCAGACAGAAGCCTCAGAATGCCACTTGATTTTCTGTGTAAGCAAAGCCAATAAAATCAGTCACTTCACAGTGACTTTTATATACTTACTTGTGTGTTACTGTTACATCCCTAGTGCCTCTCCCAGATGGCCTGCTCTGTGCTGTTGCTAGGGCTGGCAGCACACAAAGCACATGCTACAGTCAACATCAGGAAAAACATACTCAGACTCCACCATGAAAATTGTAAACACTTTGGAATAATGGTCATGCCCTATGCATGTAAACACAGAGAAGTATTTCTCAGGAAAAGTTTATTTATTTCTTTACACAGCACAAATGTTTCTGCAGCGTGCAACAGTTTAGAGATCTGATGTTTAAGACGGCGGTCTGTAAAAACAACATTGATGCCAGTTTAAGACACATGCCGATTACTGATCATGTGAAATAAACCACAGACTTTTCAAGTTAAGGTAAGCACTAAATTGCTGTTCGTTTCTCAAAGTGCCTGCTAGATCTCAAGGACAGTGATGATTAACATTAATTGAAAATAGTAAAAAGTGTAACATCTTGAAAATGAAGCAAAAGCGAAGTATGAAAAACAAAAGGAAGATTATGCCAACATCTTCAATTGCAATTTCACAAACATATACATTTATATTTCAAAATTAAATGTCTCAGATAGATTAAGACTAGTATGGAGGTCCACCCTGTTTGTTCATGATTGCGTTGATCCATTCAGTCATAAAAAAACACAGGCATAAGATCAACCAAATAAACATCTTTGTGACAAAAGACTAGAAGGTTGGTTGATATGCAGCTGAATAGCACAGTGTACCCATAGAGGGTATATGATACTTTAAATATAATCACTTTTAAACTAGAGTGCTCCTGAATTTCAGGGATATTCACATTTCCAGTAGAATGCAATAGTGTTAAAACAATATTAGGTGCATCTTCTTTTGCTACCTCCAGATTTCATAGTAAGTTAATGGCATGGGATTGAAAAAAAGAGAGACAGCATAAAAGGAACCATGATTGAACAGCGACTCTGACGTAAAGCTAGCTGTTAACAGGAACTCTGATGCAAGGCTAGCTAGTGTTGGAGACAGTTCCCCCAGTGAGCAGCGGGTGGCTTTGTGTTGTGGTGCTGGTGTTTCTGGGGGGCAGAGTACTAAAAGCTGTATATAACATGGTTAAGGTAAATGGGGTGAGTGGTTTTGTCTACTTCTTGAGCACCTGGATGTGACTGCACTGGCATATGCATCTTCTTTGGACCATATAATGGTATATACTTGCAATGTAAAGGACCAGGAAAATATCAGCTGACCTGAATTGTACATTATCTTCAAGTATCTACTGAAAATACAGGAAAAAAAAACAGATAAACAAGATGTAAATAATGACCTGGTGGACTAATGTTATGCTTAGTAGTAAGTCAGTCAGCCAAAGACAAGCCCATTACAAATGCTCATGATGTACAGACCTGTGATCAAAAATGTTTCTGCAGTATGTACACTTCAGAGCTATTTGTGATGTTGAAGAAGTAAATGATTAAAAACATTCAACTTTTCGGTGCATTGTATGAAATATGTGGGCTATTCTTATTTACATTATAGGTTTTGACATAAAGAACTAGCCACATATTAAAACACATCTGTTATCCATTTAGCAAAGCCAAGTGTAAAGCACTACATGTGTTCCATATGGCACAATGCTTTCCAATAAGCAGGAGAGGCATAGCAAGCATTTCCAATGTCTGTGAAAACTACAGTATTATGCCAGCATTGATGATTATCACTTGTAACAGCATCACACTGTTAATGTGCATACTGCATACTCTAACTACAATCATAAGGGTCAGGCTGTTAAACACACACTGTCATGGACCATCATGCCAACATGTTTACTTTGGATGAAATTTAAGTTACACCAGTCCATGGAGCAGCTACATTTGCTTGTCTTTTTCAGACCTCAAGGACTAATATATAGAGAGACTTCCATTGTCCTCTTCATTGAAACAATGGATGCAATCTAAAGATCACATGTACATATAAGACATTGCAAACATAAATACAAGACACCACACAGAAAGAGGTACCACAGAGCTCCAATATAATCCAGTCATTTTAAAGGTGTAAAGTGCAGTTTTGTTAACAAAAATGAAAATGCAAGTCCAGGACACAACAGTATTTCACAATCTATCTGTACATTCTATATATATCTTTGTGTTTTTGTTTTGTTTACATTTACACATGAAAAAATTAAAACAATGCAGTGAGAAGGCACAAAACAAAGAAACAGAAGGCAAAATACTGAAAATATGTATTTACATCATGCCTACAGCAGTATAGCTGTTTTAAGTCTGGGAGCCTTATCTATTTTCCTTTTTTACAGCTAAAACTAAACTTTGCACATTTGACTGATTTCACTCACTAGTCTGTATGCTTAAGTGATTTTTTTATTATAGAGTATTTCATAGACTGCAGATTGCAAGACATGCTGGACTTACCAGACCTGCAGAAGTAGTTCCTCCAGAGCAAAAAGGCTTAAAACAAGTAGGCAGCAAAGTGAAAATTTCGCAAAACATAAGTAACAAGGCGTATTCTGAAAAGCTTGAACCCTGAAAGGTATAGTGCCATCTAAATATCAGGGTAATTAGCAGCATGAAAAGTACTGTCAATAACACAGTTTTTCAGTACTGACACAAAGCTTAAAGCTGTTGCACAATTTTATATGCCATGCAAAGTTAAGAAGGCAATGATGTCAGTTATTTTATAGTTAATGTACAGCTTTTAAAGACCTTTGTTGCATGTGAGACAGCTAAATATGTGCCAAAAAATAACTGGCCTACAATTACATACAAATGACCCCTCTAAGAAATGATAAAACATGAGATGAACCCCTTGAGGAAAAATCATCAAGGCAGTAGGTAAAGGCCTTCAGAGATGTCCTGATGTCAATGCTGTCATTCCATTGCTCCCTTCACAGAGCTGCACTTACTGTACAGCAACACAAAGGGATTCAAAGAAACATTCAGTGGTAAGGCTTAAGAGACACAGTAGTCATAAAATCACAGGTCAGTTTTTGAAGAAACATTGATTGATGTGATATTCTGAATTTCCAACCATTTCACTTCCACGAGGGCTTCAGAGTCTTGCTAGAGATGGAAGATTGCACAGATTTCTCAGAGAAATTGCTGCTCTTGCGTGAGCGTTCACGGCTGGGTGGCGGTGGGGTGTCACTGCGCTGGGTACTCCGGCTTGAGGCCCTCACACTCTGCACTCGCCTTAGGGAGCCCGAGGCCTTCTCCTCAGTCTGTGAGGTAAGCCCCCCTCCCAGTGCCTCACCCTTAGCACTGCTCACAGCCTTCTGAGAGCCAGTCCGACCTAGAGTGGCACTCCTGACTGGGGTTGCTGGGCTGGATGGCATGGGCACCTCTTTCTTTGTCCTGGAGGAGGATGCTATAGTGTTGCGGGCAAAACTGGGCAACGGTGAGGCAAGTTTTGAGCCACTGGTAGATGTCTGTGAAGCACTACCCTCTGCGGCTGCCTGGGCCTGTGCTAGTGCCCTCATAGCCGAGCGACACATCTTCTCCTCTGGCGCAGGCTTGGGAACATTCCGCAAGGGTTTGGCAGTTGGTTTGCGGGAGGCAGACCCACGTGGGGTGGGGTCCCTGGCCCACCGAGTGATGCTGCAACCGGGCATACTTCCCCTTCCTCCACTGGAGTCCTCTGGTGGGAGACTAGAATGGCGAGCAGGTCGAGGGGTCTTCTCAACACCCCTTCTAGCCGGAGTGCTTTGGTCACGAAGTGGTCGCCTTGTCTCAAAATTCTCATGTCCTGAAGGTTGTCTATCAACCTTCCGTGTGCTACTAAATGACCGGTTAATTTTTGTGATAGGTACCACCTTGCGCATGGCTTGGTTCTCAGAGGAAGTCAGAGTCCTGGGAGAGCGACCACGGCCGAGGTTTGGGGGTGTGGAGGCTTTGGATGACACCTTGGTTTTGGAGGCAGGTTTGGGACTGCATGTTTGCACAGCTTTCTCATCCACTTTCCTGTCATCAGCTAAGTTCACACTGTCAGCATCAGGCTCGTCACACGAACCAGATCGGGTCCCCAAGGGTGGGTTACACAATATGGGTGCAGGTGGATCTTCAGTAGACATGGACTGATCATTGGTCGATGTGGACTCTATATTTGAGGACAGCGAACTTGGATCTCTGGGAAATCTAAAGTTTCCAGGCAGTCTGGGGTCAAATCCCATGCCCTCACGAATCACCGGGGAGCTCTCCAGTTCAGAGAAGTCCAGCATGACTGAGCAGTCGGTCTCGGTACAGTCCAACACATGGAACATAGGCTTGTTACCACACAAGGAGGGATCTAGAGGAAGGGGTGTGTCACATGTTGTGGAAGAGACAGTGCTGTCGTCTTCTTCCTCATGCTGCAGGAAGGCAGTTTTGCTGTCCCACCCTGCATCAGGTTTTGATGCCTCCTCTGAACTCTTGCTGGATGGAGGGGTGTCCAGGACAAGGCTCTTGGGTGTGCTCCTCACCTTCTCCTCTAGTTCAGTGACCAGCACGTCCTTGTAACTGTTCAGGCGCTCATTGTTGTTGTTGTTGCTTGGGCATGACATGTCAAATGGTTGGAGACCAGTCACCAGTGTGTGCCTTTCCACACTGACATTCATGTGGCCCACACCCTGTCTAGGTGTCTTCTGAAAAACATTCATGTTATGGGGGGAGAGCCCACCTTCAGAGAGACTTGAGTACTGGTTGTGATTGGTGTCGTAAGGGTCATCTTTTCCGCTATACTGCGTTGAGTACCTGGCCAGTGGGCTAATTGGCTCTGTCTCTGGAGAGGAAGCCTGCCTCTCCTGGAGCAGGTGGTTGTGATGCTCAAGCTCGCGGTTGTCGTCCTGATTTGCTAGCCAAGCCATTGTCCTTCTCTGATGAGTTCTGCTCGAGCGTGGCAGACTGTTGAACTTAGCATAGTCTGTGACACTGGGACTCGTGCCAGAGAGTAGCTCAAGGTAACCCCGGAGGTTCCGGTCCGTTGCGGTAAGGTGGCGATAGCGACGAGCACTTGCTGAGCGCCCCAGGGGGCTGTGGGGGCTATGGGGCCTGGACTGGAGCAGGAAGTCCAGCAGGCCTTCCTTGGTGAGGGTGTCCACATCGGTCTCGCTGCTGCTGCGGCCGAAGCCCCCGCTTCCTGACTGGGCTCCTGCAGTGCCAGCCATCCAGGCAAAGCGTCGCTCTTCCAGCTCCCTCAGCCGCCGCTGCCTCGCTTCCTCCTTCAGCTCGCGATCGGAATTGTCCTTGGGGAAACACACAATATAAAGTATTTATAAAGTAAAAATACTATTGCATTTCAATTAATCAACACAGTACGTGAGTATATGATATTTTATATATTTCAGAAATTTAATTAATATCCTTTTATTTATATTATTTTTTCAGATTTAATTCATGCAATAATGAATTCAATACCTTCACAGCTTTTTTAAACTTGAGACAGAAATCCTGGAAGATCCTGAAACATTCATCAAGCTTAAAGCTGTCTTTGTCTTCACAGAAGAAGTCAATTAGAGCATTGCCCTCTTTACGAAGGTCCAGCCTACGTCTTTTGAGGTCCTGCAGAGTTCTTGTTGAATTCTGATACAGAAAGGAGATGAAGTAACTGTCAATGATTATTTATTAATCATCATCTTAATAAACATTTTACATCATTAAAAACGTGTGGAATTGCAGTATTCAGAAATGGGACCAAATAAACTCTTAAAAAGCAACTTGCAAATACTAAACGACTGTGAGTCACCTGTAGAAAGGGCTCCAGTTGCCGCAAAAGTTCAGAGTCATTCTGAATCTTCTCCTCCAGGGAGCGGGTCTTCACATAGAGTGATGAAAACTCTGTCTCAATGCTCTCCACAGAAATCCTGGGAAGGTAAAGAAGCTGCAAGTTTAGAGACCTAGACCTCAAATCTCTCTTAACCAGCACTATGTAGCACCCGAACACTTCTATATAAAACACTGTGTGATTTCTAACAATACAATTTCATTGTGTCATGTCTTTATTACTTTTTGAGTCCACACTGATGGGAGGACAGAAAGTACAACAGAAGCATGTACCTGACAGCACTCTGAACATGTTGTAGTTTCTCTGGGAAATTTAGCAGACCTTCATCTTTTTTCTGTGCTTCCTGTATTTGTAAGAAATATTGACAGGAGATGTTTTACAAAAATAGAAATGTATAATTTCATACTGATGTAATTTCATTTGGACCAACTGCACAGGTAGTGTATGAAAACTATTACAGACAGCTAGACACATTTGAAATTTTTACAATTGAAAATATGTCACTGCATCATGGTTATATTACTGTGTGTGTATGTCTGTGGGCCTGTGTGTTTGTCTTCTTCTGTACACAATCTTACTCACCAGAGCAACAAAATGCAGCAGATTCATGCCTGGTTTGTTGGCCTTTGTATCCGCCAGAGACAGCAAAGAAGACAGCTTGAAACCGACAGCATTGCCAGCATACCCACCCTGCAGTAAACGACAGCACACAGGTTGTTGCCAACACTATAAAACCCTTTAGCACTTTTCACTTCAGCTATTATGTCAGTCAGGAAGAGATAAAAAGATGAGGACACAAAGGGCACAATCAAAGAGGTTTCATGGACAGAGAAGAGAGAGAGTGGAGAGAAAGATACTAAGAAAATGAACAGGAGAAAAAAAGAAAAACAGGCACCGCAGTGTCTACTTACAGCATTCATAATATTTCCAGCTTGAAGCACCAAGTGCAGGATCGCATGTAACTCCTCACAGGTCATTAGTTCTGTGACAGATAAGTCAGTTATAGGCACTCACTACCATACCAAATATACACATACAATGACATCACATGCAAAAGCAAAATACTGATGCTGATGCTTTTGTGATGCTTTATAATTACACATGGCATCGAACCAATAAACAAAAAGTAGCAAAGGGAGAGGCATTGATTGGCCAAATTAACTAAATAACTAGAATAGCTCAATATATTTTGTTAAGCTCCATCTCCATCAGCAAAAATCATTCAGCGTTTCTACTGAAGTTGAATTATTTTATCTGGACTAAAATTTGTTACTTGAAACAACTATTCTTCTTCCTGCCAAATACAGTGACAGACAAATGTTTCTGCCCTGGTGAATTGTGGATGGGTGGCAGACTGCTGAGTTCTGAGGGGAATCTAATTTAGAGGGAGTGAATCAGCAAAACTGACACAGGGGTGCATAAGCACGGACAAGACCCCTCGGGACAACTTTTTTTTCACAGTTAGCTTCTTAAGCTCAAAGCTTAACTTATTGCTGAATAGTGTGCACTTTTATGCATTTACACATTCACACAGAATTTATCATGTCAAGTACAGTAAATAAATGAAAAAGCGTGGAAAATGATATAAATCCATATCAGAGAATCTAAGATCTTTGTCCATGTGGTTTAGTTTGCTAACAAGTTTACTAATATGGATGAGGCAATCATATGAGTAAATTCTATCAGGTATGACCGCCCTTGACTGCAGACACTCAAGCACAAAACATCAAGCAATATTCACTGCTATATTTTATTCATGGTGTGTTTGTGTGTGTGTGTGTGTGTGTGTGTGCGTGTGTGTGACAGAGCAAGACAGACAGAAAGAAAAGGGAATTGTGTGTTTGTTCGTGTATGTTACCTTCAGTGGCCATACGAATGACATTGATCTCACGGCTCATGACAGCACATGAGGGGAAGAATTCCTCTTTCAAAACCATGGCTTCAATTCGTACCTCAAAACTTAAACATCAAAAAAGATAAAAAAGTCAATAGTTGACTCAACTGAGAGCAAAAACAGCAGAGAATTAGGGAGGCCTGTAGCGAAGGAGAGATGTCACCCCACCGGGATTCAAACCGGGGTCTCCGGGGTACCAAACGTGAGCTTTGACCACAACGCCAAAGAGCCAGGCTTGTTGGTATGGCAGTCAGAGCACACCCACAACCCTATTGAAGGTCACTCCATCACAAGCCCCTATGATCCTACAACCCTTGTGTAATGCATTTCATTAAGGATCATGAGAGCAAAAACGTTAAATACAACAAAGCTGACAAAACACCGCATTTCTTGCTTAAAGATGGCCTACCGTGGCACCCCAATCAAGAGGTACATGAAGGAGTCCACCAATGCCAGTTTCTCTGGGTCTCCTTTGAAGGACTGGAGTTTCTTCAACTGTGGACATATCAAGACACGTTTTATTTTCTCAAGGATCATAGTTTAAAGCATCAGTCTGGAAACTTAATTGAAAGGCATACAAATGTATTTGATAACACCATAACTGGCATCAATAAAAGTTTGCAAGTATGCTACCTGTTATGGGTTGTATCTGAGTGGTGCTGATTGCTGTTATTGTTTTGTGAACATTTCCTCATTTTTGCAATTTGTGCATCCCAGACCACAGAATATTATATGGCCAGGTAGTGTAAATAACAGGTGTGATATGACCTTCAGATAACCATGTTCTATTAAAATTAATTTACATAAAATACCAATGATAGAAATCAGACCTAAAAAAAGTAGGAAATTGTCAGACAGAATTACACTGCAGTTTAGTTTGTCTATATTAACTTATAGGGCAGCTCAACAGATGTTTATGCATGAGGTCATTTAATACTAGAAACAGTGCAAAGCTCAGGGGAGAGTGAGCTTCGTTAAGCAATCAATGTCATGCACATGGCTACTGACACTAATGGCCCTGCCTGACACATGGGCATGTGCTCACTCTCTCACTCTCTCTCACACCCACACATCCACCCTCACCTCCTCTGACTCTGGCAGCAGCTTCAGCAGCTCCTTCAGTGGCTCTACGCCATAGGGCTGGCTGTTGCCGAGGCGTATGTCCTCAACAATGGCATGGTTGGGCCTATAAAGGACACAGTAGCTAGTCATTAGTTGTATTCTAATGCGACATTATCTAACAAATACTCAATAGAAGTCATATTTGATAAACACTACGATAGTCACTATTCATTCATTTAACAATTGTAAAACATCTACAACTGCCTAAGTAAATCCAGGGTAAAGTCCTTCAGAGGATATTATTGTGTTCCATTTCAGGTCAGAGCTTGTTTCCCCAAGTCATCTCCAGAGCCCCGAGCCTTTGACCCTCAGACCCAAAAGTCTAACTCATTGTATGAATAACATTAGGTTTCTGTAGTGGAAAGGCAAGTCGCTAGGGCCCTGTTATACATGAAACACCATGCAATGTGTCATTTATTAAGTGGTAAAATTGGCTAGTAGTCTTGTCAATGTTGCCAGTGGTGTCACTAGGGCTATTTTAGGAGGCTCAAACCCATCCTACAATGCCCTCAAGCCCCCCTATGATTATAGGACCACGGAGAAAAATCATGCCCATTCTCTCTCTCTGTTACGTTACCTTAAAATGGTACATCAGAGCAAGATGCTACAAATATCAACGGAAAGAGCACAAACCTGGCTTTCCGATGGTATACCCATCTGTGCACTTATGTTAAATTCTGAATTTAAATGAAATTTGGTATAGTTACAATATGTGGTTAGTTATATAAACCCAATCCACCCATGGAACACTCCCCCCTGCACTGAAGGGATGGCGCTATAAACGAAGATGAAATATGTATACCAACTAATAATATAAACTACTTCTGAACTCGTACTCTAACATCACATTACTTGTGATCCAGAAACCCACAGATGCAACATGCATACCATTTAAAAGAGCAACAAACTGAGCTTTCCACTGAGAGCACTACCCTCCTGTGCTGAAGTAAATAAATTAAATCCAAGGTATTTGTTTAGAAAAAAGAAGAAATTGCAATTATTTTCGTCAGGTATACAGAATTTGGTTTTGGTTCTTATGTTGTTAGATTCCAGATTTCTCTCCACAAATATGTAAAGATTTTTCTACTAATAGCTTTCTAAAATAAATACATGTAAAAATGTATAAAAAATGTTTGTGCACAATATTCTTTTCCTGATAAACAAATGAATATAAAATCAAAGTAAATACCAGAACACAAACTAATGGCACACTTGGATTGCCTAGAGTCTTCTGAAAGCAACAAGCTATAGGACAAGTATATAGCCTTTATAATGACTAAGATAACAGCACAAAAGGTAACAAAAAAGACCCCAAAATAATGAAAACATTTTGGCATGTCCTATGCATGCACATTTGCATGTCACCAAGGCTAAGCCACCCTTGTTTTTCAATCCTAGTGACGCCCCTGAATGTTGCTAAAACAAAATTAAGCTAATCAAAGTTATTTTCCCCCATGGCAAATGTAATGTGTTGAACTCAGTTTTGATATCACCCCAACCTTTGAATCTCAAAGAGCCACAAACAGCATGTCTACTCAAAACTAGTGCCACACACTGGAAGGGGGAGGGAGGATATCCAAAGACTGTCTGTGGAGCCTCAGTGAATATGGAGGCACTATTGTGTACATAGTGAGTCACAACAGGGAAATTACATGGAAAAAAATGCAAATACAGAGCTAGATCGACCTTCTGTGTATGCAAATGGAAAGGTGATGTTGCTTGCATACTACTTCACTGTATTCTTTTGACCCAATCTTTGGAGGTAAGGGGAAGACAGGGACAAGATACATATTCCATTACAACTCTAGGAACACTATTACAGTGTGAAAACAGCTATATTATTTGTGCATAAACACATGCCAACACAGGGTAGCATGGATATATTTCACCTTAAACATGGTAAGGTCAACTACATTTAAATTAATGTATATGTGTAGTAATTTACTTTATTTACTCAGTTTTCTCTTGATCCCCTGTAAGGTGTCAAACCAGCTCATCTTTGGCACCAGCTGGTGCTTTTTCTTCTGCCTCGGACAGTGCGATCAAGGCCTGAGATTACTCTAGGGAGCCACTCCCTACAGCTGCCTCTTAGCTAATGGACTCACTTTGGGTAGTCTGATGTCTTACTGTGTGTTGTACTCTACTGTGCACACAAGCATGCACAAAGGGAAAAACACACTACAACACATACATGTGTACATTCAATTTAACAATTTATTTATCAAACATACACATGCAATACTGAAACCCCTTGTGGTCAACAGCCAGTGACAGGATCTGAAGGATAACCTTCAATCCCCAGCTCCCACCTTCCACTTATCTAAAGGATGATCACAAATCAGGCATGTAATCTTTATCCTTAAATGGGCCACAATCACCACTCTGCTCTTACACAGGAAGGCAGGGTTTCACACACAGAATCATGTTTCCCTCTGCAGGCACACCAGGGAGTTCATGCACTGCAACAGCTTTTTGCACACGTCAGTCTCATGCACTTACTTCTTAAACTGCTTGAGGAAGATTCCCACGTTCATGCCTCTCTTGGAGTCCAGAATGCTGACCTGTGAACAGCATGGGGAAGAAAAGGTGTGTTATTTCAAATAATGAATCTTACTTATTACCTGCAGTCCTGCCACACTTCATGCTATCTGCTGTAATCCAATGATCAATTACGTGATGGGTTGAGGAAAGTGTGGGAAGATTTCATTTGGATGTTTTAAGGCTGTTTTGTTGTTTAACCTTCAAAATAACATTCAGTGCTCTTAGACTGGTTTAGTATGGTGTGTTTCAATTTTGTTTGGTTGATCATACATTACCATAAAATACATTAACTGATCAACATAAAATGACACTGAATACTAAATCCATTTTAGGCATAACATTCAAATAGATGTGCATCATCGTTCAGGTGATTGTATGACATGCCTGTGATCTGGACAACCTGTGATGTAAGCCCCTGTCATCCCTCATTCCCTGAGGTCATGTGACTACTGAATGGCCAAGGAGGTTGAAATTTCAGACAGGGCCCCACGTGCTGTCCACCCTGTCTTGGATGAACAATGCTGCAGTGGGTCTTAATTATAAGTGCACTAGTACATTCAGTCCTGATTTGTCGATATGTATGGTGACCAGATATGGGGCCACCATACAAGCACTTCAGAAACAGTAGCAAACTGATTAGAGTAATTTAATGCTTAAAAAACCTGAATGAAATACCTTTGTATCAGAAATGAAGAAATGAGTACATATCCTTTTCATATTCTCAAGGCAGATTAATTTGACAGATGATAATTACATTTCAGTTTGACTGTTCAGGCTTTTTTCAGGCTGTTTTCTAGCAACGGTACTGTTGCTAGTATTAGCAAAGATCATGTGATGTGAATCTTTGTAGTCTCAGTTGCACACAGGTAACAGGACATTATTGTTTTACAACAACTTTTATAACCTGCTGTCAGAAAACTATTCATTCAGCCCAACAGTTTGCATAATGGCCTTTTACTGCAGGCAATTTATGTTTTTCACTTGTAGACCACCATAACCTAATGGTTGCACTGTCAGCAAAATGTTTCATAAAATGTGTTGATAAAAAAACTAAACAAATTACAGCTCTCTTAAAACTGTCAGTCCCTGTTTCCGCAGCAGTTTATCTATTAGTGTAACTGGTCCCACCCTTCTCACCTCATCCTTGCTCTCCTTGAAGGAGGCTCTAGAGCGCCCGCGACGTGGAGCTCCGATGGACAAGGGACCTCGCCCATTGCTCTCCTCCTGCTGACCAAAGAGCTCCTCCACTGTGCGCACATCAATCTGGTACTGCTGCTGCCGCACAGCTAGTGTCCAGATGTTGGGCTTTCCCCGCACCTTCTCCTCAGGGATGGTCTTCCAGTAGAAGCTACGCACCCGCCGCTTCTTGCGCAGGCCATGGGTGCCTGTGCCCAGTGGTGGGGGTGGAGGAGGTGGGGGTGGGGGCGGAGGGGCGGCAGGCGGGCCCGGGTCGGGAATGGTAGCTCCTCCATGCGGAGTCGTCTCAGAGATGGGGGCGTGTCCAGGGGTGGGGTCCTCACTAAGCCTTGCTGTCTCGCTGGCCAAACTCATAGTGCCTGAGACATGCATCCCAGGAGGAGCCACTGGAAAATGGTGATGTCCTTCTTCTGGGAGACTGGGCAGAGTGGCGGTGTCACTTGCTAAAACCTCAGCTCCTCATTACCATTTAACACTATTCTGTGATGAAGCAATCGATGTAGGAGATTCCTTGTGGGAATGGACGGAACTATGAAGGTGTTCCACATTCCCATCACAGTAACAGTCTGTCAGTTCTCAGTCTTACATCAAAGATGTCTATCCATTGGGGCATGTAGGTCTTCCCAGACTTTCAAACCCAGGGGACAATTCAAAGGTCCACAGCATTAGGCTAGGAGACACAGAATTAATTAGAGAAGGGAGTAAAAGTTACTTATACACTCAGGTACTGACTGATGCTCAAGCCCATACTGACTGGAGAGACTGAATCAGACTGAAGAGCAGGAATGGAAGAAACAATAAAAATAATAACACAAAAAATAACACAAAAGACCCACACACTTGAAGGAAACTAGCATGTCTGACATCACCTGTAAGATTTGTTTAATAGGTATACATAAGTTCCTTTTGTATCCCTTAATTTTTATATACAAAGCAGACCTATGCAACATTTCTACATCATGAACATAGTGAACTGATTATTTATGAGCAGCAAAACTCAACCAACTTTCTCCAGTTACTAAAACTTGAAATGGAACAAAACATGCTCAAGTGTGATCATTCTTTGCCACAGACTGGATTTAATGGGGATTTGTAAGAACTCAATATAGAGAATTTTGACAGGTTACAGGTCAGAAGTAGCATATCTGGTTGAACACTTTGGTCGTTCTCTGTCAGCTGAAGTGCAAAGACCCAGAGGCAGGGGTAAGTGTGACAGGCATCCACAGGCATGGTACAGTAATGAATACGCACACATGCCAGAGCACTGACACACCTGAGAGCACTGTTGGCAGAGTTCAGTCACGCCACAGGCACAGGATTCACTTAGCAACGAGCTCACCTGATCCCACTGAATTGTTTATTTTTTAATGCCCCTGACGTCACAGGAAGATTCCAGTTCCACACTAGCATAGCAGTTAGACTGAGCTAGCCTTTCCCCCTTTGGGTTAGTCTCATGTTAAATTTATACTCCAAGCAGACCAGTGGAATTCAAACTTAGCTCTAATCATTTCTACCAACCTCAACTGCAACCAGAGGATATGGCATGCGCTGCCTTTGTAATACATCCTGGTGACTTACTGTATGCCAGGAACAATATGCCTCATCACTTCAGTTCCACAGTTGATTCTATAAAACTACATAAAGATACCCCTACAATAAAAGACAGGAATGGTGATGGTACTCTTTCCTTTTTAACATGTTTAAAACAAAAACTACAAACTGAATTGCAGTTATATGCATTTGCTCTTTTGCTGTCACAATTCAGTATCTGACAAAAACATAGATGACAGGCACACACACACAAACACATGAGATATTATGACCTCAAATAAGAATATAATGACCATACATACAAATTTAATGAAAATATATTTTCCCAAGGATCATAGCTGTGCACACAGAGGCCCAACACACACACACACAGATCAACTGGGGTGGAATGGGTCACCAGAATGAAACGTTACACTAGTTTCCTCCAGGACATGGACAGGATGTGAATGGTGCTCCATCAAGCTGTAGTAACAGACATACAGCAGTTCTGTAAGGTGTGGTGAATGGTCCATTTATTGGAAAGACTACAGTTACGCACAATTACTCTAATTGATAGGACTGCCCAACCCATCTCTCTACAGCCCTTGGGGTGTACACACATGCACGCACCCACACCGACACACACAACAGGGTGGAACATCCAGGTTGTCTATGGATAGACAGACTGTCCCTGCAGGGGTGTCAGGTGGTGCCCTTTGCTCTCCCCTGATGGATCTAGAAGCCCCCTCCCTTCTGAATCTTTCTCTCTTGAAGGGTGTGTCAATGAACAATAGGTTAATGAGACCCCAAAATAACAAAGGAGGTTTCTCTTTAAACAATGGGACTAACTGAAATAAAGCAAAATGTAACAGAGCCATAAACATAAATCAACAGTATCAGAAAAGCTTCCATCCTTAGAATATTTCATTAGCGGTCCTAAAGATCCTCATATTTTGGTCAACATGCATCTGGAGGACACCTAAAATTTTCCAACTCTCCCTATACATCACTAAATTGCCATGTAATGTGTAGTTAAACTGTGTCTGCAAGCATCGGAATACCACATTGCACTGAATATGTTTAGCTTCATAGTCAGGGATAGGTACTTACTAGCCTGGGCACGCCCATACTTCCTGTGCCGCTGCATTTGCATTTCGCATGCAAGTCAGTCTGGCCAAGCTGCCTGTCTACACCGTTTCTACATTAACAGAGAAACTGGGACCAATGAAAATCTAGCATTTCAAAAAGGCAATGACGCGGTAGTTTAGCGACCGGAAATCTACCTCAGTCACTGTCAACATGGCGAACGTGGAGCAACGGCAAGATTTCAATGCAGCTGTAGCTGCTGTTTTGGAAGAATTCAAAGAGAAGTTCTCTCTGAAAATAGAGCAAAGGTCAGCCTTTGAAGCATTCCTTACAAGAAAGGACGTTTTCGCAATGCTACCGACAGGCTTCGGTAAAAGTTAAATTTATCAGTTAGCCCCACTGGTTGCCAAGTCGATTCTTGTTGTTTGTATCAAGCTGTTTCTGTCGCTGCGTTTACGTCAGAGGACAGACGGGTGTGATTGGCCGAAGCTTCATCCAGTAGCAAACACAGGCATTTCACACACGTGGGTTAAGCCCGCCCTCTGAGAAATGGGTTTACAACACAGCTTGGCCAGACCAATGTTCGCAGAGCATTGATAAGTCGCGTTAGCCAGGCTAGGTACTTACACCACCAGTAGGGCATTTTATAAGGCAGGATTACAAACATATGTCCCTAACTGTCCATTTACCAGAGTAACACTTGTTTGAGATGTCTATTTTTCCAAACTCAATCCTGGCCATACTTGGCATAAGCACTTTGCAGTCATCACTTTGCTGAGGAATCAGTCTGCTTTACCGACTAGCTGGCAGATGTAAGCAAAGACTTTTCTATTGACAAAAGAGCTTTTTGGTGGTAACCCTTAAAATAAAAATGTAGGTAGGAAACAAATTAGGTTTAAATATTTCAGGTTTTAGTACCTGGCTATACTCAGACATCTCCAGCTTAGTATAAGAAAAATGTGATGTTCTGCTAGTTCCAAGTCTACTATACTACAACCCAAATACATATTGAAAATAATCTAAATGTCTCAGGCAGTGACACTGAGGAAGTCCAGCAGTGACACATCACCTCTTGCATAACTGACTGACCTATGGTAATATTCAAGGGCCCAAATGTAAAATGTTCAGAGAATTAATTATGAGCATGAGCCTTCCAAGATCAGCCCTCTCTACATTTTAAGTGTGAGAGCACTTTTGGCCCAGCCCACATGGGTGTGCACACAAAACCAAAAGCACATCACCAAAAACAGAACTCTCCAGAACACCCAATCAATCTAATCCACCACAAAAAACAGTTTAGTCTGGGTATCATTTCCCATGTCAGTATCTAGGTGGTAAATGTAAGATAAATGTAAACTAACTGAAATATAATGTTACTGTGCTTTACTCAACTTTCAGCTCTTTAGGTTAGTGCAGCAAATAAAGCCAGCCATCAAGACAGATGTCAACGTCTCTGCAAGTGTACTGTCAGGTAAATGGGCTAAGTGAGAAAACCAAGTCAAAACCTACTTAAAGGGGTGCTTTTATTGTTATTTTATTCATATTTCTGTGTCGCCACTTTGGTTCTCTTGCTTGACGCTGTTTTCTGTAAGTTATAACAAGTCTAGTGGCTTTTCCGGTGTCCCTCGTGAATATCCATGACGTGTCAATAAGGCACCTCTGATTGGGCAAATTCGCTGTCTTTCGCTCACCTAGCTTCTGTCCACTGTTCTTCCTTCGGGATATGGGCTTGCCGTACATGGCTCTGGGCGGGGCTTACGACCTTGTGACGTAGATAGGTTTAGCCTGCTGTGATCCACTCGTTTTGGTTAGCTCGACCCTTCAATGAGCAGTAAAACCATGAGGGTCGAATTTCACGTCTTGGAATGCTGCATGCACATACTGCTTATTGTGACCCACCACATTGTAAATAGAGCTACTCAAAGTGGTTTTTCGTGGAAGGACCCCTTTAAGCACATGGGTGTCTAGAGGTGATGTAAGAGAAAACACTCAGCCTTAAATAATTGTCATATCCTGAAGAGGGCTTCTTTCCTTTGGCCTTGCCACAGGTGAAACCCCCTAATGAAATGCCTCAAAGAGGGCCAATCTGGTTTGACTTGTGCTGACTTTACTCTTAGCTAAATGTGTGTCTATTTTTGCCAACCCTCTGTCTCATGGGAACCTCATCAAGAGAGCTCCTTCTTCTCTCCTCCATTCCCTTAAGCTGGACTGTGTCATGTCCTCATTGCTCTATCCAGTATAACTCACAACAGAAAAAGTGTGACCACTATGATTAGAGTTTCCATTATACAAGGGCAGTGATTATTACATCAGTAGTAAAAAGCTAAATAGCACAGAGAACATGTTTAAATACAGATATTTATTATCAGAATAGTAATAACTATATGCAGCAAAAAAAAAAAACAATTGGAAAAAAAAAAAAAATTGTCAAGACACAGAGGCAGGTATTTTGAAAGGAGTCCTCTCTCTATTTGTCATAAGTAGGCAATACGAAACACTTCTTCTTGGTTGTGAACATAGAATCTTGAAAGTTACATCAAGATATAACAGGCAATCCTCACATTATGTAATAATATCATACAATGTCCTCGCAGATATGTGGAGAGTGATATGACACAGGATTGTTTAAAGGTTGTTGCACCAGGTTTAGTGATCACAAAATGCTTTATCTGAACAGGCTGAGCTATCCACACTGACAGATGGGAGTCCACTAATGGCCCAGACTACAGAAAACTAGTGTAATCATCTAGGAATCTGACAAAACAGAGATCAAACTAACTCAGTAGATGTCAGTGGTGGTGGGAAAACATACTGATTTTGTTTATTAACAAAGAAGTGTGGACCTTATGAATTATCGAATACTATGGGCACAAAAGAGGAGGGGTGGAAGGTGGGTTTAGCATACGAAGAAAGCTGGGAAGAATAGAACAGTATCCGTGATGCAGTTTACCTACACTGAGGAATCTTTTGAGGATAGCCCTTTGAACGAAAGATAGGAAAGCATGGGTGTGTCCAGTAATGGAGGCCTTTCTCTTGAGCATGACAGTCGCTTTCCAAAACAAGATTAAAGCAAAGCAAACACCAAAGATATAAACTTAATATTTATAATAAATGTAATGATAAATAATGTCTAGTTGACTAACCACATTTGACAATATGAATGAATTTATCTCCCCTTTAATACACATTTTTGCACTGGATGTTGGCCTCAATTATTGACTACAGTCCCACATTCTTATTCAACACTGGAGTGGAGATTTGTTATCTTTGCAAGTCATTATTCAAATGCAGCCCGGGGTGCAATGTCATGCTACTTTCACAATGATAATGAATTTGATGATGTCAAAACCTGATCCAGTCCATGGCCGTTAAAGCCCTAAGAGGCCTGCCCTACATACAGACCCAATACATGTAGATAGTAGAAATAAACAGGGGAGGGGCATGAAGGAAGAGAAGGCAGTGGAAGAAATAAGTAATCCCAGGGAAAAGGGATAGGTACAGTGTGAGGGAGAAGAAGCAGGAAAACAAGAGGGAGTCCATTCTATACCCTAAAAGAAACATGAAATGAGGAATCACATGGAATAGGGTGAAGTACCATTAATCCTTTCACTCATATTTCCCCGCATTAACCAGTAAAGTAAATTACTGCCAGTACACTGTCCAGGTACAATCAGAGGCATCTAACTGACTGACATGCTTCAGCATCTGCATGTTAAAGTTACTGGTGTGTGTGTAGATATAGTCTCAAACACAATCAAAACACTCACAATCTACAGTTTTGGGGTTCCCACCTTAACAAACCTACACCAGAACATTTTGTTCTTGTTCACAAGCGGTGTGGAGTCCTTATGAAGGAGAAGAGCGCAGTGGGATATTTCCCTGATGCAGCATTTTAAAAACAGCAGAGTGTAGCCAACATGAATATGGTGGCTGATCCTTCCATTGTGTTGAGCCCTGATCCTGCCATAATGAGGATGGGTAAATCAGGCAAGAGTTAGGAGTCACTAGCCGGCTAATGGCAGCAGTTTGTGTCCAGACACAGGAGGATTAAAAAAATACAGGACAGCAGAAAAATGCAGCATGTCTGGATTCATACTGATGATCGTGCTGGCCTGTTTTTGACCTTTTGAATTTATGTAATTATTGGCAAGGTGTAAAGAAGTGAGAGACTGGCACTGTACCCCACTTGTGAATTCATAAATTAGGTCAATGGCATGAAAATTCTAATTTTAAAGATGACATCAACTTTCGATTTAGAATAAAGGAAGCCAGATCCACCCCCAGAAAACCCTACTTGGTAGTACAGCAAATACTATGTACTATGGTTCTGATGACCACTGATGACTGAAGAAGTATGAAGACAATTTGGCAGTACTTCATGTCAGACTTCACAGCCCACAATATCATAATTGGATGGAAAAGACAATGCTTATGCAAATGGTTAGAGTTGTGATATCTAGGAGATATTTATTCTGAAGTGAACAAATAGCGATTAACACTAAAACATTAATATAAGTATAACATTGTATCAATGCTTACTTTTCCTTAGGCAGGGACACTGTAGGGTAGAGGACAATTCCAAAGGCCGTGCAGTAATATAGAACCCTAGTACAACATCAACACAATTGTTATTATTAAGGGGTTGGGTATAGTGTTTCATGGGGCTCAAAATGCTGTGTGTGAAAATCTGTACCTGAGGACTGGCCACTGGGTTGTGTGCCGTGTTGTTCCCGTGACTGTCACTAGCATTAGGAAATCTGTTAATGTAAGGCCTTCAGTATTAGGTGGCCGCTCTCATCTTACACCCAAAAATACTGAGATCTTTATATTCATGGCTTTAATTGCTATGACAACAGTTTTAAACAGACTGCATGCATGGTATGATGGCAAAGGCTACAAACTCTGTCAAAAGCCTGTGATGCTGAAAATAATGAAATTAATACCACTGACAATCTCTATGTAATGGGGTTTAACTAGGACTTTTTGTTAGGACAAACTCGCCAAACCTACATCATCCACATACATAGTTTTAATGATCGTTGTGCGAACCACAACGTGAAAATATGCCTTTGTCACTAAACTACTGGCTAGATATATTTGAGGTTCTTCTGTTAACCACCAACTGAACTGCCATCTGTCAGGGGCCTGGTCATTGGCAGAGTTACATGTACACACCCTGCTGAGGCAGTCCAAGAACTGATGTCTAGACTCAAAAAATAAGCAACATCATACAAAGACTTAAAACAGAAAATACAACAATACCAGCCAGACATAAGGCTATTTATTTGTTCCAAGACAATTATGGCTACTACTACAGAACTTAAAAAGAAAACATACATGAGGAGAGATGGGTTTTTATAAAGATATGTACGACAGTACAGCATTAACAGTTTGCTGTTGTGCAGAGAAAACCATTTCTATGTGCCAGAATGAGAAACAAGCTACAAAAACCATGATGACCAACTGAATAGATAAGAGTGTGTATAGTACAAAGAAAAGGAGTTGTGTGAAATGAGAGGATAGCCCTTAAGCTTCCTTCAAGTGGCAAGATTTACAACATGCGGATATATGCGACATCAAAATTATTACCAATATAAGTATCATTTGACCAGAACCATATCTGCTGATGTAAACCCAGATATGTACACAGATATCACAGAGCCATTATAGCAACTACAGCATCATTATCAGCCTCAGTGCTTCACCCAAGGCAAATATACAAATGCTGGAGTAATGCCTTGGAGAGACATGGCTTGATCACCATAGTGACAATGGGGAGGAAGTAGACAAGGAATCGGAGCACCTGATGAAAAACATGGTCATGTCTGACTAGGGAAAACAATCATTTAAGTGTATGCTATAGTGATTTGTAAAGAGTATGTTTTCTTGTATAACAAAGGCTTATCAATTAATACAGATTTTATGTGACCAACTGGCTGTAATTTGAGTTATTATTTTTGGCATCCAAGTCAAACGTTTACAGAAACTACTTTTACTTGTAAAAAAATAATATGCAAAACTTGTACGCAGGAATGGATACCACATATGTAGCAGCAGATTATTAACCATGCAAGATCCTTTGCTCTAAAGATATGTGGAGATAATTCTAGTAAAACTATAGCCAAGGAAGGTCATTGAAATGTTTTTCTCCCTTCACTAATTCCTTATTCCCCTGGCAACACAAATACCATCTTCCCCTCTTTGACGGGACCCCAACAGCAACTTTTCTTCTGGCTTTGTTCCCAACACTTGAATGGATTGCCTCTAATTCATCTCAGCATGTGAAATGCATTGAAAGACTGAGGAAACAGGCTTTGTGGGATTAAAACAAACCAAGGCTGGCAGGGTTACAAAGCTTGACATGGGGGGCTCATTGCCTCAGGTCAGAGGGGCTTTTAACATGTCATAAGGACAAATGCTTAACTCTGTAATCCCACTGAAATTGTACCCTGCTGTGCAAACAAAGCACATAACATGTGAGAACACCCAAAATTAATTAGAAGTTATAAGCAGCCTGAACAACTATATTCCTTAAATTGCAATAGACAAAAATAGGAGTGGTGTGAGGCCACGATAGTAGCTCATAAGTGACAGTTCCCATAACATTATTTTGTCCGGTATTCAGCAATAATTTACAATCAGTCAATTCGTGTGTGGTATGTAGCATTTCAAATAGACTCCTGCCATTTTATGTGGAAGTTAATTGTGCGCAGGGACCCTATTCCGCTTTTTTACACCTAACTATTCTGTGATAACGGTGCGTAGTCGAACTGGCAACGAAGATTACTATTTAATGAGTTGCAATCGATAACAGGACAACTGTCAGACAGACACGTCTGAAGTTAACATTAGGATATAGAGGCATGTTGCCTGCTGTGCCATACATGCTAACATTTATTTCCACATCGACGTTTTTACATACAGTAGTTCATGTTACATAACCTACCTTAACTATGTACCTACACAGTCTAGGTTAGGTTAGGACTTCTGATCCGTTCCCCATAACAAAATCTCACATTTAGGTTTTCTCGTGGAACATCTGCCATACAATAAAATAAAATGACCGCCTACATGCAACATGTACGCAAGACCTTTAGCAAAAACTTATTACAGTCAACGGTAGGGAGAGAGAGTGAAAACGGGATAAAAGCTACACTAGAAAGCCCCACAGCATGTTACATGATGCCGCTTTACCCTACTACATTGACATTGCAATTTCTAAGGACATGCATTAGACAAAACACAAGTGCGCCGGAATCAGTCTACTCACCATGAAAGATACGAGACTGGAAGTAATCACTTCGGTCTGAATCTAAACTGAATGAAAAGCTAATACGTCTGTACTAGTGTGGGGGACATCACGCTCCAATCCTTACTCTGCAGCTCCTTCCGAGACCTGCAGGATCGTTTGGAGGGCGGCCGCAGCTGCAGCAGCACTTGCACCAATCGCCTTTTACGCATGCGCAAGAAGAGGACGCACTTGCTCAGGTGAAGTTGGTCCTCCCGCCCATCTATGAAGACTACGTTACCGGACACCCAAACCCTCTCTGATGTATTATTATCGATTTTATCGATATGCATTATCAGGGACGTTGCTAGCCATTTGGGTGCCCTAAGCACCCCATCCCACCCCGACCGGAATGAACAATAACTCAGATTTATTCAGTGCGATTCACCTTATTTCTGAAACAAATACACCAAACATTAAAGGTAAAATAATAAATTATTTAAGGTTATTAGGTTAATAAATAATCAAATATCACCACCATTATTAAACAAAGGTTTGTGCAATGACTGCAGACTGTCGTGCATTCAGAATTAAAAGACAAAATATTCAGAGATTCTACTGAAATAGTTTTAAACCATAGTACAAAAAATGCATAAATTAGGTTTATGTAGGCCTACGTGCAAATCAATGGTACATTTCAAAATGTAAAATTATTTTACATTTATATATGTTACATATGGGACAACATAAAAAATCGGTACATAATTTGATATAAATAGGAAGGTAGGATTTTTTTCATATTACTGTTTCGTAAGGACGAGATTAAAACAGTGTTCTAGAACAGACTAAAACGAAATTATCATGCATTTTCGTTGAGGAAAGAAGACAAGATTAAAATGTTTTGCAAGAGATAAAAACTAAGATCTATCTTTGTTGTTGTCCTAACCTGTCACGCCTCGAACATGTTACCAAAGAGTTACATTCAAAGTTTCTATAGCGCAGAACCGGACTAACAGAAATGGTTTGTGAATGACTTTAATAGACCTAATAACAAAAACTAAAGGGCATTCATCAGGAGAGGAAGACGAAATTTTTAAAAGGGTGACAAAATTAACACTAGAAGGTAAGACTTCATCAGAAATAGCATAGCTAGCTCTATATCGTTACTACTACCTAGCCTAGGTTTTTTTTTCACGAGCCTGGTTTTTTGGTGATGTCCCAGCAAGCACTTGGTGCCTTACGCACTGTGTGCAATGTGCGTGTGCGGAGCTACGGCACTGTGCATTATTATTGATATGAAATATCACTCTTTTAACTGTGTTTTACCTATCAAACTTACAGAGTTGTCTTTCACAAGTGATAGACTGTTTATGCAAACCCATTTTCTTACGTTTACTACAATAAGAACTTCTAAATGTAAAAGCTTCTTGTTCCATTCTTACTAAACTTGTTTTATGAAATTCTGACCAGACATTTAAACCCAGTAAACTCCAACCTGTAGACAAGTTAACTGTAGAGAACCCTTAAGGCACATGGATGTTATTATGTGCAATCAAGTGAGATGGTATGGGGGAAAGTAGTGGACACACCAACGAAAAGCAGTAAACTAAGGCCAGAAAAGGCAAGGAGCCAGCTGGAAGCTGTAAATAGTTTGCAAGTAATTTCACCTCTTATGTGTGTGTGCATAATGGTTTTTGTGTGTGTTGGTGTGTCTCTACACTATTTTAATTTCTTATCCACCCCCAAACCCATTCATACTGTCAAGAATCCTGCCTGAGGTCACCTTTTTTTGCCACCTGCTGGTGACTCCTTGTAGTGCTTCGGCCTTTTCCTTTTTTGTGTCCAGTGTTGTGTCCAGCCCTGTCCCTCTGTCACCTGCTCCCTGTTCCTGATTTGTTTCATTGTACTCACCTGTTACTGATCAGTTGTTCCACTGATTATTGGCTCCTTTTAGAGGGTACTTAATGTCTGTTCCTTTTGTCTTTTCCTTCCCTTGTATGTACCTATCTGTATCATCTGCCTGGCTGCTAGTTTGTAAGAATATTTGTGTTAAGCCTGACCGTTTTCCCTGTGCTTGACCCCTGACGTTGTCTGACCATGCTGCAGTTGTTGAAGGGATCCAAAAAATAAATTAATTTATTTTCAGTATTTATAATTAATAAATTATAAATATTTAATAATGAAAATAACATCACTTGTATTCTGTCTGTGCATGCAGAATGGCAAATGCAGCAAGTAAGCAAGGCCATTTAGTCTGTTGTGGCAACACTTTGAAATATCGAGTAATTTAAGTCGGAGCAAGAAGAATGTTTAAGAAGTTTCATTTGTGGAAGAGATGTCATGGCCCTACTCCTCACGGTGTTCAGGGAAAGTTTAATCTTCCAGCTTGCTCCGTTAGTTGTTAGTCAGTTAGTTTCCAGAAAGCTTCATAACTTCCTTCACAATGTGGTGTATTGCATACATCACGATTAGACGTTAGCGATTCGGTAAAGGCAGATGCAATCATTTTAAATTTTAGCAGAGTCCACACCTCCAAGAAGAAAAATGTTTCTCAATACAGCACAGACAGACCCTCTGTACAAAACGAAATTAAGTATGAGGAGCTGGTTTAATAGGCTACTGCTTAATACAATCTTGTAATATCTGGGTGTTCGTCCCGGCACCCTCAGACTCACAAAGTCTTAAATATCACCAGAAGCAGAATCATGTTAAATTCTCATGAAATTCTGACTTTACTGACCTTATTGGACATGACTACTTCCATATTCGCTGGTTACTCTGAACAGTTAAGTTGAAAACACATGCACAGGGCGAGGGGAAGGGAAAACAGTCCAATTATGAGTGTCCATTTGCTTGGAGACACTAGGGGGAGCTCTGTTGAGAAAAATCACTCAAAGTTGCATAGTATCTCTTTAAAGTAACAGACCTGTGGATGGAGGGTCTATCACAGGTTCAAATCCACCTCAAAGTGCCACTAAGGTACCATGAGCATAGTACTGAACTGCTACCAGACAGCGTCTTTGTCATGTGTCAAGTGTGTGATGGGTTAACTATAGAGTTGTAATGTTGTAATGTCCTCATTGAGGGACTAAAAAAGATGTTAAACTTAAAATCTTTATCTTAGTAATAACTACGGTGACAGAAAGAAAGAAAACAAACTAGATGGATCATATAGTGCAGTACATGGTATGACCGCCGCAGTGTGCCGTGAAGTTCAGCACAAAAAGAATTATAATGCCCCCTATGGAACACATTTTACAACACATAATGTGCTAACAGAGGTTGGTCCATCATGATGGTGGTCCTTATCAACCCCTAAAATGTTCAGTCCATAAAAAAAAAAAAAAGCATTAAGCCTCAAAAACAGCAATAACGCCAACGGTATACTCCTGTATATGACTTATGTAATAAATATATTTGGTGCTATTTGTCATTTTTATAATCCTAGATACTAGTATTATTAATGTGTATGGTATTTTTGGCCTATCCTGTATATTTCATTATATTTCGCAAAACTATAATTTCCAGACTATTAACCATGGTTCACACGTTGATTCAGTAAAATCCTAGCTGGCGCAGACGCGGCTGCGCATCTACATAAAAACACGTGAAAACCAGCAGATTGTAGCGTATGTAGGCCCACTTTATTACGGTGGTGTAGGCTACCGCTTCTACTGCATAACTACTCCCTCTAGTGCTACCAACCACACACTGTAGTCAATTACCTGTGTCATCTACAAGAAACTTCTATCAATAGCTTGTAAGTTGCAGAAGGTAGGAAAATATCAAAGTGCCTTTCAAGACAACCCACAAAGCAGGGTTTGAATATCGTTCTTGTGTTAAGCAGTTAAAGCATAACTGGATGCCAGAAGAATAATAAAAATAAGCCTTTGTTTTGAAAGCACATTATAGTGCCTTGTCTTGCATGTACTGTAATAAGTTCAGGAAGAATAGACAGACAGACAGACAGACAGACAGACAGACAGATAGACAGACAGACAGACAGACAGATAGATAGACAGATAGATAGATAGATAGATAGATAGATAGATAGATAGATAGATAGATAGATAGATATGAGGCGGTATAAGCAAATCATTTAAATCAGGTGTGCTCAGGAGTCTGATGACAGATGGAAAAAAGCTCCCTCTGAGGGTGTGTGGTGTTAATGTGCATAGTTCTATATCATTCCCCAGAGTGCAAAAGTTCAAACATACGTAGTGGCATAGATGTGAGAAGTCCTTGATGATTTGTTATGTACAATTGCAATGCAGAAGTTACACTTTAATTATAATCTGCTAAGGTAGGGTTGTGTGGAAAATGCTAATTGAAAGTAGTGAAAGTTAAAAAAGGCTGTAGCCTTTTCATTTCCACAGAACATTCCTCACAAATGGTGATGTTTTCAGGAAAATGCTAGTGTTGACACTGCTAGTGTTAACACACAGGCATATAGATCCTCTAATGTCCATGTTGATTTTGACAACGTCTGTTAAGAATTATGTGCTGCTGAAAAAAAATATTGCGCTTTCAAAAAATAGAGAGCGAGTTTAAGAAGAAAAATAGTTTAATTTTCTTCGCCAAAGATGTTACACAACATAGAGAGGGTTTCTTACATTTGAAAGCCCATCACTCAATATGCATCATGTTAACAGTGACTGTTAATTGATGTTCCATCTTCATACAGGATATTCCAAGTGGTGATGGCTTCAAAACAATGCCCATGAAAGAGTTCATTTATACAAGATTAAAATGCAGAAACTTACAAATATATAGATATTTATATATGCTTATCTACTTATGCTGACATGTTTGTGTTAGCAAACACAGAATCATTGTGCAGGTATACCTCTACGCTGCCCTACAGGGGTAGAGAAAAATTCAATACAGATGCAAAACTGGTCAGGGAACTCAAGTGATGGCAGGGCAATGCCTTGCCAACTGGGCTTTATGGTCATGTCCGGTAACTTAACTGCAAACAGTGTGCAATAATATTTTGGGGTAGAAAAGAATGTGCTTGAGTAAAACTAACACACATTTTGGAATATAAAGCCTCTGGGGGGGGGGGGGGAGTGTTCTTTGAAGTTTTAAATTGTGATTACTTCCCAGTCTTGGTAATAGCATTACAATTTTAGTGGAAACAGATCTGGGCTCTTCAAATATGTCCCTTTAAAGAGCAAGACACAATTAAAGCGTAAATAATTTTATGGACTACTGGACATAGACACAGAGGAATGTGCTTGTGTATGTTTCAAGCACATCACTGTTGTACACAGCTGTACACCAGATATTCTTTGCAAAGAACAACAGCTAACAAAAATCACATGTGATAAATAAACAGGGTTTAGCAGAAGAGGCAGTGCTGGTCACTCCAGTGCACAAGCATCAGATGTCTTTTGGTTGAAATATCCAAGAGTTTCATAACCCATAAAACAGCGTAGGGTGCAGAGCTCAGTTTAATTCATAGCAACTGTATTTGCTTGAAGATCAACTTTACAGGGCTTTGAATAAATATGACTATTAGACTGTGCTGGTTCTGGGCGGTACGTGTGCATGTGTTTTTGGCCTGTCAGGTGTTCCATGGCCAGGCAGTGTGGTTGTCTTCACGGTGTTTTCTTTTTTCACATGATCGCCACCACAGGCTGGACAGGCATGCAACATTGAAAAGGCACATCAAGTCATTTCATGTCAAGTAAAACAATAAGGCTGGTCCTTCCTTCTTTAAGAAGTAACAATATACCTAATGATAATAACAATCTGCATGATTCATCTAATCAACCCTGAAGAAAAAAATCACCATTACCCCTTCATTAACTTAATAGAAACTAAACTGCATCTATTACAAAAGCGTCTTCGTCCTTTCCCATATTAGATTCTACCTTTCCTTGAAACTGAACACTGGGGGTCATTTTAAATCTTTATTTGATTTTTCTGAGTAATAGGGGACATTCTACAGTCCCCCAGTAGGTCCATAAAAATATCTTACTGAGTGTTCTGAATGTTTTGATAGTCTATCTTTTTGGTGTTGTCCCAACCATTAGCTGCCCATGCTGGTGAGAGCAAAGTTTGAAGGACAAGGATTTAAAAGAAAAAAACAGAAAAGAAAAAGTGTGCCTTGCTGATTCTTTGAAAGCACATTCAGACTTCAGGTCACACTTCAGTTCCTACATTCACTGAGCTGGGTGAATGGGCATTCCCACTGCCCAGTACATTTAATGTCAGATTTGTCATATCATCACTGCAAAAGTGCACATCCCTTGAGTCGCATGATTTAGTTTTTTTTCCATTAAGGAGTTAAAAAAACAAACAAACAAACATACAAACCATTTTCTCAGGTGTGAAAATACAGGGACATTATAAAAATCTTTAGCTTGAAAAAATGAGCGAGAGAGACAAGATTAAAAGAACCTTCTTAGCTTTTTTTCTTTTTGTCAGATTTAAGGTCTTAACCAGAGAAAAGTAGTAATAGCCCACTGCCATTTGATTTGGGATGGACAGTTTGTCTGTGAAGGAGTGCACTTTGCATCTTCCTGGTTGCTGATGCCTTCCTTACTCTA
This sequence comes from Setipinna tenuifilis, assembly GCA_030347295.1. Classification (NCBI taxonomy): domain Eukaryota; kingdom Metazoa; phylum Chordata; class Actinopteri; order Clupeiformes; family Engraulidae; genus Setipinna; species Setipinna tenuifilis. The sequence continues at coordinate 7,678,864 of CM059265.1, forward strand.
CGGTTCACACCGAGAAGGGCAGAACCATTGATCAGTGCTCTTCCAGCCAAGACGGGGAGTCTCCACCTGGCATTTTCAACTTGATGTGGAACTGTTTGAGGGTCTGTTCTAGTTGCTGTTGATTGCCTGCATAATATGCCGCTATAGCATTATGGAAGAGAAGAAGCTGATTGTGCAGTACTTTGACCTGATGGAGAGAAAAAAGCTGGTTAAAGGCTAGCCCGGACAAATCTTTTTCTTTTGGAGTTACGAATGCCCCTGTATCCATTGACCAACTTTCCAAACATACAAGCTCTTTAATTAATGTTGTTAATATTTAACAATAAAATGCACTTTTTAAAGAAAAACTCTACCTTACTGTTCTTAGTTTGTTCTACACATAACCATTACAGAATCCCAGAACACTTCAGGATTTTCATTACTCAGCCCAAACTGGCTTGCACAGCGAAGCTGTACATATTCATACCTTGTTCTCCTCCAGGAACTTCAGTTTGACGGATACATCATTGCGCATGCGCTCATATTTCTCACGGTGGACCTGAAACTGCTGCTGAGACTGTTCGATCTTCGGGAGCGTGTTGCCATCCCGGGGACCCAGGTTCAGCTCCTCCAAGTCAGTGCGGTATGCATCATACTCAACTCTGCAGTTTGAAACGCACATTATGTCCAGGTAATATGCATATTTCTAGTTATAATAACAATTAGACAGTGAGCAACACATTATTGAAAGCCAAACTCTCTCAGAACTAGCTATACATGCACCTTCTTTGGACTGATTGCACTGGAAAAAATGGCACAAAATGGGATACTGTAGTGTTTACCTGGCTGCTTCATACTGTTTGATGTTAATCATGGTATCCTCAATGGTTTTGTCCACTAGTGTCCTCACAGAAGAGATGAAGAAGTTGATTGCTCCCAAGAGTGTCTCGCCATTTTTGGACAGAAGTTTTTGGGTATCTGCATTGTAGCTGAACTCCTCCTAAAAGACCAAATACAAATGAATTATTTCCTTACCTTTGAGATGAATAACCAAATAAGCATTATAACATTATCCAGCAATTAAAGAGGATGTGAAGAACCTGTACTTAGAGCAGACAATGAGAGCATAGGAGAATGACGGCTGCTACAGCATTGGGTTAACAGAAAGTTCCACAGACAAACTGGTGCCCAGATAACTCTGCGGGCAAAGAGTCCCTCCTGAGGTAGCTTGGTGAAGTCTCTCTTCCTAGTTAGTCTGATTTGTTTTTGTGTGTGTGTCTATTTTTGTGTGAGGGTGTATCAACAGAGTGTGTGTCCGTTCACAGGACATACATCCATACTTGACTAAGTTGCTTCTAACTCTTCCTATAAGGCTGCTTGGCTGATGCTCACCCAAGTCCTGCTTCTGCACTGCGTCACTTGATTTACAGAGACATGCTTGTTATACTGCATGGCGTTTCTGTGTCTTGTACTCTGCCTGTTTTTACTTCTCACACTTTGTTTCAGTAAGTGCCACATTCCAATTTACCTTCCAGCAGCTTGTTGACATTACACATTATTGTTTTTTATTTTTATAACCAAGGTTGTTTTTTGTGTGGATGCTGTCTATTAAAACCATTTTAAGGAAAAACTCGGTGTCTGTGATTGGGCCTAGTCTCTGGTTAAAATACCTGACCTCTCTAAACTTTACTGAAACAGTGCAATCATTTTGCATCAGTGTTCAGGCTGACTAATTATGTAGCAGGAAGAAGTAACACAGTTAAGAGGCTGTGAGTAACTCCAGCAAAGAGACAGAGAAACATGTGTAATAAGACTTCAGCCAGCAGAATTCAGTTTATTGCCAATACATGCTATGGCATTTTTACCAGTCTTAGAATATCAAAATAACAGATGTGGTCTTTATTCTCTCATAGAGTCTGTGTGACTACATGTGACAATGTAAGTAATAAAATAAAGTCGCTTTAGATAAGGCAACCACTGAATCTTAAACACACAAAGCTGAGAACAGCAGCAAATAATAATGGTTTTGGTTTTGAGAGAAAAGACCTATGAGAACTGAACTGAAACCACCTAGACTGCCCAGTAATTTTAAGAAAAGGAGAGGAATATCAGCTGCCAGAGATGTGTCTGCTGACATCACTCATTCTGAGTGATGAAAATATTTGCGGTAATGAATAGGTGTTTACAGTTGGGTCCAGGTTGGGTTAGGACAGTGACATATTTTCCATACTTTTTGTTTCTTTGTATGTCAGCACAATGGGTTCAAGCTGTTATCTGCTTAATTAACAAAGAAATTACCCACACATATCCATGAAATAGCTTAGTCAATTGTCCAATAACTGTTGGTCTCTTCATAAAGTGGGTGGTACATATAAAAGAGTCATAATACCTAAACTGTTCCTCAAATTTGGATGTTAATGCCCTCATATTTTTCAGATTTAAGTCCGCAATTTGCATCTATATTCATTACATAACTAATGTGTTTCAGTAAACTGATGAAATATACATTTTGTGTCACAGTCCAAATACTTTTTGGACCTAACTGTATGATCATAACTTATGTCGCTGTGTGACTTACATGAAGCTCAGGTGATTTTAAACTGAGATCAGCAAATGCATCTCCCAGTTGTCTTTGTGTCTGCATCATCTGAGCAAGCTGGGTGGCCAGTGTTTGAGCTAGCTTGATAACTTGCTCATATTTGCGCTTGTTATCGCGGAGAACATCAATCTGCGCCTCCAGCTCCAGATCAACTGTCCGGGAACCACGTCCCAGCTTCTCAGACAAGATCTGTTTAGTGCACTATGGGATACAGGAGAAAGGGGCAGAGAGTGATATGTGAAACCTCTACTGCATTCTATGCCATACAGGCTTGTATATGAGTACATGCAAAATGGACTCGCATAAAACATGGAACATGAAGCCTGCTGAAAGCCAATTTATGACTGGATGTGGCATGTGATATGACAGAAGGCCAACATGCTATGAGAACAAAAGACAGCAGGCAGACGTGAATGCCACCAAGTTTACAACTGGATGTATGCGTGTCAAGTTATGGTTAGTCTGAACTTGGACCAACTCATACCGAGTTTACATTCACAACCTCTTAGAGGACTGAAAATCAGAGGGACTAGTGAATACATTTTACAGGAAGAAATTAGATCAGGAGTTTGGAAGCACCAACTAGAGCCCCTCACTTACCTTGTATGTGTTGATACTCCATTTTCTCACCAGGTCCAGCTTTTCCATGGCTGGGTTCTTCAGATCATCTGCCAGGACAACTGCTCCACTCATTGGCTGTCCTTTTGCAGCACCTGGTGAAGATCATTTTAACATTGGTTAAAGAGGTGGCAGATGTATACAGAAAGATACCAGGGGCCCTAGTTTCACTGACTAATTTGGTCAAGTTATTAAGTTATCTTAAATTAATGTGTGTAAGACTTTGCTTGTACCTTAACTAGATACTACTTGCCCCTCAGTGAAATTAGAGCCCCAAGAGTTTATAAAGCAGCACAGATAACAGAAGGTCTGTATCAGCATGTCCTTGGATTGGACAGGATTTCAGCCGGGTTAGGAAACCATGTTGCAGCAGTTCTGAGGCAGCAGAGGACTGCAAGGGGTAGAACGAAGGGAGAAGGGCTATAGGGAGAACATGGCATATCACCCAGTTCCAGGAGTTTCTCTGAAACTCACATGGCCTCACTGTCAGTGCTGACCTGAGTGCCGTGTTAGCATGAAAACACCATAATGCAAATATTGCTTGTGGATCCCAAAAAGGTTTGTTGTAAAGCCAGTTATCAGCATTGCAACACAGCATGTACCACAGGAAGCTTACCCTAAATGTAATGTACAACATTGCTCAGAGCAAAAGGGGAAATCAAAGAAAACAAGCAGAGGACAGATGCCATTTCAAAGGAAATCTGGGTAGAAAACTGATTGAAACTCTTAAGATCAAGCATTGGTGCAGAGGTCAGGTAGCAAAACAGCTTAATTTAACACCAACAATATTACACCCAGTTTGCCTGCTATCTGGAACACAACACATCTGTTATGGCCCCTGTGTTTATAATAGTAATACATTTGGTTTGGTTCAAAGATGGAAAAAGCTAGATGTAAATGTGAATTTTACAACTAAGAGGTGGTAAGCAGCATAATCTTATTAATCTTGAAGGCATGTGTGTTTGTACTTCTTATCATCATAATTGATAATCATTGCAGAATAGCTTATTCACTAGACCAGGGGATATGAGAGATGTTATTCCATGATAGAGGTAGATGTTCATGATAAATGGTGCATGTTCCACAGTTGGTTTGTAAGCTGTGCCCTGGGTATTCAGTCCCTGACGACCAGTACCTTTCTCCCGCTCCACCTGACTGTCACTGGCCAGACGGGCTAAGCGGCTAGCCGCTACTGAGCTTGGGCCAACTGTGGGTGTCGTAGGCTGGCTGGCTGATCCTGGGAATAGTTGGTATTGATTAAGTGATTTTTAGCCGCACCTTAATGTGTTGATGTGCACATAGAAACAGGTTTGACTAATCCAGCATTTTTTATGAAGACAGACTGGAGGATTAGCACAGCTGTGTGGGATATGGGAATGTATGGCAAGCTATGTATCTATCAAGCATGTATTTGCACATTATCCACTTGCTGTGCTAGAAAACTGAAACAGAAAATCGGCATACACAGATTAAATATCGTCAGTTGGCTTGGCTTCCTTGGTCTACCTACAGTTCATGCATTTGAGTCATGAGGCTTAACACTACTGGGAGTAGGAAATCAAATCACTGAACATCACTGGCCATTCAGTAAGAGCAGCTTAGTGCCGCTCTTTTTTTTTCAAATTTAAATGTTGGCTTCTCATTTGATTCACTGTCATTATAAATTAGACCATTGCCATGGATGTACAGATGGGCTGGCAACTCTGGAGTAGATCAGACAAGACAACAAAGACAACCGTTTACATTATATCGCCACAATTTCATCTATCACAAACACAACGATATCCTACAAATAAATCACAAGAGAGGGCATTATAGACATAGCATTGTAGGGGGACAGCTGAAATAAGTGTTTCTGTACCTTTATATGGCCCCACTTCAACAACACCTTCTGTGGTTGAGCCATAATTGTCAGAGGGGATGTGGGCCTGTGCCATACTTGGAAAACTGGTCATCCCATGAGCTGCATCCTACATGCACAGAAGGAACAGCCAGATCAATGCAATGCGCTTACACATTCATAGCATTGACTTGAATAATACTAATATTTGGGTATGGTCAGCAACTGAAAGAAAATTTCACAGCCCTTTAGGTTACTGATAAAATTAAAATGACAGGTAAACTACAAAGTCTTATACATACTATCTCAGAGCCTAAAACAACACAGTTCCTTTAGAAACTCTGAATTACTTGACAATCTGTGGAAAAAAGAATGCATATTATGGAAAATGAACATCACATGCCAAAATCACAGTTATAATCTAATGTCTTTTCTCACAAAATAACAAAACTGTAGCAATTTGTTAAAGGCAGGTCCAAAAGTGTTAAAGTGTACACAAAGTGCCCACACGCCATGTAGTAGCACATGCCTGTTGAGCATATTCAGACTTTGCACAAAGTGAAATAGTCTGCTGCACCAGGAAATAAAACCATATGATTTAGGAAATTAGAGGTCCTACATCAATCACACATGGCACTGGTATACTGCTATGGTACACAAGTTTGTTGTTCTCATTGGTCGCAAGACCACCGTTGATGCTGCCCCTTGGATTGCACCTGGCCTGTCCTTGTGGCCAGCCCACACAATTTATTGTGATCTGGCTTGTCAGGCAACCATCTAATCTATATAAGAGCTGAACTGTGCCTATAGCTGGACTATACACCATCTGTCCACATCAGGATTAATATGATGGTTTTGTGTTCTTCGGGCTCATAATCCTGTCATTCAACCACTGTCTGTTCACATATAAGACTGCTGTAAATTTGATATAGTGGTGAAATAAAAACTTCTAGTTATATTTTAGCAGTACTTATTTTTTTAGTGTTAGTATGAGACTACTATGGCAATAGTCATTTTTCGACTGATAAAAAAAAACAACCACATAAACAAAAAGATTCCCAAAACACCCCGGGTTTATATGTAATGTTCATGGAAAATGTTAATGTTAAGTACAAGCACTAGACTGGACAGCAGAGGTTCAACAGATTCCAGTGTGGTAGATGGTGAGGTGGTTGAGAAGACATGAAATTAGACGGACCATCTGGACTGAGGTCCAAAGCAAAACACTGTGAAGTACAAATTGCAGCCTGATATGAAACGAATATGAGACAAAATGTGTTTGCTGTGGAGATTAATAAATGTGTGCCAAAATCAAAGTCGGAATCAAAGTAATTTTAGTGCTCTCTGAAATGTTCTAACTGCATTAAACTGATTAGTGTAAATTGACCCGGAGAGTTTGTCAAACACAGCAGAGCCATAGACTGAAAATGTGATGGGCCAAAGTGCTGATTTCAACAACCTGATATTGAACACAAAAAAACAACTTCAGCACTGTGTGTGTGTGTGTGTGTGTGTGTGAGTGTGAGTGTGAGTGTGAGTGTGAGTGTGAGTGTGAGTGTGAGTGTGAGTGTGAGTGTGAGTGTGAGTGTGAGTGTGAGTGTGAGTGTGAGTGTGAGTGTGAGTGTGTGAGTGTGAGTGTGAGTGTGAGTGTGAGTGTGAGTGTGAGTGTGTGTGTGTGTGTGTGTGTGTGTGAGAGAGAGAGAGAGAGAAGGGATGTTTGTGTAAGTGTTATCCAAAATATATTCCTTCTATGGACACCACAATAACCTTACACAACAATGTAGTGCCTAAACAACTTGCAAATCATGATCAATATGGCAAGAATACATGCAAGCTGCATCTAAGTGAGATCAGAGTCACCTATATGCATCATAACACTGGAGCCTTTGATTGCTGTATATTCAAATAAACAAATACATGTGTGCCTTTGTAAGTGGTGTGAGTGCAGTCCTACCCTCTGAAACACATCATCATGACTGTTCTCAGTTTCTCCATTGCTAGTCACTGATATCTCGGCAGCTGGGCTTCTGTGTGGCTCCTCTGCCATGGTCTCCTGTGCAGAGTGAAACCAAACACAACATTTGAGACTCACTGGAAAGTGTGCAGCATTCTCAGGGAGGGGACACTGCCAAGCAGCTGAATCATTTTGGTAAGTTATATTTTTAAAGATACAGAACTGCTTCAATTCAGACATCCCACAACACACCACACATTTTGACAAATTTCATTTCAAATAGTGTTTGCAAGCTTCCTTCATGTGGTCAATTTGCATGTATGTCTTGGCCTACTCAAATCACTGCCAAAAACAGTGTATGTCTGTAAGCATTGAATCAACAATGTTGTGGACTAGTGTCTCTGCTGACAGGCAAAGGAACAAAGTGTGGTTCCACTATTTCATGAGTTTCAGAGACAAAATAGTGTACTTTATGCCACGTTTTTTTCCCCCAGAGATTTTACACTTGGAAATGAAGTCAATGATGGCCAACACCTCAAGAGACTAAAATCAGTACTTGTCTGACCCTTGTTTAGACTCAGTTATGAAATTTTATACTTTAAATGATTTCTTGTAACCATTTTGAGAGTCAGACCTTTTTGAGCTTGGTGTTTAGACCCTTTACAAGACCCTTTACAATTGTTTAGGTAAGTCTTGAAGTGTTTATTGTATTAGCAAAATGATATACAACATATATATATATATATATATATATATATATATATATATATATATATATATATATACAGTGAAGAAAACAAGTATTTGAACACCCTGCTATTTTGCTATTTCTCCCACTTAGAAATCATGGAGGGGTCTGAAATTTTCATCGTAGGTGCATGTCCACTGTGAGAGAGATAAACTAAAAAGAAAAATCCAGAAATCACAATGCATGATTTTTTAACGATTTATTTGAGTGATACAGCTGCAAATAAGTATTTGAACACCTGTGTGTCATCTAGAATTCTGACCCTGAAGGACCTGTTAGTCCGCCCATTAGAAGTCCACCTGCACTCCATGTATCATCCTTAATCAGATGCACCTGTTTGAAGTCATTAGCTGCATAAAGACACCTGTCCACCCCATACAATCAACAAGACTTTAACTTGTAACATGGCGAAGACCAAAGAGCTGTCCAACGACACAAGAGAGAAAATTGTACACCTCCACAAGGCTGGAAAGGGCTACGGAGCAATTGCCAAGCAGCTTGGTGAAAAAAGGTCCACTGTTGGAGCAATCATTAGAAAATGGAAGAAGCTAAACATGACGGTCAATCTCAATCGGAGTGGAGCCCCATGCAAGATATCACCTCGTGGGGTCTCAATGATTCTAAGAAAGGTGAGGAATCAGCCCGGAACTACACGACAGGAGTTGGTCAATGACCTGAAAAGAACTGGGACCAACGTTTCCAAGGTTACTGTAGGTAATACACTAAGACGTCATGATTTGAAATCATGCATGGCACGAAAGGTTCCCCTGCTTAAATCAGCACATGTCAAGGCCCGTCTTAAGTTTGCATATGACCATTTGGATGATACAGAGGAGTCATGGGAGAAAGTTTTGTGGTCAGATGAGACCAAAATAGAACTTTTTGGTCATAATTCCACTAAGCGTGTTTGGAGGAAGAAGAATGAAGAGTACAATCCGAAGAACACCATCCCTACTGTGAAGCATGGGGGTGGTAGCATCATGCTTTGGGGGTGTTTTTCTGCACATGGGACAGGACGAGTGCACTGCATTAAAGAGAGGATGACTGGGGCCGTGTATTGTGAGATTTTGGGGAACAACCTCCTTCCCTCAGTCAGAGCATTGAAGATGGGTCGTGGCTGGGTCTTCCAACACGACAACGACCCAAAGCACACAGCCAGGAAAACCAAGGACTGGCTCCGTAAGAAGCATATCAAGGTTCTAGCATGGCCCAGCCAGTCTCCAGACATGAACCCAATCAAAAGTCTTTGGAGGGAGCTCAAACTCTGTGTTTCTCAGCGACAGCCCAGAAACCTGACTGATCTAGAGAAGATCTGTGTGGAGGATTGGGCCAGGATCCCTCCTGCAGTATGTGCAAACCTGGTGAAAAACTACAGGAAACGTTTGACCTCTGTAATAGCAAACAAAGGCTACTGTACCAAATATTAACATTCATTTTCTCAGGTGTTCAATTACTTATTTGCCGCTATATCACACAAATAAATCATTAAAAAATCATGCATTGTGATTTCTGGATTTTTCTTTTTAGTTTATCTCTCTCACAGTGGACATGCACCTACGATGACAATTTCAGACCCCTCCATGATTTCTAAGTGGGAGAAATAGCAAAATAGCAGGGTGTTCAAATACTTGTTTTCTTCACTGTATATATATATATATATATATCTTGAAATGAGATTATAAGATTATAGACAACACCTTTTATTCCAATATAGTGACATGATGTATTACATAATCCGTTGTGTCCTTAGAGCCATGATAATATCTGATATTCTTTCTCTTTTCTTTCTCTCTCCTGCTCTTGCTATACAACCCCACTGCTGCATTTGTGGAAGTCCTTCTGGGCCACAGTGGGTCACATCAACTTCCAGCAATAGCCTAGTTTCTAGCATATCTCATTTACTGACAACATGTGTTTATATGCGGCTGATAGGTTATTCAGTGAGCGGAAAAAGGAGTTAAGAAAGGTTTGTTTAAAGATGTAGAAAGACATACAATACTCTCATGATCAAAAGTATTATTTCGTCTGCTCTGATCATCAAAACAGCTGTGTAATTTACTTGATCTGTAAGCATATGCTTGGAATAGATTATACACATCTCAAAATAACTATGGAGACATCTTATCTTTAGTTCTAGTCTCCATGGTAATGATTTCGATTTCTGCTGGTATTCAAGACATTGAACCATTCTGTCATACAGAGCATGCCAAGAATCCTCTTAGGCACTGAATCACATCATACATACAAGCCAACACTAAGAAATAGTACTGTAAGTCTGTGGAACTCTAAAACTAACTTAATACAACCAATCTAAAGATGTGAAGGTTTATCTCACACTGAGGGCTTGCTATTCAGCTTTCAGAGGTACAGAATCAGATGCAACACTGAGGTGCATGTGTAGTACACAGACACCTGAGCAGATATACTAGCTCTTATGCAAGTCTTCCTTGGTAAGACTACGCTTCGACTCACGCAACAGGTACTTAACTGCTCTGAGCCATGGTTATCACATGCATACAGCACCAATGCTTGCTGCTGTGCCACTAACAGTAACGGTCTTGCACTCTCTCACACTCCTTCCCACAGACCACTATCACCACCTACGTGGACTAAAAATAAGTTAACACAAAGCACATGATAAAAGCATTAAAGCAATTAATTCAGTTTATGGAAAATCCATGTAAAATTTTAGCCTTGTACACACAACAAGAAAGCTGGAAAAAGCTACCCCCCCCCCCCAAAAAAAAGGCGCTCATAAAATCTTGAGATTAGCATCGTCAGAAATAGAAGGCTGAATTATTTCACTTCTGTGTCCCCGTCAAATGACTGTATGACGTGAAAAACTCAGTTGACTCCAGAGGGTTTGTTAGGCTGACTAAGGAGCTTTAAGAGTGGAATGCTCCCTAGAGAGAGACCAACCTTTAGATAATAGGAGTCAAGAGACTCAGGCAGCAACTACAGCTGTGCTTGCAATTCAGCAGACCAAATCTGTCTTTACATAAAGCTCAAATGAGATCTCCACTATTCTAAAGGGTTCTACATTTAATGTATTCATTAATGTTGCCCTAAATTATGTTAATGAGGATGAAAAAACATTTGTAACATTTGGTTTAATTGTTGATGTATCTGGTTTGAGTATCTTCATAAAACAAGGAAGCTCTCTCTCACAATATAATGAATACTTTTAAATACTTTAATTAAATAGCACATAATATCTTCTTGATTACACTTCAGCACTTTGCACAGAGGATAGTCCTCCCACACGGACATGCTTACAATGAGATGACTGCTAGGAGTCCTCTTCAAGATTCAAGACTATATTTATTGTCATTCAAACCCACTCCAAGAGATGCGGTGTAAAATGAAATTACGTTGCATAGGTCCAATGGAAAAAAAAACAGATGAAAAACACCAGCACCCATAATACTTTAACTACAGTTACTAATAGTTGGGTTAAATAGACATGCCTGTTTTTTTACAGTGTTGTGCCATTCAATAACCTAATCGCAGTTGGAAAGAACCCGCACAGACCTGCACCTCAGGCACACTCACAGACAGGATTCGCTAGGCTAGGTTTGTGAAGGCAGTCGGAGGTGAAAATAGCACCAGGTATCTGGTAACACACTGCATGAATGTTTTAAAGCCACAAGACGCCCACACAGTGACAGGTGCCTCAGCCCTCAGGTAACACAATGGACACACAGAAAACCTCAGGACCATGCATCTGCCCCTGTACGGGCTTGTACACCCCTAATATGGACCAATATGTTCTTGTGGGGGTTATTTCTTCCTACCCTTACAGTGTTTTTACATGTTATATTAATAATGCCATACTGAAGTCCAAAGACCAAGGTAGAGATGATTTGAATGGAAAACAACACCTGCAACAAAAGCAGTGAAATACTGAAAGAGAGGAGGAGGCTTCCAGCTCTCTTATCCAGGCCAGCCAAAGTGAAAAGTCAGAGTTTGTGTGCGTGGTATGGGTGGAGCTCTATGGCCCCAGTGGGGATTAGGCTTCTCTGGCTAACAAAGCAGCCATGTGGAGGACTGCCATGTGATCAGCCACAGAGAGCACATGATCAGAAACATTACGTTCTCTGTCTGCCCTTACCAAAGCAACAGAGAATGAGAAAGGACAGGACTTCTGATTACCTACCACCATGCCAAGCATCTCTTGTTGGTTTCACATGATCTCTTCTACTCTTTCCACAGACAGTTTACCAAATAATGCACAAATAAAGACACCAGTTGAATGTACCATACAATGGTGATGTTCTTCACTTGTCCAGGGCTATTAGAGTATCTCAAAAACCAATATAAGTTCATACAAAAGAGTTTAGAACTGAAATATAACAAGAAGCTGTGTTCTCCTAATCAAATAAAAAAGGGAACTAGGCTAACCATTATGAGGTTGCTAAGAGGAACTCTATACAAGAAGAAAGACTAATAGCCATAGCCCCAAAAAAACTGTGGTCAGATTTAAATTAACAAATGTCAAAAGATGCTAATTGGTATTAACAGTAATGACACTAACCCTAACCCTAACTAAAACACACAAGCATGTCATGTGCAGTGCTGTAAATTCCTACAGCAGGTCACTTTAAACAGCTAACTCTGCCTGGGGCCTGTGGGGGTGATGAATGATTCTACATGAGACAACACTTATCAGTGATTGGGGACATGATATAGGCACACAGATTCCCTGCTTTATAACATGTGGTACATTTCTGTTAGTTATTTGAACTCAACAAGTTCTCATTTTCAATCAAAAGACACAAAACAGAAAGAAGAGCAGAGTTAAGCTATCTAAGAAAAGCTTGAGCTTCACATTCACAAAACATGGCTGCTTTGAACAGACACTAAAAACCAAGAGGAAAAACACAACAATTTACAGACAAAGGCACCAAGACATAGTTATAACCCTCCACCACCAGAACAGCAAGCACAATACCGACCCACAGACAAAATCTACCACCGTATGATAGCCCATGAATTGAAATGGGAGGAATTTTATATAAACCGCGATTCATGTTGATTGCTGCTGAGAACACATCTCTCTAACTTCCAGACAGAGTGGTAGAATTTTTGTGGCTTCCTTGATCAGACAAGCAGCAAAGCAACATGAAGCAGGCAGAGCGCAAAAGAATGATTGCAGCCGGGTTGGCAAAGGACGACTGTCACCTTTGACTTTGCATCCATCGAAGCGTCATTACCAGTGGGGGCAGCCTCGCTCTCTTTTGGGGAGGCATCTGAGTCCACGTGCACCTCATGGCTCAAAGAAGTGTCATGCTCACCATCCTCACCACTGTCACTCAGATCCACATCATACACAACATCATCATACTGGGTGGTCTCACGGCTGTCCCTGCCCTGTGGGGCTCCTTCGTGCATGTCCTGAGCATCTTCGGGGTCTCTCTGAGACTCCTCTGCTTGGCCCTCATCCCCCACCTCATGCTCCACCTGAGAACCTGGGGCCACAGCCTGGCTGGGCTCTGTCTCAATACTAATGTCTGACATCCCTGAAAGCAAACATGTAATAAGGCATAAGTTATTGGTAGCCCACAAGGCCAGGGGCCTGGGCTGGGATGCCTAAGCAGTGGCAGAGAACCCTGGTTGCCTGAAGGATAGTCTAGTGCATTTTATAGTGTGTTATCACTTGTCATTTAGCCTACATTATGTGAGACTCCATTACGTTACTAGGTATTCTTTTGAAGACATCTGTACTTGCTATAATGCAAAATATCAGAAATGTAAAGAGGCCAAGAGAAAGGACAAATTTTAATATCTGGTGATGGAGATGTTATTTAGTTAATGCAGTCGAGGGCCTATTGCTAAGCACTAATGGGAGCTTCTGATTATTTTATTCATCTCTTCTTGCTTCATCAATTTCTTCAGTTTAAAACAGATTCTTTCAAAAGTATTAGTAGTTTAAAAGCATGGATAGAATCACTGGGACTGCAGTGAGACATTCCCCTGGTGAATTAACATGTAGCATTATTTTGCATATAACACAACCTCCCCTTTGTTTCCCTGACAATTCTTTTGCATTAAACTAGAGCATATGAGTTTATATTGCCATCGTCTGTTTCAACCATATCAAGTCCTAACATCTTCAGGATGTATAAGGTATATACAGTATAGGTTTAAATTAGAGTGTATGGTTTAAATTCGTTTTTTTCTGTAGTCGATAAACACGTCATCATATATACCTTATTTATACTGATCATATTAAAGGAATGACACTACCGTACATTTTTCCCATTCTCTCACAGAACTCAAGTAAATTTTGATATACTGGAGGGTCAAGCTAGAGCGTGTTTAGGTTCTCTAGCTGAAGCGCCTTTATCGGGCCAGACTAGAAAAGCAATATAGGCCAGGGACAGTTAATGCACAATAAGTACTCTATCGGTTTTAGAATGTCTTTCACCCATTTCGAGCAGTATTTGTTTTCCAATCGGCCTCAATGCTTGTTTTTGGTTAATGCAACCAGGGACAAGCGGTGTTCATTTGCGACGAATGCGCAGCATATGAACACCCAGGAAACACTTGATGTGCAAATCGTTCCCTGCAATGGACAACAGATCTTGAATGTTAATAGGAAGCGTTTTGTGGCCAAACAGGTCCTTACGTTTGATAACCGATCCCAAAACTATAGTTTCCATTACGTGTCTGTGATACTTTATCAGTCGCCCCAGCAAAATAATTGCTGTTGTTAAATTATACCAAAGCACCAAAGACGCGAAATCGTTCAAAGTTACTGGCATAGCATGGGTCTCACAAGGCGGCCAATAAGTGTTTACGAACACATTGCATTTCTTCCGTGTGCTTTTTCACTGAGTAACCTTCCCTCCTGTGCAACCGGCACTGAGCACATGCAACAATGACCAGTCACGCGGTTCCTTTAAGACTAAAGCAGGAAACATTGGTAGAAATGTCAGGGACACGTAAACAATATTCTCCCCTAACTACAGAAAATGAACAACTACTGTATAACATGGCAGCGACCCTGTCCAAGGCTTCCAAATGATGGCAGTTGACAGGACGTCGGCACGATACCTGTTGACACTAATGTCGCTGAATAGGATCGCTACAAATGCTTGTGATAGAACCTTGGAATTTGACCCAAAATAGGCTAATTCAAAGAATGATTGGAGATAGCTACGTTACAGTTGATAACATAGATACAGCTAACAACCGACACAGATCACAAAGTGGACAGAGCGGCAACTGTATAGCTATACACTACCCTGCCAAAAAACTTTGCATCTTAACTAACATTAGCCACTGAGCTATCCAGATCCTGTCCAAGTGGTTCGCTGTTTCATTTTGGCCAACGATAAACGTGGCGAGTACTTTGGAGGTTATAGTCGTATACGCTAGCTAACTTTTTTGTTTAACACTGTTATGAAGCTACTGTCCCCTTCTGTTTGTCATACCACAGTAAACCATACAGACAGCTCAGCAACATCAGAATCTTGTATGGAGCTAGCTACACCATCGCGCTTTGTCGAGCACTACCTCATGACTGATGCATTCACAATTTTATGTTTTTCCGTTTCTTTTTTTTACCTGCGTCTTGTGTCCAGGACACGAAATCGCAATCCACTCCTTTGTGCGGTTCTAGTTTTGTCCAATTTATTCTACAGTGAAGCGTTGGACGGCGCCCATTGGAAGTCGCAGAAACACAGACCCGGAAAAAGGACGCTTCCCAAGACGAGACAAATCGCCAGTGCAACTACTGAACGGTGCTAAGAGCGCATGCCCGTCAAACAGATGAGTGCCCGGTAGCATTTTAGTGGGTTCTTAGTCTGGGTTGTCTGTATTTTTAGGAATTAATTCGCTGTCCTCTGAAAAGCAAGGTCCAAAGATTTTATGCGATAAGGCTACATTTTTTCCTAAGAGGAAAATGCAGAAGTCTAGATGTGCTCTGAAGAATCCTATGTTATGTCGGGAGAAACGCACGAGTGAGGCTGCAATAATATCCAGGGTTGCCAGTGCTTAAGTGAGATTTTAAATTGTTTATTGTTGGTTATTGTTAAATTGTTTCACTTGTTTCACCCACACAATGTGGTTAGGCCCATTTGTAACAGATTGTGGTCGCTTCTTTAATCTTTTTTTCTGAACAGAGGGCTCACATTTGTAGCAGAGCTCCAAGTCACTCGGTATACTATAATGGATGACAGTGAGCGGTAATAGTTTATTGCGTGTGTTTGTTTAATCACAGAGAAGGTGCGCTTGCCATTTTGACTATGCCAGACTGAACACTACATGTGCAACTTAATATGGGGAATTGTAGGGTTTCTGAAAAAATAGCCTAATCTGTAGTACAAAAATAGCATTTACAATTGGCAAGATGTGCATATTACTAAAAGGACAAGCCCAAACAACACTGGAGTGGTTCAAAATAACCAGGTTGAATGTCTGTGGCGTTGGAAGCATGTTAGAAGATGGTCAGTGGACTGCAGTAGACTGATAAAACTGGGGATGGATGTCCGCACTGGTTTCTCAAACACTGCACACAGACACGCATAACTTTGTGCAAAAAGGGGAGTCAATACGGCGTAGTACTATACGGCGGACTGGCACTTCGGCCCAGCTAGTGAGTTTGCATCTTTCAGATTTCAAATTACTTACATTTATTAAAAATCAAGAGGAAACAATGTCATAATTACACATGAATCAGACAGGACAAGCACAAAAGAATGTGGGTGTGAAGATGTAAAAGAATAAGATCCAGGGAGGATAGCATAATCTGCTTCTCAAATAGTCAGCACACTTGCGCAGTTAACCAATGACCTTGTTCTGCTACCACCACAGTCTCTGCACTGCCACTCCAGGACTAGTGAGGGCGCACGAGGTCTTAACAAGGCGGTGTCTCCATGTAACGTGTCACAAACACAAAACACACAGCACACTGTAAAAGATAATGATGACAGTAAACACTAAGTGCGAAGACTGGCAAATATGGTTTTACCTGTAGTCTACTTTTACTTGGCGAATTACCATCAAATTAATTTTTGCATACCTTTGGTACTAACCATCCACTGCCAGGTAGGCTTAAACCCAAAGGAGACGAATGTTTCTAATAAATACCAAATTTAAAAACGCTCTAATTGTGTGTTCCATTAATGTGATTTCAGAGAGATATACATTTACCTTCTTATTTTAGTTTTAGATTTTATATATATTTAAATGACTGTGTCTGCATTCTGCCTGGACTCTTTATGCCATTGTGCTGGCCATATGTTTGTTTTGTGTGTTTGTGGCCTTTTGGTTTACAATTTATATTTATATGTTTAAAATACTTATAGTTATTATAGTTTGTAATTTTGTTTGTATTTGTATCTCATTTTCTGCACTTCTTGGATTTGCTATGCTTTCTATACCTATTGACCACAGCTTTTATTTCCGCACCCCTTATTGCTGGCACACCTGTTTCCTAATTACTGTTCATAGATTGAATCTTTTGCTGCTCAATTGCTTTCTGCCAATTATTGATGTCCATCACTATTTAAATTTAGTCTATTCTGAGTTTTTGTCTGTGCTTGTCCATCAGACTGTAAGTGTATTGTAAGTCCTGTTTGTCTCTGGACTTCTGCTTTGCTCTGTCTTTATTGTTTTTGTTTGAGTCTGATCCGGTGTTAATCATTTTTGATCATTTATGCTTGATCCCACTTCCATTTTCTTTGAACCCTATCTATGCTTGAAGTCTTTTGTTTTACTGTAAAATTCTGTTAATAAATGTTGTCATTCAACTGTGTGTACCTTGCCTGAAAATTCTAATTAAGAATTTTATAAAATGAAATGAGGTGAGTTTAAAAATGTGTGTAGACATCTTTTATTGCAAACGAGATTTAGAAAAATTGTAAGGCACGTATTTCTACACGCCTTTTCATGCATGTGTAAAGTGAGTTAGTAAGTGATTCCCATTTGTCATTGTGAACACACAGTGCACACAAAAAAATAAAGTCTCTGCATTTAACCCATCACAGGTGTGAACAGGGGGGCAGCCCATGCTCAAAGTACCTCAGTGATGGAGGAGAGCGCTGGTCATTCAGTTCCCCATCCACCTGTAGGTGTGGAGAATCAAACCCAACCTGACCCTTTGGCCACAAGTCTAACACCTTAATCGCCGGCCCATGACTACCCCAATATGCAAATGAAGTGTTTAAGGATGGACTCCACACTGAATTTTATAAATGTTACTGTTGTTTCATATTGCACATGGGCTACAAAAACATCTGGACCTGCTGGAGAATTATTGTCACTTTATCTATAAAATATAAATATTGTGATATTCTAAAAGACAGCTATGTTTCTGAAACACAGATTTCAAACTTGGTGGCACCACCCAAGACCTCACAATAAAGCACATTATGACAGCATCTGGGAGTTTAACCATGGCAGTGAATGCTGTAAAAAAGATTGCAGAGCTCGAAAAAGATTTCCCTGAGCCAGCTTGTCCTGAGACTCAATAACCAATCTACCTCAGACATAGTTAGTTCTTTTAAACTAAACCATATCACCCAAGACTGGTGTCCAGCAAACCATACCCAAAAGGGCTGCACTTTTATGAAGCCTGTGACAAAAGCACATAAAATGTGCAGCATATTTTAACAACATATCTTTTAAATAGAGCAGTCCCATCTAGTTGTTTTTTACAGACACGCTATCAAGTAAAATAATGGGATTTTAAAGAATTAATGAACAATGAATGCAATAAAATACATTTTTATTCAGAACAAATACATGTTCAAACAAATTTAAATCAGCCAGCTTTTTCAGCATATCCTTGGTGGTATCAGCTGTCTTGGTCAGATCTTCAAATAAAGAAAAGCCAACTATTTGGTGCTTGGTTGAAACAAGACAAGAGTTAGACAGACAAAAATCTGCTGTTTTTCTAAACAAAGAGGCAGAAACAGACTTTTAAAAATAGCAAAAAAACATTTACACTTGTCCATGTGATGTCCACAAAAGTAAAGTAGGTGGACCATCATGATATGTGACATTTAAAGACATTCAAGGCAGTGGTTATTTGTTTTATATTTAAAATAGGAATAGTAAGACTGCCAGAATCAGTGTTTCATTAACTCTTAAATTGTCTGATAGTGTCTCGGTGACTGTCGTTTTGCTCTGTTTCTCCAGACTAGATATGTAAGACATTGTAAATTACACTTTGTTTTACTGTCCTTGTTACATCAATTAGTGTAACAAAGTATGTAACAATTTGTAACCTTATGTATACTTACACTGTACCATAGCGTTAGGGTTATGGTTAGATATGTACAATGTAACGACATAATATTATATGTTGTGTAATACACTTGGAAATACGTGTAAATACACTAAAAAGGAATCATAAAAATGAAGTGTTACCACTTTGTTATTAATACTGAGAGTTTTCAGTAGTTTACAGAATATCAGAATCTCAACTCGTTTAACTATCTTGTAATTTACAGTTTTGTCAGCAGAGAGTGCTATAGAGCTACCTGGCAGGTAGCCTCCGTCTCATCGCTGTCTGTGTCCCACAGGCAGGGGAGCACAGGACTGTGGTGCATGTTATACCAAAATGTCAATTCTCTACATCCTAAACATCTTTGTTAGCCTCTAGTCAACCCTGTGCTTTTTATATTATTTAAACTTGTACACAACTTTCATATAATCTAATATTCTTTTGATTATAAAATCTGAAAGCTGGTTATAAAAATGAGGGTTACATTGTGGAGATGAAACAATTCAAAATTCATGTTTTGGCAGTGTCTGAAGAACTTTCAAAGCCATAGACAGGAACTTTTGACACACAAATAATAGCAGGAGAGTACGATGCGATCACATCTGCCGATGTTGTTACAAGGCACTGAACATAAATGTTTTTTCAAAGAAAAATGCTCTCTCTCTCATTAACTATAGAATAGAATATAGCCAGCATATACACTACTTCAGGCCTTATGAATTACTTTACTGATGAAGAGCACTGAAACCCACTGAGACATCAACTTTATCATCTTGCAGACCGATTACTGAAGAGGCAAAGGCAGTGTTTTGTCTGCCACGTTGCTTTTTATACAAACAAAAAAATGTTCTTTCCTTTCAAATATAAAACTTGAACCCTTTCAATCATTCTCTTTAACATGCTAATAAGAGTTTCAAGTGTTTTCATTAAAAAGCTTTTTTGTGAATAATAGCCTTGATTTTTTTTTTGTGGTCTACCTACAAGAACATGGAGCGTGTACAATGGACATATAGAACAGTGGTATTCATGGGGAAGAAAAAAGATCCCCCCAGTACCTGTATCTTCTCGCCTAACTTGCTTACAACTTACAATCTGGGTTGAGAAATAAATGTAATACTGCAGTCAAAAGTTGACACCACACTGTGGTCACAATGACAGTGAATGGGCAAGAAGAAATTCCTGTTCCCTTTGTGTCGAACTCCACTTTTAGTTAGTGATATATAGGCTATTCAGGTAAACAACCCATGTTGGTTAGGGGTCAGGGTCTTACATTTTGTACAGCAAAAGTAATTGTGCAAGAAATAGGACCAAGGACCCTGTGGAATGGTATATTTTCAGAACTGTAGTAAAATGTGGTTAAAACACTTTTTTGGAGCAATTCCATAACTGCCACAGACCATTGGCGTTTCATGTTTTTTATTTGAAAATGTCTGACTGTAGTTCAAGTCATAATTTGTCTGTGATCTAGACGGCTAGTGCAGAACATTTTATGGTGCTTGGTTATTTTATTATATTTCTGTTTCATAAATTTTAGAAATGCTTTTGGTCATTACACTGGAATGCCTGTTTTTGGCCAATCTTGATCGTTTTGGCAAGGACATTTATTTTATTTCCTGATTCCAATGGAACATGTCATTGATGTAGCATGAAGGTATATGCTTAAGTGTAGGTAGAAGTAATAATATGGTTATGCATAATTCTATGCTGACTTGCGCTTGTTTCTAACAAATACATTAAATGTGTTAATAAGCTATTTCTACTCCAACTAGGACCCTGTTTAAAAGTCTGTCGGGGTGGGAAGACTGACTAGTTAACCATATTGGGAAATCCAGTTCATAGCTGTATGCTGGCCAAGCCATTTCTCAAAATTTCTGGTCCCACTTTACAAAGGGTCTCTCCCTATGGTACGGATTAAACGGGCAAATAGCTCAAGGATAGAAACAACATTGCATGTTTTGTTCTTAAGGACACGCACATATCCTCAGCCCAGTGGATCTGAGTGAAGAAATGAGAGCAGGCATATGGAGACAGCAGAGTGTTTGGTGGCCTCTCTGTGTTGTTAACTCTGCACAGCAACACTCAGACAGCACTCTTAGTGAGCATATAATATGAGTAATGATAGTCGGGTGTTAAATATGATCTTCGTGGATCAGTTAAATGTTGAAGTTTTGTACTGCAAACACTACACCACAGCTGAAGGTAAACACAGCTATGAAAACTAGTCAGTCAGCTAAATTGGGAATTGAGTTATGGTAAGGTAAATGCTGACTTTCTGAGCAAAACAACAATTCAAGCATCCTCATGAAAGTCATCCAAAAGGTATTTGGGAAGTATGATTTTTTTATATCGTCACAGACATCTTTTCAAACACCATGCTATGATATTTTTCTACTGTCTTTTTAATATTTGCTATGCATTGATTAGCTGCACCTAATGTTCAAAAGACAACTAAAATGGCTTTATATGGCTTGATATAACTGATGTAAGGAAATAAATGTATTGCTTTAACATTATTTAATGCACCATAATAAAAAGGTAATATACCACATACAAAGCAACAACTCACCAGCCTGAACAGCAAGTTCTAAGCATTTTGGTGGTCGACAAACTTTTTTGGACTTTCGATTTGCTGTCTCTGAAAACTATGTACAAGAATAAACTGCTTTATCTAGATATTTACAGAGTAGTACATATTGTAAGAAAATAGCATACCACAAATATGCAGCATTTTGGCAGTGACCAACATTACAATCAGCCAAATGCACCGATAGAAATGTAACCTTAACCACGGTATGCATGACAGAACATGGGCATGTTTCCGCGGTTGGATGAATACGTAACTTGGACGTGAATTCTGGGATGTCCAGCGGATGTGAAGTATTGGCCCCGTAAAATAGCCATAGCCACCCACTTTCATCATTCCAGAGCCAAACAACTGCCTTAGCAGTATAGGGAGTCTTAATGGTCAAGATTGTTGACAAACATTAGAACACAGTTTAAAGAAAATAATACTGTAGCAGTGCAGTACTGAGGCTCAAGTATACAGAAGGCAAAACAATCACAGAAAACAAAGCAAAACAGGACATATAAAAAGAAAATGGTTCATGCATGTACACTCAAATCACACTAGACTGGGAAGGGGGGTGGAGGCTAAAACACCACAGAGCACTTGAAATGAGTCCTAAGATCACAAATTAGGGGAGAGCTACAGGTATTTTTAGAGGACTGAGAGTATAGCCAGCTATCTCTCATTGTGTTGTCAAAATTATTTGTGAAAATAGCACTAGTGCCTTTTTTCACTCTCCATGGACAAGAACATCAATAAATGATTTGAAACCATGTGCATTCATGCTCACATCAAATTTGCCATTAAGTAATGTGAGGGCCTTATCCAACCAGACTTTACAAGGAAGTGTTGGAGATAAGCCGAGTGTTGATGGTTGGTTTGAATATGCTTTGTGAATACCTACCTAAGCTTTACAGATTTGAGCAGTATGGTGAACATTTAAGGAGAGCTGCAGTGCCAAAAGTTATTAACCATTTTTGGCACTTATGTAGTACATGGTCACACTGTGAGGGAGTTACCACATTGAGAGGACATGTCGCAGTCTCTCTACATGAAATGTACGAAATGTATAAAAACACTGAATATCACAGTGGTCACTGAGGATGACCAGCAAGAATTTAGTTCTTTCCCTGAAAGATCAGAGGCTTACTCTGGAAGTTCTGCTGGATTGCTACACTGGGAGGGAGCAGTTGCTGTTTCACAGCAGCCCAGAGCTCAGTGGTGGAGGCTGTTGTGGGTGTGAGCATAGAGACTGGGGAAGAAGATGGTGGTGGCTGACCCCTAGCACTGCAGCTTGCGGATGCTGCGTGAGATCCTCTTGAACTCCCGCTGTCCCCGCTGCCAACGCTTGAGCGAGGTGATGACCAGGTTGCCATCAAGCTTCTGGCCCATGACGAGGTAGGCAGCATTAATGTCACTCATCTCATCGCAGACACACTGTAGGCCATCCTTCAGCCACAACACTGTCTTCTTCAGGTCACGTTCTGTCACACCGTTAAGCTTGTAGATGGTTTTGCTTTTGGTCTCTGGCACTATCTTGGTGTCACCATTCATGTATGAGATCTCCTTGACCTTGATCTTCAAAGCTGCCATGAGGAGAGAAACATGTGAGTACTATAAAGTGGGAAAAACAACTGTAAATAGAAAAAAACATGCTAAAAGGCAGAGGGGAAATGTTGCATAGAAATATATAGATATGTCATAGAAATTTCTAAGAAGAGGCTTTCGAACTTGTGTCAATGGTCTCACTATCGACACAATGCAGTTAAGCACATGACAGTACACATTATGAGGAACACACTGATGCTGAGACATTACATTGATAATTAAATCGGTATGGACCCTCAGTTTACCATGGGCTTTATTTTAAATGGAAACTAAACTATGTTTTATTCCTTTAAGAAAGACGTCCTTCCTTGATTATTATCAGAAATAAATTGAAGGTAGTTCACTCCACATTTTTTTCACTTCGGTAGCTTACAATAAACGTAGTCTTACCAAAATCATTCTTGCAAAGGTTATCGACAATTTCATTGTCATCCTCCGACTTCTCTTTACAGGCATCACACACCCTAGGCACTGAAACACAACAGTGTTACATTACACCAAGATTTAGTTCAACAACAGGTGGACAACATATTTGTAGCTTTACTTTCAGATGCTAGTGGCTGAGCAAATGGCAAATTCGTGTCTGCAGATTCAAGGACTGAACAAAGTGTGGGTTCAGTATCTCGGGGAAAAGTAAGATAAGTCACCATATAGCTTAAGCAAAAATAAATCACTTAATGTACTGTTGTGACAGGGCTAAGTTGTACATTACACTGACTATATGACTTTTGTGTCATTTGGCTACTTTTTAACTTGATCGATGCAATGAATTCAACAATAAAGACAGCGTGTACGCTACCTTCTTTGGTGACCGGCATCAAATTATCAGCACTTGCTGGAGGTATGCAAAGGTCGTTATCGAGTGGAAAGCGCTCGCAATCCAGCATGTCTGGCCATGGGAATCCAAAGGCAGCCATGACCGGAGCGCAGCCCTGCTTTACGCTCTCGCACAATGACCTGCATGGCTGGATGGGCTCGTCCAAGTCATCCAAACACACCGGAGCGAACAAAGAACAGAGGAACTTCCTTGTGTCCGGGTGGCACTGCTTTTGTACCAGAGGAATCCAAGAGCCTGCTTGTTGCAGAACTTCATTCATGGTTTCGTGTCCCAGAAGATTTGGGAGCCGCATATCGGTGTACTCTATGTCATGGCACAGCAGCAGGTTTGCAGGTATAGGTTTGCAATTGCTCTTCTTCTGGAATAGCTCAGGCTGACCGAAAGCGTATATTCCGTGAATTGCTTGCAGACAGGCGGGTAATGTTAAAGCCCACATTAATGACAGCATTATGTTCTTCATTTCAGGTTGGTATCAATCATGCAAGCCCTCTAATTTGAAATACCAAACACAGTCAAGTTTTGTCGTTGGATGAACAGTTAGGCTTGGTCCTTCTCTTTCTCAAAACATGAGGAGTGATTCACTGAGAATGGATTGTTTGAGTTTTAACCTGTGGGTTTCTCCAAGGAGAGTCAGGGCGGAGTCGAAAGAGAACCAGACCATTGGTCAAGTTGGATCTGGTTTCATTCCGAGGTATCAGGTAAACCAAACTTCAGGATTGCTTCACTAAATGTCAAACGATAGACACGTTCCTTGCCATTAACGGTATTTTGTTTAATTGCAAGCACACACACGCGAGCGCACAGGCACACGCAGACACAGTAGGCTACTTTTAACCATGGCAGTACTTCGATTTAAATGTACACACTAAAGTATTAACACAAAAGCCGCTATATTCATTTGTGAAATGTAGAGTTCACAATAATGTAAGGAGCATTTTAAGTTATTTAAACGTTCTGTTATATTTGCTTTATGTGTTTCATATGCCTCGTCAAAATTTGCGCAAGTACTACTTTGTCAAACTCTGTAAATCTTCACTGTGGAAATATTTGAGAATCCCACGCTTATGTCCATATTTTGTCATTTTAATAAATGTCATTAACTCCCTTCTCTGAAAGATCTCATTTGTCATCATCAGGCCAAATTTTCAAGGTTTCAGTCTGTTGTGTTTAGGTACCCCTTTCTAGGTCAGTGTGACTGTGTGTGTGTGTGTATGTGTGCATATGTGTATGTGTGCATGTGTCTGTGCGTTGGGGGGGCTTAGAGGGCACCTTAGTGAAACTCAATCCCCTCCTTGTGTCGAGGGGCTGGTTCCTGTCTTATTCATCACCTTCTTTAGGTTCCTGTTCAGGCCTACAAGCTGCAGAGTGGTTCTTGTCAGGAAGGACAATCAGGCTCTTTTTTCCATCAAGGAATGAGGGTCAGAAAGAGTATTCACGGAATTAGTTTAGTTGACATCACTCAGGCTCACTAGGTCTGCTTAATTCTGGGTCAGTAACCTAAGTCTGACCTTTGTTGTTAGGAAATGCCAGTGGTTTGTGTTTAAAGCATGCTGGTAAGCTGGGACCATAACTTTTTAAAGTAAATGTGTGACTGGCTTATAGGATTCTCTAGAAATATCTACTATATTATATACATTTACATATACATTGAAGTCAGCCACTGACCTTTTCTTCTGAGATACACAGAGGGATGGCATCTGCCATTCATTATGTCCAGTTTACTGTTACTTTGATACAGTATTTAAGGACAAATGCTTGGAGTTTTTACCAGGTTAATTCCTAACAACAACAAAATCTATTGTAAGGTTTGTTTGCATTGCAGTTTAAAATTAATAGTATTTTCAGGCATAAGAAAATGTCAGGGAAAAAAGAAAATCTAATATAAGACAGCCACAGACTTACAAGATAAAATATTCCCAGTGATAAGGTCAACATTTCTCAGAAACCCATCATTTCCAAGGCACAATTCCCTGACCCCACCCTCACCCCTTTATTCACAGAACGTCAAGACTTTTACAGAGTCCATAAAGTTTGAGCCATTAGCCAGCCAACAAAAACAATCAGAGAGTATGACATGCTTTGCTTTCTCTTGGAAAAAATGACAAACATGATCCGAGTGCTCTCCGGCACCGTTGTCCTGCCGAGGAAGTGCTGGCGGTATCGTCCTGTGGTGATGCCATCTCATATTCCACTCTCTCTTCCTCTCCTCTAACCCCTGGCCCTCAGAGCGCACGAGCCACCTGGCTCTGCCACACTGTTCAAATAAATCCAGAGACTGAAGAGGTGGGAGAGTAATTCAATTGAAGAAAGGAGGATTTTATTACCAAAAGAATTAAACCTGTCTTTAAGTTTTATTGTATGACTTTTCCAAAGTAGTGTGTGGAGCCCATCAGGGCTGGAACCCCAAACACACACACAAACACACACACACACACACACACACACACACACACACACACACACACACACACAAAACCTATTTCTTGTATGTTTTGATTTTTTCCCTGAACTGGCTTCTGGGCTCCCGTCTTTAAGTGTTGGAAAGATGAAGGAACAGTCAATCATCACAAATGAGTATGTTACCAGTTACCTGTCTCCTGACATGGCTCATTGCCAGGGTTAGCAAAGGGATGTTGTGGAACATTACATCCAGAAACTCATGAGTTTGGAATGTGGTCTTTGTGTCAAATGTTCAATGTTTTGAGACTCAAAATAATGACTGTTTACAAATACTTGAATACTTTTGGTTTAAATGTTTAGAGTGTTTCACATTAGAGTGGTGTGTATAGATGCACCCATCAAATAAAGTAAACAGCTAATCTAAATGTTTAGACAGCTAATATCCAATTGTACTTTGTATTTTAAATGTATTTCATTACAGCATGCGTGGAAAGTGATTACTTCAGTTAATGTCCAAATATCTGAGCCAATAGTCTGTGTTGTTTTTGCTCAGTACTGAGAGCACAACAAATCACGTTTTCTGGAAGCCCAAATTCTGGTCTTTTATTAGTGTAACTTTGGTACCCATGTGACGTCTTGCATCCTATTTGTCCTGACTATTTTCAGGAAACCCCTAAGAGTGGTAGGCCCTCATTAACCTCAGGTTAGCAACTGGATTTCCCCCCCTGCAGGCTCTTATGGGGTCCTGCAGCGAGACGTCTAGTGAAATGGTGGTTTCCTGCAGTAAAGTAATGACATAGTTCCTATTCGCAGATGCATGCAGGAGGTGAATTCTTCCTGAGCAGACTTGCTGCCTTGCACTCTCTAACCTTGTCCTCCATCTCCACCTCAGCTCACTCACATTAGCAAGGTGTCTACCGAGGCTTCACAGGGCTACTAGCTCTTCGACCTCTCAGAATAGGGCATGTGTGTTTCAGGTGAATGGTGCTCTGTGGGCAGGTCATCCATCATCTTGCACTTTTCAAGCATGAGAAATGACTGTGTTGGACCTGAATCATGCCAGCAGCAGGAAATTACATTGCTGACAAAAATGCACCCCCAATACTGCCTCCACCCCCAACCCACCCCCAGCCTTCAACTGGTGAGTAGGATTAGCCATGAATCGTTTTAGCAGTAGATTTTGATTCACTCCATTACTATAGTGAAGCAAACTGATTCTTACCACATTTAATGATTGGCTTTCACTCTAAGCTGTACACAGGGAGTGGCATGATTTTCACAAGTCATCACGATGGCTATATGGGCCCTAAATACAGCAAAGTTATGACTACTGTTACTCATCACTTTCTCCATACACGAGCTGTTTGGAGTTGACTTTTGGAGATCCACTGTACAGAGCACTTGGCAGGTGGAGCTTGAAGTTGTTTGCAACACTGTGCAAGAGAGCGGAGACGTTGAAGAGGATATCAAAACATCTGATGTCATGGAATGGCTCTGAAAATTCAGACCAGAAACTGACTGGAATGCCTTGTCATTCGCCACAACACAAACACCTCAAGTTGACAACACATGAGTCTGATGTGTGTCAAAAATATAAAGCACCCAGCAACTGGCAGACACGACTGAAAATCAAATGTGAAGTAGGTTATCTTGCATGGCTGCACAGACTGCTCTGTAGTGCATCCAAGTTGTTGAATATCAGACCCTCAGTACACCAGGTTCTCATTATCCCCCCTGGAAGAGAATGAGGCACAGCTTGCAGCCTCTGCCCCTGCCTCTCCCTCTCCTCCTCTCCACACTCCCCTTCACTTTACATATTTTATTGAGAATCACAGGTCAAAGCACTGTCACAATCAGTTAGAGAATGCATGTCTCCTCTAGCTGGGGGCGAAACACAAACCCCATAGGATGCCTTTGAGGAGTCAAGCTCCTTGAGTGTCAGCAAAGCTGCCCGTG
This sequence comes from Setipinna tenuifilis, assembly GCA_030347295.1. NCBI lineage: Eukaryota > Metazoa > Chordata > Actinopteri > Clupeiformes > Engraulidae > Setipinna > Setipinna tenuifilis. The sequence continues at coordinate 7,707,203 of CM059265.1, forward strand.
CTGTGAACAAGGGCCCTCTCAGCCCACTGAGCCGAGCTGGTGGAAAACGTATGGCCAGGATATTATGCTGCTCACATCAAAGTAATATTTCCTTTCTTTTAAGCCAAATGAGGGGTATGCTTGCAAGGCTGTGTGAGTGATCACTGTGTCACACAGTCATTAGTTACTTTACTGTTAACAGAGCAGTGCTTTGGAGTGACAGTTCCACAATGGAAACAAATTTATAATACTTTATCCTCATATGGCAAAACGAGGAATGTCTGAGATGTAAAAAACATGGTTGGGGAAATAAGCAGAGCTTATTTTTAACAAAAAAGAGACTGGTATACATGGCATAAATCTACACGTGATCATGGCGGATAGTACTTTTCATCAGTGTGGTCCCCACTCAGACTTGTAAACGTAGTGATGACAGAGGGTAAATCAAGTGGTTTGACATTCAGCAAAATCCTAGCCATGTACACTGTATGACTTGCTGCTTGCTTTCTATGCTATGTGTTTTATTTGGTGTGACACACAGGTAAACAGGAGGTAACACATTGCTTATTGAGTTGTTATTAAGGTTTGCATTTATTAGTGTTTGTTACATCATAATTTGTAGATTTATTACTGCTGAATAAATGGGAGGAAAAATACACATCAGACTCACATAAACCCAATTATGACGAGTTTCAGACTCAGTTTCTGCATATTTTCTTCAATTGGGTGTTATACTAAATGGAGTTATAAGACTGTTGAAGGATCATATACACTCAAGGTGTAATGAACACAAGATGATACTGACAAACTTTTTTGAGGCTAGTTATGTGTCGATTGATTAACCTGAATACCATCTCCTACATGAATGTATAAGATCTATATTAAAAACATAACGCAAATCCATTTACACCATTGTAAAAAAAATGTTAAATATAATTCAGGTGGTTCAGAGGGCTTAAATATCATTTGCAAGAACAAAATTAATTTAGACTCATTAAAACTGCCAGAAGTTGATTGATGCATCTGTGTGGAGACAAATGGCTTTGTTTCAATTAAGCCGATGTCTACTGAGACCAGTAAAGCCAAAGTCTATTCAGGGCTGCAGTTATCAAGAAAGGGCCCCTGTGCCCTCCCACAGAGAGCCAAAGTACTTCTCTCAGAGAGCACTGTGGACTGTTCAGGAACTGAGGCTAATGAGCTTGTTAGAATCAAATCTTGCCTCAGCTTTCTGGTATTTGCAGTGGCATTGAAAAGTTAATGTACGTGACTGAAGTTTAAGAGTCACACACACACACACACACACACACACACACACACACACACACACACACACACACACACACACACACAATATGTGTATATTATTACATGCAACTACACTAGCTAAAATGATATGCCCCTCCACTAGTTTCATTGTTGGTTCCATCCAGTTCCATCAGAGACCTGCATGACTTAAACTACTACAGATGAATGAAAATCTACAAAAATAAGCATATCTACTAACATATAAAGATGTTCCTACATATGTAGTAATAAAGGTAAATTATTCAGTGCTGTTATTATAGTTTGCAGATGTATGGTACATTTTGCTGTAGAAATACACTGAGCTGGAGCAGACTTAAGGTAAAGACTACAAAATGCACGACAGTATTTGCATGTCAAATAGACAAAACAGATGTGATAGAGTGGTAAACTTGCTATAGATAATAAACTAGTACGAGTTTTAGGAACTGCATGATATGATATATTACCAAGGTAGCTGTTGATGTTGACTATACTAACCAACACCAACACAAAGTCAGACAGACTCCCTTTATTCCCTTAAGTTTATCTGTGCGTGAATGTAAAACATTCAGACAGAGTGCAGTTAAAGATCCAAATGTGTCTCACAGGCGTAAAGTCAAGGTGCTAAGAACTCAAGCCAGAGCGCAACACCTCTGTGGTGGCCAGTCTTCTGCAGAAGGTGCTTCCCAGTGACCGTGACCTCTCACCCCTGCGTCTCGCAGCATCTAAGGCCAGACAGGGGTGAAGACTCCATGCTGTGGAGGCTTACGACCTTAATGACCCAGACCAAAACGAGGGTGCCATGCTGTTACAGATGTCTGTGTATGTGTGTGTCTGTGTATGTGTGTGTCTGTGTGTGCATGTGTGTCTATGTGTCTTGACCTGACCCCTGCTCATATGGAGAATGGCTTATGTGTGTGCTAAGGTGGGAATTGTGCATATATCTGTGCCTGAGCCCTGTGGTACTATCCCCTCATCTATATTTTCCCTGCCTAAATTTAGGTGCTCCACATGAGGCCTGTCAGTAACCTGTGTGAGAAGTGGGAGACACATGAGAGCACAGTGTCAGTGTCATGGTCCCGTGTCACCGCCTCAGCAGGCTTCAGGGCCTGCTGGGCCTATGACCCTGTGCTCCATGACACCAATGCCCAAACAACCAAACAAAACCACACACACCCAAGGTCACCTTCAGAGATTACCAAAACACAAGCAAGATTATGACAGTGTACGAAATGTCCACTTGCTCACTATATAGAATGAGTAACATTGTTTGGTTTCCTACATAGTGCACTATATAGCAAATCAATGAGAATTCTGATTTCATGTATGTCACATGTGTGACATATTTATGCATATCTATGTATGTTATAATCATGGACCAGAAAATCTACTGCTAGTCATGACATCGGTACACACAGAATTATTTTCATGTTTTGGTATAGTAACTGTAATTTGTCTACTACTGGAGAACATAGACTATGTATCTCTACCTCTCTGCAGGTATGTACAGTCAGACATCCAGGCACTGAACAATATATGAACTCACTTTTTTTTCCATACAAACACACTTACACATTGGAAGATTGGGCCAAGACAACAGTTTTCAGTGAGTATAAGAAAGAAAGACTGGAATCCTCAAGCACAAGATAATTGTGGCAAAAGCACTGTGAAACATTTTGGTGTGTGACAGGTTGTATTATGAAACAGGATCAGTAGACTTTTTCCAGATGGAACAAGTGAAAAAAATGGCATAAACAAATACCTTACTCTTGTGTCTAGACTCGAAGAGGAACCCAAGGTAACCCTGGGAATTGTTGACATGGGACTGTGGGTATATAAAGCTTGGCCTCTACTGGGATTCTCTCTGGGGTGGAGGGTGAGGGTTGACGTTGGTGGGGGCAGGGATGTCAGTCATCAACTTAATGACTCTCTGTAACATGAGATTAAACACATTGCTTTGTCCTCCCAGAACCATATTTCTGAAACACTGTCACACATGTAGCCTAACAATACAGATGCACTGTGTAAAGAAGTTTGCTATTAAATTTTGATTACAAATACATGCTTGCAAAACCCATTTCTTACTAAAAGAGCAATTATGCCTGATTCCTTAGACTCATTTGTGATACTGTTGTGTTTTTCAAAGCATGTGGGCCCATATCTGGGGGTAGACATATTGTTTAGAAATTGGGTATATACATAACAGGTATCAATCAGTGTGTTGACAGTGATGATTTTAATGTGAGATAGTTAAGTCTAGAAACCACTGCTCTTAATTGTATGCATGTAGGGGCATGAGGTAAGATGGTTATCTCCATAGCTCACATGAAGTACCTCAACAGAGCTCTCAATGTAAATAGGAGCTTTGCTTAATTCAACCCTTAGACAAATAGTGCCAAAAAACCAAACACAATGAATTTTCTTCTTTCATTAAAATTTACTCTCGTATGTATTGTTTGTTATGTTGTTTTAGGGATAAGAGGAAAACAATTCTTTCTAGGCAAGATATAAATGGTCATTCCTGTTCATAAAACAAAAACAAAACAAAAAATGATAATAATATGAAGTGAGTTGTGGGTGTGCAGCTTGGCATTTATTAAAAAAAGGTTGACTATAGAAAAGAATTTTGACCATGCCTGTAACTGACGATTTTGCACAGGCTGACAGGGACTGGTACTCCTTGACTTTCTGTCTCTTTCCTATATGGCCTCTGAAAGAATACAAGTTGGTCTGACCTTAACAGACAGAAGCAGTGGCATGTTCATCCCATGTCTGACCCATAGGATCTTGGGCCACTGAGACAAGGGAATGTTGTCTCAGGTCAGGGACCATTTTAAAATTAGATTTGATAAGTTCAAAAACCCTCTTCCCAATCTTCCCCCTCAGAAGGCAACCTTAAACAATGCTGAGCTCACAACCTAAAAATCAATATTCATGATGCATGCTACCATGTTTGGCTGCCAGTGTACTTTAATTTCCCCTGATCCTATGACCATGCTGCAGCATGCTAAAGGGTTTGAGTGGAATTGCCTGTCTAATTATTTTGACAGCATTTGATGGATGATTCCTCTGTGGCTGGGAACGGGCACACCAGCATGTAGAAGCAGGGAGGCAACAGGGTAATTCCCTGGCATGCGGCAGCACCTGTGATAGCCGCAGGGTTTTGCCCTTTGCTACTGGTGTATTCAGGAGGGACCTTGACCTGCTATGGCCAACAGGGCTATATGTTGCACTTGACAGAGGAAACCCTTGACAAAAATTCTGAGGTGCAAGGGATGTTGTGTACATGTACATAATACAGAGTCTCTGTTTTTCTCGTTTGCATGTATCCACATGCTGTCTGTGTGCTTGCCATATAGGCTGCATATGTTCTCACTGTCTGAGTTCGAACTTGGAAGTTTGCCTTTGCATGGTTTGATGGCAAGGTGTTATATGTCCCTTGCTGTATTAAAAAACATAAGTTATTTGAGCATTACTTGTACTTTTTTGTACCAGTAATGGTGCACTTAGTACGAGGAAAAGTGATTCTCAGTGGAAAAGTAGTTTTTATCTGCCTCAAATAGTCTGCTGCTAAAAACAAGCAGCTCACAACATACAGTGTAACATTGTTTTGCTAAAAGCCATGGACAGAGTAGAACTTTTATCTCATTTCCTCATCCAAGTTAACACTTTTTTCTTTTTATTAGTTTCAGACAGAACAAAGTACCTGTAGCCAGTACACAGAAAGGTGCATTGAGATTTACAAAGTGGGAGAGATTTAAAAGCCTCTGCAAGTCTGCCAAATACACATTTAAATGCTGCCTGTGAAAATAAATCGGTTTTTAACACACTGGCCTTGCTGAGTGGGTAGGTTGTTATGGTGATACCATAAAGCTGGCTAAAGTAAATGTACAAATTAATATTCCAGAAGCCTTATTATGCAACAACATACACAAGTATAGCCGAGAGGGAGCAGACAGTTGACAGGTTCACTCAAGACGGTAGCTAAATCATTATTGTTGCTATTATGGTTATGAATGTTGTTAGGTGTGTGATGCGTGTGTAGGTTGGCACCCTTTTTTATGTGGATATAAGTGGGAGTGTGTGCACAGAAATTGTAATGGCACAGTGCATATGCTCTAGAACTCAATGTGCCTGATGAGTCATGCCAACCTGGAGGACAAATGTCCAATGTGAACTTTAACGCAACAGGAGAAAATTCTTACCAAGTCACATTTTAGCAGTGCGCTTGCCCTAAACTGCAGGGATTGAGTTTTATAGTGCACGCTGAAGAGGATATCATAGCTAAGGAGAGAAATCCACTCAAAAGTCAGAACAGCTCACATGTGCACTAATGCAATAACAACACTGTGCATGTGCCCTTCCCAGAGGGTGTGAATTCAGTGTTTAAACTGTTAAAATTGCATACAAAGAGGTGCACCATGCATCACTGTCTGACAAGGTGAAATTATGTTTAATTGTAATGAGCATCTCCAGGTACACAAACACAAGTGTCAAAACCACTCTGTCTCTACTTGTTTGGCTGCTGTTTATTTAGTTCCTTTGTAAGCTACCGAAAACAATATTTTTAACTCCACTGCATTGTTTGTGTAGCAATGTAACCATTTCTGAAAGAGTTTTTACTTAGTGACTGTATGATAATACATTTCAGGAGACTTAGTCAGATTTTCAGACAATAACAAAACTAAATGGATATTGGAAACATTCAGAAATGAAATGGGAAATTGTGAAGAAAACATTTATTATTCCAACTGTGAAATCATTTACATGTGAAAACATAGTTTATATAAGCATACGTGTCATCATGGTGCAAGTAGCCATATCCATTCCATTAATCATTAGACAATTATGTTCAACAAGGGAAACTCTGGCATGCTGGGTATTATGTATGGTACCTGTCTGTCTCTCTCTGCCATGCTAAATAAATACAACCCCTTCGTTTTCAGAAAAGAATGGCTCCAAATTAGTTTTCTCTCTCTCTCTGATGTCTGACTGTTAGTGAGGAGCAGGGCTCACATTTTGGCAGCATGTGGAACATCACTCATTGCTTTCATTACTGTATGAAACATGCAGGGCATATTTATTTTGGGCATGCACCTCTCTTTCTCTCTCTCTCTCTCTCTCTCTCTCTCTCTCTCTCTCTCTCTCTCTCTCTCTCTCTCTCCCTGCCTGTTCGTGTGTGTGAGTGTGTGTGCAAATGTTTGTGTAATGTACATATTGTTAAAGTTTATGCTAAATTATTAATCCCTTTGTTGTCCACAATCTGAGGCTAATCACCTCCTAGACTGACACCTGAAAAGAGATAGAAGGAAGCATGCTAAAAAACACAGCTGTGTAACATTTACACACACACACACACACACACACACACACACACACACACACACACACACACACACACACACACACACACACATAATATACTAACTAACTAAGCTCAATTCCAAAAATAATTTACTAAATCAGTAAGTGTAAAGGTAATGCACCGAATTTTACTTTCCTGGGAGAATGTGACAATCTGTTAAATGAACCAGCCTTGTCTTGCCACTGAAACGAGTACCTAACCTTATAACCATAACCTCATAACCTCACAACCAAGTATTAAAGTATGGTTGAGGACAGTGTGTGAGAAACCTGAGAGGTAGGCCAGGCTGGTCAGCATTTCATGAGTTAAAACACTACATAACTATGGCAAAAATATTAACAGTTCTGCACAGGGTCCTTGCCCAAGCAGAAGAGGGTAGAAAAGCCAGAATGTGTTGCCTTTATTGGTTCCAGACACAACCTGCTTTACATGACAAAATTTCAACGATTCATGGTTGACAGAAATTGAGAGAAATATCATGAACATGTGCAAAAGGTCATTTAGAGGGCATGCATCTCGGTATCAATAAATCACCATGTTTCAAATTATATGACCTCAACTAAGTCCAATATGAGAGTCCTTTCTTTTGTAAATGGAAAATGGAGTATATTTAGTTACCTTTGTTTACTGTCCAAAGCTATTACAATTGCAGTAGGTAAAGCAAGCATCTGCTATGAATAGCCTACCTCACAAAGTGGCTTTTCCAAATTGTCCAAATTGACCTGCAGTTGATGTGTCATAGTTGATGCAATGCAGTTTGGATTTATTCATATGCCACTTGCGCAGTATAGCCATGCTGCACCCCAGACATAAGAATGGAGGAGGCTTTCCCTTTTACAGTACGGGTTTATGTCAGAAAACTGACTGATTTTACGAAGTGAACTGTAAAGTTATTACATAACCATTAGGAGGCTGTCGTTGCACAGATACAGATAACTCAGTGCTATTAATTACAAATCAACAAAAAAGGTCCAGGTGAATGTAGTTATAACACATCTTTACATTATGTATGCATCCCAATTTCAATACTAAACCCTGAGCTAAATGTTGACTTTTCTGACTCACCATGCTGAGTCTTGTCCATACGGCAGGGCCAAGTTCCAGGGGGAGAAGAACAGTAGCGCCCAGATCTGCAGCAGCTCTATCCTTGTGTCACAGAGTACAGGGCACTTGGGTCTTTGTGGAGGGCCATGCCACACTTGCATCAATAATGAATCTAAGCCATATGTGCCTTGCAGGATGAGACCTGCTTGGTAAGGTATCACTTGGGCCACATTAGGAAGGAAGCAGAGGTTTGAAAAAGCACTGGTGGATGCCCACCATCTGTACCCAACTGACCAAGACCCTGTATCCTTTCATAGTCCTTTCCCCCTGACTTGAAAGAAAAACTCCCAGCAAAGCTGGACTCCAATATGGTCATCAAACACCCCTGACAGGCTTGGGTGGCCTAATATAAAAGCTGTCTCTGGTTTGCTGTATTTGGTCAGTAATGATTAGCACCCAGAATGATTGAACTCCACTCTACCACAGCTTTCCACATGCATTTTGAAGAAATGCTACTATATGCAAAGCAAAAAAAGTATGACGTTGGTGTGACATGTTCTTTCCCAGACATGTTCTCTTTTAGGGGTTATAAAATAGGAGTGCAAACACAATTTTGATATTGTCCAGGTTTTCATCCAGGGAGAGTTGACAATTGCTCTATGAATTTTTGTTTAAGTCCTGAAATTGCTGAAGTCAAAACTCAATCATTACATGTGGCACCAATACATAGGACCAGCAGTAGTTTGCCTGTTGACAAGCAGCACATGGCACTTACCTAAAAAATATGAAATGTAATTAAAGAACATTTTGCCTTGATTGGGGTGAGTGGGAAGCCAAGTGCATGATGCATGATGTGCAGAGTTGGCACCTATGTCAGTATAAAAAGTGCTAGTTTGCATAAATGAACACAAAACTGTAGCTGAAGGAGAAAGTTCATCATACTTCAATCATCTGCACTTCATTTTGATAGACATTGTGGTTGCTAAGGTGTTGCTAGGGCAGTTGAGATCATTGTTATGGCAGCTATGGTTGTTACCAGCGTGTCAATCAGGCAGCTTTTTACATTAGATTTTTATGTCAAACATATAACTTGTATTCCTAATTCTGTTCAGTCTACCGTGTATTTTGCCATCTTGGATGATTTTTTCAAGTTAAGTAAAATAATGTGTCAAATCACTTTTATGGCCCTTACCAGATTGGCTGTAGTAAAGTCAGGTGGGTCAACATTTGCATAGAATAAAAACGTCCTCTGTTCTTGGCCCTTATGGCCCGGTCAAATAGAATGCTGTTTTCTGATTGGCTGGCAGGGTATGGATTAATTCCGTTAAGCCGATAAACTATGGCAAGTAGTGGTAATTAAGCAATATAACACAAGTGGGAGTGGGGTTGGCAGTGGATATCGCTATGGCTGTGGTTACCTACGGCACTTAGCCTGTGGCCGAACCACAGCCGTGGCAATGTCCGCTAAACAACCCCTACGATTACAAGTGTTATATTGGTTGTATACAACAATTCAATTGCCAACACAATTAGTTTACAGACACAATTTTTACATTTGTTTTAAAAGTTTTATTTAATTGTATTTCCGTTTGCTCCAGTCTCCAGTCCGCTCCACAAAATAGTTCCAGTTAACAGCATCTGTGGTTGCTATGCAAGAAGTGTCCACATTGATTTGAATATCCCCCTGTTTTTAGAGTTACATTTTATCTTTGGTGGAGTGGTTATTAACTGGGAAGGGTCATTCATGGTCTGTCGGGGGATATGTCCACTCCTGGTGACACTTAGAATGCGTCTCATCAAATCAGAAATTGCTAAGTAGTTTGACCGGACTTAACTGTTGTATAAAATTTTGACATAAAATTTAAGCACAGTTCTATATTAATGCCACATATAACAGTAACTATAACAACCATATAGGCTAATTTTATTTTTAAATCTGCTTCTGGTTGGTAAGTTATTCAGCTCTGCCATCATTTATTAATTGCGAATGCATGCTTCAGTGGCTGTTATCCCTTAAATATCGCCTGTCACTGTCTAAAGCCCACTTTAATTGAAAGTAAATGGCAACCAGACACTTTGTATTTGTTAGTGTGACCTGTAGTATGGCATTAGTAGAGCAGCTGAGGTTGCTGCTATGAAGGTTGTCTGGGTGACACTTGAGTAGCTATGGTACTAGGCCTAGGGCATTGCTAGGGTGTTTCAAGCCATTGCTGTGGCAGTTTCTACAGTCACTTGAGTAGTTATGGTGAGTGTTAAGGTGTTGTTATTATGGTTGAAATAGATAGATAATGTAAGATACACAAGGTGAAAGAAAGGAACAGAAAGAAAGGAAATATGGGGCCTACTGGTTAGGGCCTGAAACTTGTTACTGTGGCTGGTTTCATCTATGACCAGTAGGAAAAATGTGGTTCAGGGATGCGATTAAATATTGCTCCTCCATGTCCACATCCATGGCTGAGGAGCAGGGCACCTCCTAACCCGTCACTCGTCCCTGGGCACTACAGCAGAAACCCACCATGTGCTTGCTGTGTGCATGTCATTAATTCATGGTTAAGTAAAATGCAGAGAATAAATTTACTTACTAACCTTAAATGTTATGTTTCATTCATAAAATTTTAATTAACTGCTTTGCATTCACTGTCGTTTTCTTCAGGAAGTGCAAATCCATTGATATCCACAATAAATTAATACCTTAAACCTTAATTTTTCTATTGAACCTTAAATTAACCTTAAATTTTCTATTTCATTCTTTGGGTTTTCTGCTTTGCATTCACTGTGATTTTCATCAGGAAGCGCAAATCCACTGATATCTACAATAAATGAATATCTGTCTGGTGATAACTAACCACTGAAATGCCAGTGTTAGACCTTTCCCTAACAAAAGGTTGTGTTGCAACCAACCAAATGATATGTAACAGCTATCATTTCGTTGCTAGAGACTAGTTTTTCCCAAAGGACTTTCTAAGACACTAGAGGGAAAAACTTGACCTGACTCACACCATGTCCATGACCTTCAAGATATAGATTAGGAGTAGAACAGACAAACAAATGCTTTGGTCTTTTTCCAGTGGACCTATGGACCTGCGCACCCTGTTCTGTCAGTGGAACACCCCCTCCCATGTGCATGACAAGGGAAGCCATTTTAAACTGGTTGAGTGTAAATCACTGTGTCCCCTTTGGCCTTGACATGCAACTGCACAGGATGAAACATCTCCTGCTGGGATATCCACCACATGCGCTGGCCTAACAACCCTGCCAAGGGCAAATCAGTCATGGGAAATAACCAGCAGTGAGCTTGGAGGCCTCCCAAATGCCCTATACTCCTTGCCTTTGGGGTAGCCAGATTCCAAGGGAGGAGAGAGTGAAAGGGTTAGTATGAGGACTTGTAGCACTAAATATCTCCCAAAGGGGGAGGGGGCGTACAGGCACACATACCACTATAAGGGAATGGTCCAAGTAACACACAGTGAGCTAATTGTCATTGCTAACACATTAGCACTACCACATTACAGACAATATTGGTAAATGTTATACAAATGTATGATCACATGACAGACATTTTCATCAGAGTACTTCCCTTTGGTTGAAGTAAACTGCAGAAGAAGAAGAATAATACAACAGAAAATAAAACAAAAAACCTACAGCTTATCTGAGATGGCATGGGAGCTTAACGTCTTTATCTCATTATTTGCAGTTGTAATAGAGCTACGACATAACTCTGCTCTGTAAGGCTCCTTTGTCTGTTTGTGCTTTTGTTTTACACACACGGCCAACAAACACATAAGTGGTATGTTAGCACTAAAAATGATGCTTCAGGCGTTTCCAAACATCCATACAGCTTCCTTGCTTTACTGCCCACCCCCTGTCCAAATATGCTCCCCACTGTCCTGCTGGTTTTGGGCAAAATCTGTTCTGTGGTCTTGGAGATGGATGTTAGTCCAACAAGAAGGCTCTTACATGCTATATTCAAAACCCACATGAAATAGCCATTTTGCCCTTGCGTGGAGCAGCTGGTATTAGGCAACAAATACTGAGCTCATTACTAAGTGTAGTTCAGCAGTTATAATACAATTACCAGCATTTCATGGCAGCATGCAGAAGAGAGCTAAAAAATGCTAGTGCACATGTTGTGCCTGACACCTGATACCGCATCACAATACTGAAACACTGTGCGTTTGTAAGTCAATAATGCACTATTCTCAACAGCTGTGCAATTTGATCCCCACAAAAACTGAAATTTTCAAAGTTTCACAGGTTGTGGTATCAACTGTAAAATGTGGAGGAGGCCAGGAGATGCACTGAAGAAGAATCACTCATTTTCCATTGTATTTAATGATCAAACTGTTTAAACTGTTTTAAACACAAAGCAGTTGGCGCTCAGTGGAGTCTATTTTCTGTGATAAGGCCCAGGCATCCACAGCGTGCTCAGCCCAAGTTTCCGAGAATGCTTGCTCAACATCTGAAAATCATAGAAAGGATGTTCCACATGGTTTTGATAAGGCCCCTGATTCGAACTGCAGTCTCTGAAGGAAGTGCACTGCCTCTGCTGTTTGAAGTAGCGTTCCATGTAACCACTAACACAGATTTACAGAGTGTGCACCCCCACGCACCCACCCAACGTTTACGGCTTCATGTACTGTACACCAATTTAATGCTTACAATGGAAATGTGTTGAGATTCAATACATTTACCACGCAGCAGACAGCCTGATTTTCCATCATTATTTTTAAAGCAAATACTTTGTAAAGCTGCTCAAAGGATAATAGTTTGTTATGGGCATAGATAAATGTTTCCTTGATCAAAAATGGCTAGCATACTCAATAACACAATGAACACACAGACTAATTAGATTTGAAAGATTTAGAGACCAGGCCATTGGTCCTGTCCAAGTTTAGTCTACAAAAGGTTGCATTTGATGTTTTTAATACTTTGGGCAAAATCTCATTTTCATTTCAAAAGTTTGTTTTTCCCCAAAACTGCAGCATTACCATATAGAAAGTGGGCTAGAGTTTCCGCCGAGTTTATTCCGCAACCCACTCCATGATTGTTACTCACGCCACATATGAAAGTCTTCCAGGTTTGCTTTCAAGCACACTCACTCAACTTGCCAAACGCAAAGGCCTCGATGAAGCCTGGAGAGCAAACACAAAGAATTGAGGAAAACATCCTGACTGAAAGCCCATATGTTAAGGGTCCCTGAGTGAGGCTTCAAGAGAAGTGATTTATGGAAGGGTGGCCAGCATTTATTTAGCTTTGTACAGTAGCGCTGAGAGATGGTGGACAGATTACTACCCAAGCAGTGAAATCTAGAGAGGCTCTGTCATTTATCTGCATTTAATGCTTTTGACCACTTTGAAATCAAACACAGATGTGACATTTCTTCAGAGCAAGGGCCTTCCTTTCTTGTTCCATTGTTCTACCTTCTCCAATGCAAAGTGCTCTGCTTGGAAATGCTGGGTTCAGGTTCGTAGACCTCCCAGCTCTCATTTACTACACTCGTGTGGTTAGACAGTATTCCTTCGCATTGTGCATGGTTTCTAGTGTGTAATGAAATTTGGATAATTTTTGTCATATCCAAAATGCAAGAGGGTGATGCATATTGTGTTTTCTCGTGCTCTGACTGGCTGTCATTAGTCTTTCAAGGCTAGTCTACAGCACTCAAAAACACAACAAAACCTTCAGTAGGAAGCCTGCAGTATTGCTGTTTATTTTGTATGGTCTGTAATGTTCATGTTTAGGCATATTTATTTTTCAAATCATGACCTCAGATTTTCACTCAAACTACCCATTGATCTCTCTCTGAAGACAGGCTAACCCCATATAACACCCAGAAAATAAACCTTACCAAGCTCTTTAACAAGGGCAAGTAGATGAACTCGTGCTTCGGGTATTATTTTACAACATTCACTCATAGTGAAAAGGCAATAAAACACACATTACTGGGTGCCTTAATATGTGCTGTACTTGTTTGTATCTACCATTCAGCTCTAGGTAACCCTCCAAAAAGTTCATTTTAGATAAAACTTTAACCAAGAACCAACCTGAACACAGGCTTATGTAATTAGACGTAATTCAATTTTTGGTTTCTGGAATGTGCTGTTCATAGTTTGGCAAAAGGGTTGCTTTACTTAGCAAAATGAAATGAAAATGTGAGAGCAGATATTGGACAGAAAATTGTGAAGATCAGAACAAACAGTTCCCAGATGCAGCTCACCCGTTTTCTAGTTCTACTACAGAGTTCTTAGGATACAGCACCCAACGAAAACATTATCTTTTCATTCAGCTTTTTCTGCCATTGAAGACAGTTCAATGGTCACACACTTTGCTGACAATGACTGTCAATGTTTACAGAAGCTTTCATCCAGAAAGTGAATTGAATGATCAGTTAGTTGTTTTGACTGCCTACAATACAACAGTTTGATGTTGCATTCTAAATCTACTTCTTTATCGTGCCTAAGTTTGTATGCAGTTTTGAGCTGACATCCATGTAACATATTTTCCACATGTACTGTCAACTTTCCAAGGACATTTTTACAGTGATTGACTCAGCCTTTAACCTTGAGTCATAAAATACCATGAAGCCTGGAATGAGGTGAAGGGAAGCAGTGCAGGAGGGCAGAGCATGATGTCAGTACAAGGAGAGCAGCAACACCCCTCCACCCCCACCCCACCTCCAGACACATATACACACACATAAAATAATAAAAAATCTCCAGGGCTTAAAAAGGATAATTTAAAATAATTTTATGGTGGACTAAACTGCCAGGCATAGATGTTTCACTAAAATAAAATGCCGTTTGTTTAGGGCAACAGCTCATGTACTATTTAGCATCAAAGTCAGTGAGTTAAGTGCAAACCATAATTCTTTAATACAGTGTTTCTCTACAACCTCGCTTGCAACTGTCATGACTATATATTTGCCAGTGTAATAAGATAACACACAATCAGCTTGGGTCAAACATGAAGTTTCAGCTCATTGTAATTATATAATTATTTTCATGTTCTTAGCTATAGTGACATAACCTTCCCAAAGTAAGTTTTTTTTATTTTACCACAAAAGGCAATACACTTTCCAAGTTTTAACTAGAAGTAGATGATAAGAGACAATACAATTTCTGAGATCAGATAACTAAAGGGTTGTTGTCATTAGGCATAGAGCAAGAAAATTCCTCTTTATTCACAAACATTCATGTTTGCAAGCTGTTGGAGATTGATTTTTCACAGTAAAAACAATTTTAGACATTTTAATGCACTGATTTTTCTAAAAAAAAAAAAAAAAAAAACATTTGGAACTGGCAAAATTGGAGAAATCGAGCTATTTTCAATTTAAAATTTAATAATGTAAATGTTTTGTCATTTTAACCGTTAGACAACCTATCTTTATCTTGGTGCCTCAATATATTTTATGATTTATTGACTGGTTTAGCAAAGGTATCTTTCTGTTTGAGCATAATAATACATGGCTGATCATTTAGCATCATAATAAAGAGATACGATAAGAGAAGAAATCCTGGATTTGTACCAGACTGAATGGAGCCTTAATGTTAAGACCCCCTGCTATGAAAACACTAGTTATTAACAACACACAGTGCAGGAGATGTTGGATTGCCCTATGATGAAATTGTCTGATCTGCCCAGTTGGCACACTTTCACATGTAACATAAGGCAATATAATTTCTGCAAGTGTGTCAAGAAATGAGAATCAACAGTGAAAAATGCATCATTTCAGTGAAAAAAAACACCATGAATTTTAGGGCTCACAAAAACAAATCCAGCCTATCAAAATATACTCTGCAAAACCAAATACCATATTTTATGATTCGATAGCAATGAAATATTTGTGGGTATGCAAACTGCATAAGAATAGGTTAATACAGGGTCGATGGACCAGAACACTCAACGCTGCACTAGTTTACTAGTGTGAATGCAGCACATGAATAGCATTATACATAATGACAGTTCTACAGTCTCTGGCAGTCTCTGAGGTGATCTGTAGGTCCATCACCACTCTGGAAGAACACCATTAATTAAGATATCTGGAAAGGTGGCAGTTAAAGCATAGCTGAACATTTGAGCTTTAAGGCACAACTCTAAGGTCTTTACATTGTTGTGCGTTTTTGTGACTAATGCTGTTTTGTTTGTGACCTTGCCAAACTGTAAAGCACTTTGAGCTGCATCTTGTATGTATGAACTGTGCTATACAAGTAAAGGTTATTATTATTATTATTATTATTATTATTATTACATGAACCTTAATATAACATTGAAAAATAAGCCTTGTACTGTAGGGAAAATCCACTGTGTAATGTTTTATAGCAAATGAATGGAGTAAAATTGTACTGGAAACTATTACAAAACAGTGGCTGCCTGAGAACAGGCTCTTGCCAGTATAGACACTTGAACAGGCTGACTACACCTTCTGAGATGGCAAAACCAATGGCAGAATGTTCAGTTCACACTTGCATCACGGCACTTTTACAGACCAAGCCAAGCCTTTCAAAATCAGTGCAACTGCTGTCTTTAAGAATAATATGAGGTGTTATGGCAGACAATTCGAATGTGTGCCTTTCAAACTGTCATATCCTTTTACTGCACAGTGATGTTTTGCTCAATCTCTGCCAAAGTGCCTAAAGCAGTCATAAGAAATATCAGAGGGGTTAAAACTGCTCCTCAGGAGTGGCAAAATAATGCTCAGAATCCTTCTGTTGATACAATAGAACATGTGACTTGGGTGTTTCAGACAAAAGCTTGAAACAGCACATGTCCACTAAAAACTGTATAGTGAATTCTCGGCAAACCCCTATTCCAGTGGTTGAGAGTGTGAATTCAATCCATGAAGCACTAAATTACTGACATATTTCTTGACTGCAAGGAGTGAAAAAGCTGCAGTCCAAGAGACACTATCAACAGCATCTCTATGAGAACAACTTGCCTAAAATTTCAGTTCTTGCCTAACTTGCATAACATTTATACCACAGTATGAATGTCTCTGTGTCTGTGTGTGTGGTGTTTGTGGGGTTGATGTAGGCCACTCTGCAATTTGGAGAATGGCAAATGATTTTAACGATTGACTGGCATCAGGATTGCATCAATGTTGGTTTAGAAAACACCACAAAGGGATCCATGCTGTGTGGGGGATGGGGTTGAAAGGGAATGGGGTTGATGGAACCAAAATGCTTTGCTGATTATTTTCCAAAGACACATTAAAGGCAGAGTTTCGGCTAATTGAAAAAAGCCAGTTGATAACCAGGTACAGACATAGTGTCATGCTATTGTGGGTGTGGAACTGTTTGTGTTGTCATGGCTGCTCTGGTGACTCTTACAACAGCACATCAAAGACACTATTTTTATAAGTAGGAAATACATGTCATGTGCTACAAAGATATTTTGATTTCCAATTATTTTCAGTTTTTATGACCTGAATTTTATACCCCATGGTAATTTCATGCCAGTTGCTAAAGCAGTGAAACTGTGTTTAGTAAAACTTAATATTGGACAAAAGTTTACACGTTTTACGATTTTTATACAAAATCTTGAGCAGCTGTATAAATGTTTACGCAAACACTGCATTTGTAGTCATTAATACATGATTATGAGGAGACACAGGCAAGCTAGGATCATTTATTTATTATCATACTCATGTCTGTCTTTGAAAAACATTACATTACAATACATTATACATTCCAATTAAGTATTATTCATAGTCACAGATACATTGGGATTAACAATATAAAATCATTTAACTCAATTTCTGACAATACTGTACAATAAAGTGCCTTAAAAATAGTAAAAGGAGGCAGAACATTTTTGAAAGATGGGTTTATATTAGGTAGCCTGTATTGCATTTATCACTGAACCGCATCAGCCCTTCGACCTGGACTTAAACCTACAACTCTGCGGCTGTAGACTGGGAGAAGGATGCGCTACCAAGTGAGCTAAAAACTGGGCTAGTAAGATATCCCATCACCCATTTGGGAGGTTTACCAATTTACCTTCTGCAGATCTACCAGCTGGATACAATTACATTTACAATACAGTATGTGAGCGTTGTTCATTATTTCTAGACGCCTATTGAGTTAATCAATACGTTCTTTCTGTGGATACCCTGATAGCCATTCATAAGTTACTCAAAAGCTTGCATAGTTTCATTATGCACAGTTCTATGATACTGAAACATGAATTTAATATTTTCACTCCATACGAATTGGTACCTAACTAAACCAGAATGACTTTTGTTAAACCATTTCTTAACACTGTACATAACAGAGACCAAAAGTGCTTGCATATACCTCTCCTGAGGACAATACAAAGCCCTGCGCATTTTATATGGGCATGGTGGAGACCACAGATTCCTTTACAGACTGCAGAACTTAAAAAGTAATACTGTTTGGAGATATTCTTCAAATGAACTTCATGTGTAGTGATTTGCCTTGAGATAATGAACCACACAATGCAATATGGGCCAGATCACCATCTAACCTCTGCTTTTCTTCATTATGGAGGTGAGTGATGAAGTGATTAGACCCCACAGACAGCCAAATGAATGAGAGGGTTTAGTAGATCGTATCTGTTCTGGAACAACCATCAAACACAGGAGAGGCTGGCCTTAATATATGTGCTGAGTTGTAAAATTAGTATTTTCATTCTTTTAGATTCACATGATGTTTGTCTCATTTTTTTAAGAATAGAGCTGATCAGAGACACAACAGACATAATTTGGCAGTGCTGACCTGCTGCATTCACAAAAGAAACCCTGGTTAAACACACTGATACATAAAACTATAAATCTATGTCAGACAAACACACTTACTGGACCTCTGCAATTTAGGAAATCATCTAGTCCAACATTTGAGCATTAAACATACTTTTTATATTTCAAAATACCGGTCATACAAATATGGCTTCTCCACTAAAAATGCACTAAGTGACATTCCAGACAGAGACAATCATGTGTCTTTTTCAGATGAACCATTTTCTTCTATTACCTGAAAGTTAGACCTGTATTTCACCCTCACAGATGATACTGCCAGGAAGGGCGGTCATTTTGGTGTGCCCCATCCCTGTCTCAGAGACCACTGGGGAGGCATTAGGTGTTCTCATGGTGAGCAGAGACAGAGAGGGGGAGAAACAGGGTGTCATTGCTGTGGGACTTAGTCCTGTGTTGCGACCCAGTGGAGAGTAGGCATACCTGGGGTAAGATGGTCTCCTACCTAGGGTTGCGATTTTTGCAGGCATCTTTGGAGGAATGGCTCGTATGCCAGGCTGTGCGACTGCAGTGATGAGTGGTGGTGGGCGCATCAGGCTAGCCAGTTCTGACGCTGAGCTGTGGCCAACAGCCTCCTCGTCTGGCAGTGAAGCAATGTCAGTGAACACAGATGCTAGTGGCTGGAAGCGAGGCTCCCAGTTCAGTAGGTAGTCCCAACTGTAGCTGCCTTTGTGCTCCTCCTCAACACAGGTCAGGGATGCCAGGGACCCATCAAGCGTCGCCTGACTGTCTATCAGAGGGTTGTAGCCACTTATTGTCTCCTCCACATCCCTGATATTGAAAACACGTGGCAGCATAGCCTCACCGCCACCCTCCTCCTTGAAATTATGAAGGCTCTCAGCACTGGCCATACCTTTCCCCAGACTAACAGGGAAAGATGAGCTGGCAGTTGGAAGCACCCTGTCCCCTGATTGGCAGGAGAACTGGTCGGGGTCTCTGGCGAGGCCCAAATCTGGTATCTGAGATCCCTGGTTGCTGAAGGCCAATTCTGATTTCCTGCGGCAGGGGTACTCATTGATCATCTTGATCTCCTGGTCCTCTGCTGTCTCGCCCTCTGCAGAGCCCCTTAAGCTTGTGTCAGACATCTGCAAGGGAGAGACTTCCAACTTTGCACGCATTTGGCTTTGCATGTCATGCAGGTTTATACCATTTTGACGTGAGCCACCCTTCCGCCCAAACGTGCCAGTTCCATTGTTCAGGTCGGCGGCAATACAGGCTGCCTTCTTCAGTGTGGCCTCTTTGGTCTTGTACCGCAGCACAAGGGCAACAAAGCTAATCAGCAGCAGGAGGAAAACAGTCAGTGCAGCACTGAGGCTGACCATCTGCACACTTAAAGACAACCCTGCCAGAGCCTCTGCTGAGTTTGAAATGTTTACAAAAACCATGCATGAGCTTGACCTGGAGTCAAACTTTGGACTGTTGGCCAGCACTCGGAGCTCAACCGTGCTCTCAGTGGCAGGGCTACCCCTGCTTCTGTACACTGGGCCAGAGATGTAGACGGCACCGGTTGTTTTATTCACACTGAAGAATGGAGATGGTTCAACCAGGGAGTACTCGACCACTCCATCTAAGCCTCCGTCATGATCCATGGCCACAACTTGGCCCAGAGCCTGTCCTAGTCGGGAGTTCTCTGGCAAGAGGAAACGATACTGTTTCTGGGTGAACACTGGGCTGAACTCGTCCATGCCTTCAATATTAACCTGCACTCTGACGGTGGCCGCCTGATCACCTCTGTCTCTGGCCTCAACAACAAAACAGTACTCACTCTCCCTCTCGTAGTCAAAGGTCTGTCGGGTGTGAATGTCACCAGTCAGAGGGTCAATGGCAAAGGCCTCCTTCCTGTCTGGGTTACCACTGCCATAGTCCATGAAGCAAGAGGATAAGATGGAGTAGGTGATCCTTCCAAATGGTCCAGCGTCCTGATCAACGGCGTGAACCACACACACTGGGGTGAAGGCAGGCTGGTTCTCCAGCACAGAGCAGTTTATGGTGGGATGGGTGAAATATGGGGAGTTGTCATTCTCATCCAGCACAGAAACAAAGATGACTGCAAAAGAAATTCGCCTCTTGCCTTTTACATCTCCATCTGATGCTTGTATGGTCAAGGTATACTTAGACTCCTCCTCATAATCCAAAGTATGATTGGCCTCCAGTATTCCAGTCAGGGGATCTAGCTTCATATAACCTTTACTATTTCCAGAGATAATATTATACTTGACCATTCCATTAACCCCTTCATCAGGGTCATGAGCTGACACCTGAACAATAACAGTGCCAGGAAGACTGTTTTCACAGACCTGGACATGATACTCTGTACTACCAAAAACAGGAGAGTGGTCGTTCACGTCAAGCACAGACACAGAGACAGTGGCCGAGCTGTTGAGTGGGGGCACTCCCCTGTCGGATACAGTCACGGTCAGAGAGTAAGCCTCTGTGGTTTCACGGTCCAGGAAGTCACAGAGGACCAAGAGGGCCACAGTCCTCAGCTGATCCTCCAAACGAACCGTGATGACCTCCATGCAAAAGCGCCTCTCCTCGTTACCTCCACTGATGCTATAGTCTAGCAAGGTGTTTTCTTCGGAAAAGTCTTCATCTTCAGCCATAAGGGTCAAGAGGGTGCTGCCCAGGGGTGTGTCCTCAGGTGGAGCCACCTGATAGGCATTTTGCAGGAAGTAGGGAGCATGGTCATTTGCATCTAGCACCTTTATGTCCACAGAGGTCACACTAGAGAGGACGGGATCTCCACTGTCATGGGCCTCAACCAGAAGTTGGATCATGCTGCCATCGTTCACATACTTCAAAGGTTTGTTTGTAAACACAGATCCTAACAGAAAAACATACAAAAATATGGTTTGTTTTAATGAAATGTATAATTTATTTCTCACAAGCGATTTACATTCATTCATTTTTTACATTCATTTGAAGCTGAGAGGTCCTGTAAAGGTAGTAGTTTTCCATGCTGACTGAAAAAAATAGTATCTATCATATGGAAATGAATTCTGTATGGAGTTTGAGTCTTGGCCTTGTTGTATTGTATTTCATTAAGAAACCCATAATTCATAAGTGACACACATAAGCCCAAGAGTATGTGTAAATTGAACAGAGCAAGGCAATGTCTAATTGCAGATTTAACTTTGATAGATGCAAGATTTTTAAGCGTTCAATTCAAATGGCTGATTCGAGTCCAAGTTTCACTTCCCATTTGTCACTTTAACACAAAACATGTCGTGCCCATTTTTTTTAGCTATTTGGTTTTGGCCCTCAAACAAACAGATGTTGCAAATCAAGCTTAAATGAGGAAAATGGCCGACAGCTTTCTATGCACTGGACCCAAGACTTTGTTCTGTCGGCCTCAATCCATCTTGTACTGTCTTCGAAAAAATGTTTGCATTTTTTTTAAAAACTATAGAAGACAGATAACCAGAGATATCACTTCACAAACGTTCTGTTGTTATCAGTTACAATTCATTACCTCCCCTTGTAATGCCTCCTCAACTGCATGATTTGGTGTCTGCACTGAGGAAGCTCTCAGATATTGTATATCGGCTCATGA
The DNA here is from genome assembly GCA_030347295.1 of Setipinna tenuifilis. Classification (NCBI taxonomy): domain Eukaryota; kingdom Metazoa; phylum Chordata; class Actinopteri; order Clupeiformes; family Engraulidae; genus Setipinna; species Setipinna tenuifilis. Next base: position 7,729,193 of record CM059265.1, read on the forward strand.
AACAAAAGTCACAGACACAGACACAGACACCCCACACTGCTCGCCACTACTGTTATAAAAATGAATACGCATACTTTAAGAATCTGACAGAACTGGGCATGGATTATCTTTTGGCCACTCGCCTTGGCGTGGGCAACATGTATGGTGGTGCAGGCCAGAGAAAATACAGGAAAATAGAGGAAGAGTAATAAGAGAAGCTCTCAGTGAGAGAGGCTTCAGATGTGAACCTTGGAAGGCCCTTTGCAATTACTTTTTCACTTTCTGCTGAGATGGTGGAGTGTTTGCTGTTGGTGTAGTGACAACAACTGTGTGATATATGAAATATGTTCACTGGTGGTGGGGCTGCTATAATATCTCAAGATACAAGCCAAAGAGGCCCGTTTATAACAGACAGAGGTGTACATTTCAAGGCCAGTAATGACTGATTAAAAGTAAGACATTTACAAGAGAAAATACTAGAGAGCAAAATGAATTGAGATACAAATTGTCTTCCATGTATGTGTGTGCACAATTATCTAAAAAAATGTTTTTGGTACATTTTGCTAAAAAAAATTAACTTGAAACATTACCATTTTGTGCGTCAATGTAAAAGCCTTTCAGAGGAGAGGAGAGAAGTCTGTACGAAATCTTTCCATTGAGACCCAAATCTCTGTCTGTGGCAGACACTGCCAGTACAAATGTGTCAGTCGATGTCAGTTCTGGCAGTGTCACCTGCAAATGACCAGCCAAAAGTCAGCATGAAGTTTCACATCAAGAACTAAAGATATCACTGAAAATGGATAATTTTTTTTATTACACTGACACTTAAGAATTTTTTGGTAAAACAGCTGAACACTGTTACCAAAAGCAGACCTATTCCTGTTTCAAAACATCAACCAAGTAGTACTGCACACACTGCGGCACTGCACACACTGACGAAACACAGATCTATGTCATTTAACTCAGTTTGCTCTTTGCCTTTGACCGCACCTGATAGGACTCCTGAGAAAAGACAGGAGCATTGTCATTCACGTCCACCACATGAACATGGACGTCAGCCTCTGTGTGGTGGATGGAGTCTGAGGCCTTCACCCTCAGGATGTACTCAGTGACCTCCTCATGGTCCAGACTATGAGTCATGGTTATGACCCCCGTGTAACGGTCAATGGCAAAGCTGCTGAAGGTTGCAGTGTCTCCCAAAAACTGGTAAGTTACAGTGGAGCTAAGGTCAACATCATTGGCAGTAATCTGGGTTACAACATAGCCAGGGGGAAGATCTGATGGGAAAAACAACAAAACAAAGTCATAAATCATCCAAAAATGGTTTCAGGGTGAAGGACTTTACAGTGAATTGGAATGATCATTAGTAACCTTTCATAGCTAGTTATAGTTAGTAGATTCTTTATCTTAAATACACACTGGGACACTGGCCAAACAAGCAAAAAACCCTTGATTTTAAATTATACTTTGATCATAGATATGTGAGGTAAAGACTTAATGCTCATTATGAGAATGAACATCTGGCATTTTAACAAAACAACTGCAATTAAATATAGCAGACACGGCACAATGCCTCCACAGACAGTCACACATGTGCCCTATGCTGCTGATGTAGCAGACACTTGTGCTTGGATTCTCACTTTCAGCGATGACCACTGGCTCCATGGGTGGGATGGCAGGGCTGTTGTCATTCACATCCACCACCTGGATTCTCACTGTGCTGGTGCCCGTGAGAGGAGGGCTGCCCCTGTCTGCTGCCTGCAGCACCAACCTGCAGTAAACACAAACACCACAGTCACTCATAACTGAAACTTACTATGCACTGGTTTCCTCTACAAGACCTGGAAATAATAGAGAAATCTTTTTGACCCGGTCAAAATGCCCAGCCGAGGCAGATGTGCACATATGTGTTCAGAGACTGACTTGGCTCTTTTACAGGACCCTAATGTACAAGTTCACACTTCAGTTGCAAAATGGTACTATTACTAATACAACAAAAATGGTCATAAAAACCCCAAAAGCGTTACTTTTATCAGGCATGATATTTGGGTGTAATTCCATTATACTGACTCATAACCCACACTAAGATCAAACAGCCCAAGTCATCATGACCAGAGGTAGATGGCAGTACATTTGGGAGGCTTATAGGATTGGCTGGTCTGATGTCTGTAAAAGCAGAGTGGCATGGGAAAAATAAATGACTGTATGGTTTCCAGTTCCTTGACAATGTGGTTTGTTGGTATGGAAGTTACACATACTTGTAAGATGAGATGATCTCTCGGTCCAGGACTTTGTTAGTGGCCAAAATTCCCCTCATTGAGTCAATGATGAACGCATCATTGTGGTTTCCGGACACAATGGAGTAGTCAAGCTGTCCATTCACACCACTATCAGCATCCGTGGCAAATGCCTATAACACATGGCAGATCACAATCAAACAGCCTGCATAATATGCATTACTTTGTGTGTCTTCACGTATCATCTGTCTAAGACTGGATAGTGCCCAGACACATCTCTCACTACATTACATTAAATACTAGGCTTGGGTCCCAGACAGGCTCATCCTTCATTACAGCTCTGGTACCTAGCTGACAAAAGTTATTTTTTCCACGGAATTCGGAATTATAACTATGCTGTGTAGAGCTGGCACATGTGTAATAGTTCCCCCATTAGGTCTTTTTCAGTTTTGATGCACACATCAGCATTTTCTTGAATATAATAATTGAGTCTATACATATGAAAGCGTATTAATCTCCACAGTGTTTACCTGCATGACATATGTGTTATGTATTTGTCCTTCCCAGACTGCTGTCCGGTAATATGCCTGTTTAAATGTAGGTGTGTTGTCGTTCACATCTTTAAGATTGACAGTAACTCGGGCATAGGTGGTCTGCTGTCTGTTTTCAGCCAGCACCACCAGATGAATTCTCTTGTCACTCTCGTAGTCAAGGCAACTCTGGTCGTTCACTGTTATATCACCTGAAATACCAACATTACTTGTTAAAGATTAATGAAATCAGTCAAGTGAAGACATATTTTTGAATTACCTAATTTATTGATGCCTTATAAGCAGCACCAATACTACAATACAATGATTAGCATCTGAAAAGAGTCCTAAAGCTCTTTAGCACCAAAGACTGTATTTAAAGCGTTTGACCAACTCTGATTGAATTTGATCTGAATGTTTCCGAACAACAAGGTTAAAACAATCTAAAAAGATGGTACAATCAAAAAATGGGGATATTCTGGTAAAATCCAATTAATATTTAGGTTTGTATTCAAATTTCATTTTGTACAACCTGTAAATAATAAAGTACATCACATTTTCAGTGCAATGTATGGAAATTAAATACAGAATTTTGCAAACATTTCATGTACACACATGACAACATCCAATACTACAGCATCATCAGGCAAGCATTTTAAGCTTCTCTGTCTACACCAAATAAATAAATAAATGAAATAAAACAGTTCAATCTGATCAAAGGAATTTCAGCTCTTTATGGCCAACGTATTTACATTCACATGCCTTTAAAAAAGCCAGCCATATTTGCTAAGAGTAATAGTAATAATCCTCAAACCCAAAGCTTTTAAAGATGGCGGCTGAACAAAGTGACAGTGACCTCTCACTGTCACAGACTGCTATATTTAATTTGCTTGGAACACTAGCCGGCCAAAGGGATTTGGTAAGGCTTACTGTTAATCACAAGTCCCAAAACACATTTTTTGGGAAAGTTATCTAAAGAATGGTAAAGTCCTGCTATTACCTAAGACAGTGTATAAAACTGGCGAGTGAATGTTTTGGACGTTTGGTATAATTCGGGCATAGACTTTGCTTTGATGAGAGAGTTCAAAATAGTTTTAGAGGGTAACAACACAACAAACTGGCAGATACAGAAACAGACAAAGAAAAGGAAAGAGAATAAAAGGAATAGAGAGGGAAAGGGGTGCAGATAGCGAGGACCTTTTGTACTGTTCTAACCTGTTAGAGGATTAATGGCAAAGGCCTCATTCTCATTGCCATTGAAAATGCTGTAGATTATGGGTCCTCCATCTGTAGTTTGGTCATGGGCCACCACATTTGCCACCCAGGAACCTGAACAAAATGACACAATATCACTAAAGCTCAACAATTTTACACAAACTGATATTGTGGTGCTTTGAGGAACTACACGATTGATTTTGCAGCAACCAGTGAACAGATAAGTCATTTATGCATTGACATATTTCTTGGAAAAGATCTAAAGACCGTGATCAGGGTATTACCAGTCCTGCTGTTCTCAGGAATAGCCACCTCATAGATTTGTTCAGTGAAACTGAGCCCATTCTCCTCTCCATTTAGGTGTAGAAGCACCAGGCAGGTGGAGGTGAGCGGGGGTTGGCCCTGATCTGCAGCCTGCACATGCAGGACTCTTGTCCCTGAGGCACCGTCAGGCAGAGGGGTCATCAGCCGTACCTCTCCAGAGGTCCTCCCAATTTCAAACACACCTCTTCCACCTTCATCTCCTTCACCTCCTTCTGTCAAACTGAAAACCACTGTGCCATTAGGGCCCTGATCTGGATCCTGTGCCATTACTATGGCTACAGTCTTTCCCTTGGCCGTCTGCACCGTGACTAACCCCCGCACGGGCTTGTCCACACAGATGGGTGAGTTGTCATTGACATCCTCCACCTGCACTGTCACCATGGCAACTGAACTGCGAGGTCCTTGACTGCAGTTGTCCGTTGCCACGGCTCGGAAACTGTACTGTGAGCGTGTCTCACGGTCCAGCAGCCTACTGGTGCGGATCATCCCTGTCGACGAATCCACTGAGAAAGCCCCCAGAGAGTCCTCAGCCAGAGAGAAGGTCACCTCACCATTGGGGCCTAGGTCAGGGTCTCTCGCACTCAGGCAGAGGACCTCCGACCCCACAGGAAGTGCCTCACTGATGACAGCACGGTAGGTCTTGCGGGTGAAGGCAGGGCTGTGATCATTCTCATCCAAAAGAGTGATGTAGAGCTGGGTGGTGGAGCTCTGGGGTACAGAGCCATGGTCTGTAGCAGTGATGAGCAGGGTGTAATTCTCACGCTCTTCCCTGTCCAGAGTCTGTGTCATACTCACAGCTCCCGTAGTGGGATTGATTGCAAAACTACCAGTTTCATCTACACATGGAATAGAAAGCAGAGTGACTTATAACTCACAATATACTAATGACTTTGTAAAAACACAAAAACATAAGTTACAGGGAACAAAAAAATACAGTGATTTTGAGAAAATACTTAACAGAAGGGTCAAATATAATAATAATCTGAATTGTTTTAGGAGTAATCTTTCGATGGCAGTATGGAGCCACCTACCAGCATGAAGCGTGTATGTGATGGTGCCATTTGGGCCACTGTCGGGATCCGACGCCTGGGCTGTGTGGATGACTCCAGGGGGGAGGTTCTCCAGAATGCTGATGTGCACAGAGGGCTGCATGAACTCTGGCACATTATCATTCTCATCCAGAACAGAGCACAGGACGGTCGCTGTGCCTGAGAGAGGGTGCAGTCCACTGTCTCGACCCTGGACTGTGAGGACGCGGCAGTGAAAGAGACACAAAAGGATCACAAAGATCATTGGATGGATTTCTTTCAGGGACATCCTGGGTAATGTTATTATCTGACTATTATATCAAATCCCCACATTTGCACAACAGAGTTAAAACAACACTGCACTGATTTCTTCAATGGTATTAGCCGAGTGTTACTTTGGCTTAAAAACTTCAAAAAGAACCTCATCAGGCTCTGCTTCCTTTTCCTAACCCCTCTTAGTTAAAACCAAGTCAGACACTTGTTCAAGCACTTAATAAGCTAATCCATCATCCAATAACTTCTGCCAGACATAAAATCGTATCAAGATTTCCAGTTATTGTAGTCTGGCTGTAATTGTTCTCGTCATTCTTGACAGCACAAACACTGTCATCTGCTACATCTGAAAGCATTTGATAACTACATTCACCATAAATACATGCTTCAGACATGTACTTGTAAGGGGAAAATGAAAATGTCTTATTATACTAGCTCAGCATATGCAGTAAAAATATTTTAGTTGTTCAACGGATCAAACAAACATCTCTGACGGCTCTTAAAAGACGCTGATCCATAAATCTGGCCAGTCAATAAGGTTGCAGTCAGAGAGTGTATCAGCCTTTTATTATTTATTGCTGTGAGTTGCATGGCAAGACTGCCGAAAAATCTGTGATCTGCTTTACAGAGCAAAATGGTGAAACCAGATGTGAAAGGGCAGGAGAGTGACCTCAGAGGGAGAGAGCGAGAAGACTAACTCAGGTCTACTTGTGTGTGTGCGTGCGTGTGTGTGTCTGTGCGTGTGTGTGTGCATATGTACACACACACACACGTGCCTGTGTGTGTGCTTGGAATGTTAAATCCGACATACCTTGAAACTCTGAACATTCTACGGTACATCAGATAAACTTTATAGCTTCAACCAATGCACAGCCAGCTCACTTTTACTGACACAGTGAAGTGCCCCCAAGCTTTTTTCAGCTGAGAACAACATGGCCAGGGTTTTCTGGACCACAGCCACATGCACTCACCTCTCAGGGTGAAGGCCTGATGAAGCTCTCGGTCTAGATGTGCAGAGGTACGGATCTCTCCCGTGTGAGAGTTGATGCTGAAAAGGTCGTAGCCACGGCCAGGCAACAGACTGTAGTAAATGGCAGCATTCTCAGCTGTATGGTGTTCACACACACACACACACACACACACACACACACACACACACACACACACACACACACACACACACAGAACATAACATGTTCAGCTCAGATATAGGAAAAAATGTTTAATTACTGATGTTTGGATGGGTTTGAGATTACAGATTCCTCTTAACCCATCACATGTAAAGATGACAACCTCATTGCAAATTAGAATAAGGTTCAGAACGAAGATGGCAATTTTGAACTGATTCATAATAACCAGACAAAAAGCTAGTTTGTCTTCCTCAGCTCAGGGCAACATGTATAATAAAAATTCCATTCCAAAGTCTCCTTTTTCACACCTCATTAGGTCAAAGCACTGTTTATGACCCTGTCCTACAAAGTGCTGTTTCTGAGAGTCTTATCTCATCTGCAAATTGAAAACAGTGCTAAAGGAATAAATCAACCAAAGATATGATCTGACATGTCTGACAAGACCACAAAAAACTTTTTAAGGGAAAAGCTATGCTACAAACTAGGCAGAACTCTCTCTCTCTCTCTCTCTCTTTCTCTCTCTCTCTCTCTCTCTCTCTCTCTCTATCCCTCTCTCTCTCTCTCTCTCATACACATACACACACAAACACACACACACCTCAAATACACACTCAGGCACTGCCAAGTAAGTCTCTACAAAAATACACAGTGCTATCGCACTCTGATTCCTAATCAAATTCTTATATATCATTAATATAAACGGGGGTTACAAACACATTTCTCTTTCATTCTCCCTTACAAGGCTTCCAACTGGAGCCCTACATTTGCTTTCCAGAGTTTCAAGCCAAGGAATTTTGCTGCAAGTCTGATGAAGAGTACAATGCACAAGAAAACCTTTGAAAGGACAAGGCTGAACAAAACTGAAAATCATGGAACAAATATTGCTATGTGAGCAGCTTCAGTGGACATCTATGTCAAATTCCAAATGAGTGGCCTAAGACTGTGTCAGACGATGGGCCCAAGAGAAAAAGAAAGCTGCGTTATTAGCACAGATGGTTTTGGTTACGGAATCAACGCAAGAGCTTTCAAAGGAGAGAGCTTGATTGCTGTTCTTGGACAATTCACACTCAAAGAATGTCAAGCTCACCAGCGGAGAGACACCGATACACTGGCAGAGGAATTTCCACAAGAGTGTAGAGGAATCGTCAATATTTGGACAGGCACAGAGATTGGGCTAGAGGCATGCAACGTGTGAAAATGATCACGCCAAATTGATGATTTACCTATGTAATTAAGGTCAACAGAGTGTAATTCAGCCCAGTGTAAGAGGTGATGTGGAGTACTGAAAGCCAAATAAATATTACACGACTAAAGGGGAATGGCCTATGAGGCTGTCCATTCAAAAGTGCAATCAGGGAGTGTTTAGAAAAAACTTTGACCTGCAACATATCCAGAGTTACGGTCAGATTTCAGTGTGTGTATAGCTGCAGATGTGGTGAAAAAAATAAACTCATCAACTCATTCATTCTAGTATTACATGGGTGCCTGTTACTGCCTGGTGATGTTTTTAAAACACTTGAGGTTGTCTGAAAAACATACATGAATGGTCCTAAACAGCACAGAGAAATAAGTATCATGTAGTCAACGGTCTGTGTAGTGAACAGTCCGGTCAACAGTGTAATTCAGGAAGCTTATGGATTTTCTTTAGTACTAGTACATTTTTCAAAGTACAGCCCCTCAAACTCAGTTAAAGTGATACTGCCATCTAGTGCCACTGTTAGATACTGCCACCTTCTAAGACAGCAGGACAGCAAGGTAATGTACCTGAGTCTCCATCAAAGGCAGAGACAGTGATGACGTGTTCTCCTGGATCTCGGTTTTCAGACACGCTAGTGTTGTAGACACTCTGCTGGAACTGGGGTGCCTGGTCATTGACGTCTGCCACAGCCACAGTGAGAGTCTGGGTGGAGGACAGCGAAGGAAGACCCTGGTCTGAGGCCAGCACAATCAGAGTGTGCACAGCCTTTGTCTCGTAGTCCAGAGAGGATGCCAGATATAACAGTCCTGAATTAAAAACAATAAAATGTATATAATATATTTTGCATATTATTGTTATCAGTAGTGCTGACAAAAGTCAGTTCTAGTTGAAGTAAGCTAGTGACCAGCATGCACAGGAGAGAAGCCAGGGGCACATACCTGTCTTCTCCAACGAAAAAAGACTTTTCTCACTCCCAGACAGTAAGCTGTAGGACACCTGTCCATTTCTACCCTCATCCGTGTCTCTGGCGATGACATGATGCACGAAACTCCCCACTTCCATGTCCTCTGCCACGTGGATAGTGTCAGCAGAAACAAAGGTAGGACTGTTGTCATTGACATCCAGCAGGAACACTTGAGCAGTGATAGAGGCTTGTTTTTGACTGTCTGTCTTCTCTGGCTGGTCAGTGACAGTCAGAGTGATATGATACATGGGGGAGTATTCACGGTCCAATGGCATGGTTGTCGTAAGGACTCCTGTGGAGGCATGGACCTGGAAAGGCAGCTCCTCCTGAGCAGTCAACGGGTCAAAGGAGATGGAGTAACATAAGGCACTGTAGCGAAGGCTTCCGTCTGCGTCTCGCGCGTTAAAGGCATACACCACCGTCCCCACAGGCACATCTTCCCTGATTCCAAATGACAGCACAGTGTCAGCACCAGGGAACCAGGGAGAATGGTCGTTCACATCCCTCACAGCCACCACTACCAGCATGGAGGTGTTGATGGAGGTCATTGCCTCCACCTGCACAGAGAGGGTATAGCGCTGGGTGGCCTCATAGTCCAACGGCTGAGCCACGTAAAGCTCTCCAGATGAGGCATCGACTCCAAAGTGCAGACTTCCATCCCCCTCAGCTATGGAGTAGTGCACCTGGCCCATAGGGATCCGGGGCACCCCCAGAGAGCCAATGATGGTGCCCAGCTTGGCGTCCTCTTTCACTGAAAAGTGTTTGATGCCTGATTCAGAGCGGGCTCTCCCAATGTTGAGGATCTGGGAGGGGTAAGGTAATCACAACTTTGAAATGAGCAAAATATTAACCAATAGTCTTAAATGATCAATGCAATCTTTCACTATACAATAAGTATTTGTAGTTATTGTAATATGCATTGTGCACTCACCTGCAGGTGAATTAAGGCTTTCTCCTCAAGCGGAGTAGGGCCATTGTCCCTGGCAACCACAGTCAGTGTATAGTGTGGCTGAGGACTCAGTGAGAACTGAGTGGTTGTCCTAATGTCCCCACTGTGCCGGTCAATCTCAAAGTGGCCAACGTCTGCAACACCACACAGCACACAGTCGAGAAGTCCTTTGTTTAATGACACTTTACACTACTAATAACTTACACTGTTACACATACTGATACAGAGTTTAGACGATGTGTTTTAGATTATCAAAACATATCAGGGTAGTACACCCCACAAATAAACAGTATGAACAGTGAAATTAAACATCTAAGGCTCCTTTTGAAACATACGATTTGATTCTGTGTTAAATATAAGTACCCATTTTCAGAGAGAATGTGACAGTGCCGTTCTCCCCTGCATCCAGGTCCTTAGCAAACATGCTGGTGATGACTGATCCTGCCGGTAGACCAGACCACACCTGTAGTGGAGGAGAGCACTCATCTCATCTGCTTAAATTCATCTCCTGGATTTCATTAAAGTAGTGTCCACTCTTTCTTACAAGTCCGAACATGTAAAATGGCAGAAGGTGGTACATTTTTGGCCATATACAGGCAATTTACATAACACATTAACTGCAACACCTAAATAAGCAAAAAAGGATGTACAGATTAAATAGTAAAGGTTAATTTACAGACCTGCAAAGTGAACTCTCTGCCAGAAGGGAGGTGTGTGAACTGAGGGGGGTTATCATTGATGTCTTTCACCAGGATGTGGACAGTTGCGGTGGCATTCAGGTGAGGATGTCCTTGGTCTGTCACCATGACTTTCAGAGTATGGTGTGTCTGCTGCTCCCTGTCCAACGCCACCCAGTTTATGATCTCACCTACGCGAGGAGAGGCAGGAAAAGAGAGAAATGACATTCGGTGGAATATTGTTGTAGGAAGCAGTTGAATGTAATGGTAATGACAATGTTCTTCCCATGTACATGATTTACAAACATTAAAAATGTAAGGAAGTCATAGTTTATCCTTGATTATATATGTTATATCACAGTAACTGTACAAAAACAGACTTGCCTGTTTTGGAGTTAATGCGGAAGTGTTTCCCATCTGACAACAGGATGTAGGAGAGCTGGGAATTCTTCCCAGAGTCTTGGTCTGTAGCTGTTACTGTTCCAATCAGACCTAGCGGAGCAGGCCCCTCCTGAACGGTAAAAAAGTAGTCCTTCCTGCTAAAAACCGGAGCGTTGTCATTCTCGTCTAGTACCATTACGACTACAGTAGCTGTGGCACTAACTTCAGTCTCACCATCACTAGCTGAGGCCCGAACTCGGAAGCGGTACACAGGTGTGACCTCGTAGTCCAGGCGGTCCGACAGAAACATCCAGCCACTCTCCGGGTGAATGAGGAAGGGAGGGGAGCTGGAGAGAGACTCCAGAGTGTACGTGAGGCTACGGTTGGATGAGGCTGAGGCTACTCTCCCCTGTGGGCTCATGTGTGCTCGTACCTGGATGACCCGTGTGTCCCTCTGGGCATTTTCCCCAATTTCCACCTGGTACACCAGGGTCTCGAAGGCTAGGGTGTCCTCAGCAGCAGATGACTGGTCAACCTCCACAGCCAAAGTCAAACGAGAGGACAACACTGGCGACCCCTCGTCCTCTGCCAATATCTCTACTGTGTGCAATGCTTGCTGGTCATGTGAGAGGCTGCCATTGAGCCACAGTGTGCCTAAGACAGGGTCGATGGAGAAAAGCTTTCCCCCCGAACGCAAGGAGTACCTGATCCTTCCATTGGAGCCACTGTCACCATCATGAGCATGTGCTATGAAAAGCAGAGTGCCAGGAATTGTGTTCTGGGAGACGGTGATGGAGTCAAATGGACGGGGGAATGTGGGGGGGTTGTCGTTGATGTCAGTTATGGTAATGTTGACTTGGGTGCTGCTGTACATGGGTGAGGTGCCGGAGTGTGACTGGATGGTAAGAAGAGCATAGGGGAGAGACTCGTGATCCAGCAACTGTCTTGTGGTGATGACACCTGTCTGGGCATCCACAGAGAACAGGCCTTGGGGATCGCCAGAAGAGATCCTGTAGGTTACGGACTCCACAGAATCTGTACACAAAAGCATATGCATAATGAGTCCCCATTGAGCTCATCTGCTGCAAATATATCTAAATTACAGCTTTATATAAATTCTGTTGGCTGGAGTGCTCTTCTTTTGTTTGTACATTTATACATTATGCAAGATTGTTCTGGGAATAAGTAATGTGGATAAATTCTTTTTAAAATCTACTAATAGAACAGGCTACACAATATTTATACAGAGAAAAAACTCACTACCTACGGTATCTCATCTTTAATGAAGTATGACGTCTAATCCACTTATTGTGTGCTAACGGTGCTTAGAGGTTCAGCACAGCTTGGGTGATTAGGACCCTCCCCCCAAACCACACACATTACAACACACACACACACACACACACACACACACACACACACACACAGCAAAGATGTCCATTCTTGATGTAGATAGGATTTATCTGTTAATCATCATGACAATCACAATTGACCATCTATTACCTGAGAGACACCACTTGTACAATGCTCCAAGTTAACATGCTACATATTCTGTAGCATGTAGCATGTAGTATTCTAATACTATCTTTTGAATACACTTTTAATTTTATTTTTGACTATTTTATACAATTTAGGTGGTTGAAAACACAAACAAATCCTTAGGTATATATGTCAAGCTAATAAATTCAACTGAAATAACAGTTTTTTTGTTTTCTCCTTGTTTCCTCTTTGTGGTCATGTAAGTCCCATAACATAGAAATAAAAACAGCATGATTTGAACCAAGTGTTGCCAGTTGTAGATAGACACGGACTAAATAATGAATATGTAACACTGTTGTCCTACAGTATCTCTATATTTCTGAAGCTGCTCTGTCATTTTCATGGATACCTATCAAAGATACAGAAAACGACTTGCCAGCCAAGTCTTTCAAACTGATGACCTTTGTTGAGCTGCTCAACACTGTTATACCCAGTCTGTCTTCCACACTGCACTCCTTTACAACTTCAATGCTCAGTATGTTTGGAAAGTAATGGACACTTTCCATCAAGTGCAATGTGAAAAAGGTTTATTTCATGATATCAACAAGCCATGCCTACACTGTCATGGCTGTATGGTGAATATATCTGCACTGATATTTACCACCACATCTTATATTAAATTGTATACTTATATTGTTGTTTGTTCTGAAATATTTTATTACCCAGCTGTCAGTCAGTTTTACAGCTGTATAAGTAATGGTGTGTGTGCCTGGCTGATGTACTCACTGGCAGGGTTGAGTGCTTGGACCATGCCTACAGTGGTGCCCATGGGTGTGTCCTCAGACACAGAGAAGGAGTAGTGGGACCTCTGGAACATTGCAGGAGCCTGGGCACTATGGAGGATGTGGACCATAACATTGGCAGGCTGAGCAGATACCTGGCCTCCTCCGTCCTGAGCCGAGATGGAGAACTTGACACTGGCACTGCCCAGGTGGCTCAGGGCAGAAGTTAGGTACACAGCACCTAAGGAGAAAAAGCATAATCAACATAATTTTAAGACATATGTTGCCTCCAATCCCACCCCGAGATTTTCTTAATACTCATTTTAACATTTTAACACAGAGATAAGATCAGAGAAAGAAAGACAGAAAGAGAGAGACAGACAGACAGAGAAAGAGAGAAAGAGACCTGTAACAACTGCTCCAAGAGCTCACTATGCACTATCTATGCACAGATATAATATTTTTAAGAACGCATTCATAATTATTCACAATGTACATTTAGCAATTAAAAAATCAGATGACACATCTCTGTCTCATTGACATACTTTACATTTTAAATATATAATAATTGGGCTATTTGATTTGTAAAAATATATATATTGTTCTTGTAACAGGTTAAAATATGGGCAAGACATAACAAATGGTGTGTGAAGCATTGTAGATGTAAATCCATTCTGATTGTTGAACCACTGCAAAGCCAGACGAAAACAGATGGCATGAGCCCTGCAAAGTTTTCACCTGTGTTTACCTCTAAATCTCACAGATTTTGAGTGCCACTGGTTTACAAAACCCCATTTAGTCCCCTCTGCCACGATCTATGCAACAGATGGCTGACCTGATACATAATATTAGTGTTAAAAAACTACTACAAAGAGTGTGGGTGTTTTTAACAATTTTAGCAGCCATATACTTTTTGTTGAGCACATGAACTGCTACTTAGAAGCTTTCTTCAGAATTTTAACTATAATTGCATACTTAAAGTGAATAAATAAACTAAAAATGAATAAAATAAATCGTACAATAATAAGCACTAATATTTAAATTAGAATTATAGCTATTCTTAAACTACAACAATAGATCAAAGCCTACTTCAGCTTTTAAGTATTAATTTTACACATCACATACAAATGTTTTTGATACCTCTACACTGAAAGTAAACAGCAAGAGCAATGCGGACTGTGTGTAGCTGCATGCGTTGACGTGGTGGTGATGTGTATGAGGGCTCCAAGAGGCCGTTCTGCAAGAGCTAACAGACCCCTGCTGTGGGATGACCTCAGTGATTATAGCCACTGCAGGGAGCTTATGCACCACCACACACCACGTGTGCAAGCCTGTGTGCCGGTGGGTGGGCTGGCAATCGTCTGGGCGGCTGGTGTATGAGAGTGTCTTCATGAGCAGGGATGGCTGTACTACTGTTCTCTTTAATAAGCCCACCACTTAAGGAAGCCTACCCAGTCACACTGGCACACATTCAATGCAAAATATGGCACGGATAGGGCCCAGAAACGTATATAAATGCATATGTTATGTCCTATAAGATCCATATATGATCTATATAATCAAGTGGTTTCAGGTAATGACTGACTATTAAGTACAAAAGAATATAATGACATGCACATTGAAGGTCGTACTTATGTTAAAATAAGTTTCACGCATGGATTAATTTGGGCAGAAAGGGAAAAACATCACAGAGCCCCCATTTTTACAAGGCTGCTCTCTTTCACCGACACGATTACCCCAGTCACCCTACTTAATGTAGTGGGTCTGGAGAAAGAGGGTAAGGGGATTTAACAAATACAAACTGACACCACTCATGGTGTTAATTTGGCCCTCGTGCTAAAGCACCAGCTGCTACAGACTGCACTACAGTCTTAAAATGCATCAGTGTACAAAAATATATTCATAAAAGTAAAATATAAAAATATATCTGGATAAAGCCTGAACTCTTTTCTATAATGGATGCACTATGGTGATGGGATAGTACAGTTAGGATTATTATAGTCTTATTTAAAAATTCTCTGCTATTCATTTGCTAAGCAAAGCACCTTTTAATTAAGGCTCATCCCAATCAAAAAAATTGCGTCTGCTAACAGTAGTGATGCCTGGATGTAGAAATGCTTTCTTGCTCACCTGATGTCCTGTCCACAGAAAAGAGAGACGAGGAATCTCCAGCCTGAAGCTCATATGTGATTTTCCCATTGAGGCCGGAGTCTCTGTCCGTGGCAATGACATTTAGGACCTCTGTTCCAGGCTGTGTGTGCCCACTGATGCTTGTGGTGTAATTCTCGGGGTTAAAGACAGGCACATTGTCATTCAGGTCCTCCACCTCAATGTGGACATATGCCTGGGAGCTGAGGCCACCCTGTCCAGTCAAAGACATCCACCCATTACATCAGAGAGGGGTTACTATAGCATATTCAGAAATTACATTGCATGATTATCACACAGTATTTTCTCACCTGATCGCTAGCTTTGACCTGGAGGTCGTAGGCAACAAGTCCTGAATCGCGGTCTATGTCCTGATCAACGCAGAGTTCCCCTGTCACAGGGTTAATATGGAAGAGAGGCCGCTGGTCCTCCCTGTCAAAGCCATCAGAGAGGGAGTATCGCACAACCCCAAACTCACCGTCATCAGCATCCTTAGCAGTAACCTGAGTGAGACATGATCACATCATCTAACATCTAACTATTCAATACCTGGTAGCAATGAGATTTTCTGAAGAACAATGTCAATGATAATTGACTTTTTGTAGGTAAGGCTGCTGGAAAGTCATCTCTAACATTTGCCTCGGTGTGCTTTGTTTGTGTGCTTTGAGGGCCACTTAGCTTGTCATCCTATTAACAGACTGTATTGGCAGAACACAAAACAGCCCAGGTCCTTCAGAGTCCAGGTGCAATCATTGAGTGAAGTCCAGGGATTAGTGGAGGTATTTGGTGTGCCTGCTCTTGAGGTGATTCAGGGCACATCTGCCCATTTTAGGAAGTAATTGCTAACCAAACAAACTGTTGACAGAACATGTGACTTTGTTTTTTAAGTACAGCACTACTAAATTGCACTGATGTTGAGAGGGGATAGGGATGGGGGCTGGGCCTGACCCAACACCCTATCAGAGATGAAACTTCACTACTGCATACTGTTGTTGTTATTGTCAAACCCACTACTTTAACAGGGGAAGTAAAAGCCTTTAAACCAGCGGCAATACTGACCTGTACCCTCTTAAAAACTGTCCTATTTGCATGCCAAGGCAGCTTAATTGAGTCTTGTTTCTATAAGTAATTACTACACCAGCAGTAGACATCATCCAGTGTAGTAATTGCTAGACAGCAGGTCCCATTATCACAGCATTAACTGGTTAATAATACACCTGGGAATACAGCATTTGTGGGTGTTTATGTACATAAGTGTTTATGACCTACACAAAATTGGTTATTTTTCAGTTTCTATCTGTACCATGGACTGTCAACAAAATGTACGTTTTAATAATTCTACACATAGTTTCACATTAAATGTACAGGTAAAACTATTCTTTTTTAAAATAAAGACAAACAAAGTTGACAATAAGGATAAGGTGTGACAAGGTACACAATAACTTGAACATTGGACACACCTGGGAGTTCAAAATTCATAGTTCATAGTCTCTAAGTCATTACCATGAATAAGTAGCTGCTGTAAACGTGGCAAAACATATTTAACTTTGAAAAGTAAGTCAGTCTGAATCACACTGTTTGGTTGTTCATAACCAATATTGCTTATTCAGTTTTATATTTAGAACCTAACATGTAAGAAAAGTCTCCATAGGGAACAGGATTCTCTTTTTTCTTTAACTTTAAACGAACAAGGCTTATTCTAGACTCCATTAAGAGAACTTCAGTTTTATTTAAAATGGTGAAGTTTTGCTTGAACTGAGAAGCATAACAGATAGATTTAAACGAAGTTGTCCTTTAGCAATTTTTTTAATTTACAATAACAAAAATGGGAAGCTATACTCTGTTAGAAGGTGCATGTAAAGCATATACAAAACAAAAGTTTTTCATTTAAAGTAGGACTTTTATAAAGTTTAGTGTTTTCTTTGAAAGTATTTACATGTAAGAGCATTAAGTAAAACATTACATTTCAGTCACAAACAATAGGGTGTAGCAGTAATGAACTGATAACGAATCCTTTGGCCAGTCTAACAGCCTTTCTGTACACCTTAGACGACACATTTCTAGCAGTGCATTTGATAACACCTTTAAACTTCCTGCAATAAAAGTGATATGACATATTTATGGACTTTGTGATGGTGAAGTTGCTAGTCAAAGTCTCAGATCCAAGGACTTACCAGTGGCTAAAAACAGACACAAATTCTCATTTTGTACTTGCTGCAGATCTACCAGTATCAGGCAAGTGGGAGTTGGCTACATTACACACCAAAAGAAAAAGTCCCTAATGACTGAACTGACCTGGCACTGAAATACACATGACACATCACCTTACCCAGGGAACTTTGCCAACAGATTCAATTAGCAAAATCCAAATGCTACAGATTCAATGATGAAAATGCTTGTGAAACATGTGAGCATGTGTGTAAGCATATTCTGAAAAGAAGTTGACAGCTTTGAAAAAGTTAGCTCCTTCATGAAATGGGATGAAAGGACAGAGCATCTCAACACTTTATGATAACTGGGGTCTTGCATTATCAGCTATTGACTATGTTACACTTTAGAATGGGCAGAGTCCAATTCCCATTCTGTTACAGTTTTACAATTAGTCTTGAGAGAATGCTTTGTGGATTAATGCCATTGTGTGGAACCACTCACCTATTCACAGAGAGGGCAGTCAGTGGCTAGAGGATGACATGGTGGGCATCTCTCAAATTAAATATATATACAAATTAAATATTACTATTATAAGTCATTTAAGCACTATTTCCACTGAACTGGTTTTACTGTAGTTCAACCCAAACACTACTCCTGTACTACTAGACTGATTGGTTCATGTGAGTGAGAAGACATGCAGATCAAATGTGTAAATAGAAAAATGGTCTTTTCTTAAAATGGTTTGCATTTTGCCTTCAACATCAAGGCTGTTCACTTGTATCAGGCAAGAGCAAGGTAGTACCAGGATTCCCAGTGTTCAGACTACATAAACACAATACTAAGCGACTGCTTAAGGGACAGATTGTGCCCTGGCCTGTCTCATCTGCCCAACACTGGTGCCTTTGTGCCACCAGAGAAAGCCTGGCACTGTTCCTCTGGTGAGAGATGGACAATGTGCCCGTGAGATCTCGGGAAGAAGAAGCAAGGCTCAGCTTGCAGCATGCTAGGTCATACACATATGACCAATAATAACCATGCTCTCTGTTCCTGACAGCCTCCCTTAGTTCCCTGTCTTTATGTAATGACCTATGTCATCTTTATGTGTGCCTTCTCTTGACTTTATTGTAAAGTGTTGTAATCACATATTTTATATTTTTGAGAGAATTCTTCAAAATATCAAAGTATTTGTTACCTGAATGTTTTTTTCTTTTTACTTTTCTGTGAAATTTCCAACAGTTTAATGATAAGTCATGTTGACATCATACCTGTAAGAAGCAGCTTCCCACAGCAATGTGTTCCTGGATGGAGATATTATACAGCTGCTGGTTAAACACAGGTTTGTTGTCATTGATATCTTCAATGTATACAGTCACTGTTGCAGTCGATGACAGAGGTGGAGACCCTCCATCTACAGCCACAACCAGGAAATGGATCTCTGCCTCTCGCTCCCGGTCCAGCGTTTTTGCAGTAGTGATGAGTCCAGACTGTGCATCTATTTGGATAAGGTTATCCCACTTGGACTCCAGGATGCTGTAGAGGAGGTCTGAATTTGAGCCCTCATCAGCATCTTGGGCCCTTACTTGCATAATGGTGCTACCCGGCTTAGCATTCTCTAAAATATGGGCCACATAGTACTCCAACTCAAACACAGGAGCATTATCATTCACATCAGACACTCTGACCAAAAATGTCCTCTCAGTCTGCAAGGGGGGCACACCAACATCAGCAGCAATGATTCTGAGTTCATAGAGATCAACCTCCTCCCTGTCCAACTGTCCTGCCACGCACAGAGCATACAGGAAGTCATCAGTCTGCTTAAGGATGAACTTTCCATCTCCTCCTTGGAGATCAACATACACCATATTGCCTTCGCCCAAGTCTGGGTCTGTCACTGATATCCGGGCAACGTATTCCCCGGGGCTTGCTCTTTCTGAAACCTCTGCTTGTCCGGATGCACTAAGAAACAAAACGCTGATGGTGGGGCTGTTGTCATTAATGTCCAGGACTCTAATGCCCACAAAAGTGCTACTGGATTCTGGTTGAGTTCCACCATCCCAAGCCCTAACAATCAGTTCATAGAAACTTTGCGTCTCGTGATCTAAAGGTCTGTTCACACTGATAACTCCAGTATTCTCATCAATAATAAAATATTCATTAGGGTCACTCTGGCGACGGTTTATTTCATAAGTGACCAGGGCATTAACCCCCAAATCAATATCGGTGGCATACACCTGACATACAGGGGTAAAAACTGGAATATTTTCCCACACAAGAACTTTGTATTCTGTTTGGTTAAACACGGGTGGATTATCATTTTCATCAATCACATTAATATGCACCTGCAATTTCCCTGTTTTCTGTGGAATTCCCCCATCAAAAGCCTCAATGGTGAGGTTGTAAAAGTCTCTTGATTCTCTGTCTAATTTGTCCAAAAGGATGAGGTCCACACTGCCCACTCCACTGCGCTCCTCCACCCTGAACAGTTCTAGCATCACGCTGTCCGTTATTCGATACCCCTGAGTCCCCAAGTCACCCTCATCCTGGTCCCGTGCCCCCTCAAGTTCAAAGCGAGTTCCAGTTGGGCTTAGTTCAGACACATTCAAAAACATAATAGGAGAAGGAAATACTGGAGAGTGGTCATTCACGTCCTTGACAACTATCGTTACTTTTATGACTTCCCCTGTGAGAGTAGCAGCAACAAAATCATACCTGTCTCTTTTCTCTCTATCCAGAACCACTGCTGTTGAAATTATCCCTGTTTCTCCATCGATTTCTAGGTCCCTAAACACATAGGACTCTCTGCTTTCTGATATGAAAAATCCACTGGTTTGAATGTCTTGAGGCAATCCAGCGCGTATATCACCAACGATTGTTCTGACCGGTAGACCCTCTTCAACGGAGAGACTGAGGTTGAACACATGTGCGTAAGACTGCCCGGGAAGAAGGTAAACTATAAACAAGTGACAGAAAATGTAGCTTATTTTTTTCGATGACCACATCTTGAAGACTATGTGGCTCAAAAATGTGTTGCATGCCGGTAATACTGGATTTTCTTTTCGTTTGTTGCCGCGCAAATAGGTGCGTTAGATTGCACCAGGTCGAAATGCGCACCGATCATTGTCAAAGTTAATTTTCGGGAATTCTTCGCCTTATTAACATTCTTTCATTATTCCTTTTTAAAACACACCGAAATGTTTTACTCAAACTATTTCGATGTCAGCCGGACGTCTACATTCCACCAGACGAAGACAGTAAACAATCTCCGGTTAAGCGCTGTGAGCCTTCTGTCACGCGTCTTGTCCTAGGCTTGAGTGCGTGCCAAGTGTTCAACGTCCAAGTCACGTGATATGCAGGCTATTACAGACAGCAGGTGAGAAACGACTTCTTCTTAACTTACTTTTGGCATATGTCTTCTGAGACGACCTTCCTTGGAAGTGTCACATTTTTAGATAGATGTTTATTGTGTTAGTATGAGCATGTAAGCTCTGTGATAGCCGATATACGGCTTCAAATAGCCGTGTTCCCTTATCTTTAGTCATAGGCAACCGAATTACATATAGAATGAATTTCAATACTTGCGAATTTTAATTGACGAACCAGGTTTTAGCTATTTAATTATGGACAACATCTCCTCCTAGTGGTGTGACTTTTACTCCGCCTCACACAGTTGGAATCCGAATCCTATCCAGTTGGTATCCAAATATCTGCACGTGTTCACAAGATATTAGCAATGACGCGGTAGTCCCGGTTGTCTTTTTGTTTTATGTCTACCTGCCCACTGGTAGCAAGGTACCCCCACATAAAAACTGTGTGAGATACTGACGCTTACCAATATTCCTCAAGCAAACATTTTCCGTCTGGCTTGTGTTCCCGAGGTTAATTGTTTTTAATGAATAATGACGTTTTTTGATGGCAAAATGGCAAATCATTTACTAGAATAACCAGACATTGTCAAGAGGGTTTACGACCGGCTTATGGAAGATGGACTCACGGTATGGATAGATATTGAAGCAGAGGTCTCAGGGGAAAAACACTGATGCATAAGTTCATGCTTAATATGCACAAAAAATACAAATTTCACAGAACATGGTACAACTACAGAACTAAGATCTTCAGCAATTCTGAATTATTACATTGTTGATCCACCAGGAATGTGGACAAGACTGATGAGCACTTTGTGTCTTTAGAGGAGGAAATGATGTTTGCAGCTGAAAATGTGTTGACCATTGAAGAACTTACCTGTGATACAGAAAACACCTCAGTGAGAAAGAAACTTAAATAGAAACCTGGATGAGAATTTCGCCATGCTCACAGCTGTATCTTCATGAATCGGGTAGCTTTTATTGTCCACTGCTTTGGTCATTAATTTATGTTTTAATCAGTATCACAGTCATCATGTATAGGCACGTTTTTAGGTGCATGTTCTAGTTATGTACAGTGGCACCTGATCAAACACAATGAACATGTGATTATTATGCAACACGTTTGTCTGTTTCTACACTTATTCGTCCATGTTTACAGAAGTTACAAAGTTATTGACCAGAAAAGCCCAACACATAGAGCAGAAATTTATGTAAATTACTGTAAGTGATACTCGCAACACAGTGGAGCATAACTACAGCGCAGGGGACAGCGGCTTCTGGGAGGAGATCAAAAGCCATGGCTGCAAACACTATCGGAATGTGGTAACCAGCGGATACCTTGGTAAACCATGTTACCTCGGAATAGATTTGCACTAGTTGTGAACCTTTAGAGATTTCGTCAAATCAGTATAAATTAAACATTAAAGTGAACAGTCATGATTTAGTCACAAGCTAGCCATATTTAGTCACAAAAGGCTGTATAATTATTTGTCTTCACAAACCAAATGAGCAAGCATGAAATGATCTGTGTGCAAGATGTGCAACCCGTCAATTCAATAGTCTAAATCATTAATATTACCTTTAGTAAAACATTTTCATCAGTTGTTGGTCAGTCTCATGCATCAGCTTGGAGAAATTATGGCCATACATTTACTGATGCTGGTTGCTGATGCTTACCCTCCTTTGCATAATTTTGGCATGAGATGCATTAAAGTCAATCAAATTATTTGTATGTTTAGTTGAGTACCACCCTCTAGTAATTTTCACATTACATATGGCTCTTGTGATTTTGTTGTTTTCTACTGTATCTTTTGCGAGGTCCAGGCCCTGACGAAGATACTGAAACACATTCTGGTTAAAATGGATAAAAAACAGAGGTCAGTGAGACTGTGCTCTGGGTATGGTTAGTAGATTTAGTGTGTTTATTTGTTATTGGATTCATTTATAGCTTTATGTTTTGTTATGGATAGAAAGTTGTTTTACTTGAGATGCTATCAGTATCTATCCACCATTGTACATTCAGAAAATAAACAAGCTCAGGGACAAGCTAAGTGATGCCAAATACTTCCCGAAAAGAGAGCTTCAGTGGTGTGATGATAAAATCAAAAACCTTCAGGTACAATGCTGTTTTCTTGCCACAAAAGTGGACAAGGTGAGTCATCAACATTGTAATGCTTATTGCATAGCCCATATAAGAAAATGAAGATGGTTGAAAGCATAATAGTAATTGCATAAAAGTAATTTTTGGAAACACCTGTTGGCAGTGATGATAATGACTGTTGCTGAGCATTATAATGACCTGAAATAGGCTACATTTGTAGAAATTGAATTATAAAATGTTATTTGCTAAAGGTGTGAACATGAAAACATGGAAAACACAGCATACTCAAAAGCAGTATAATTAACTAAATAATTAAATTACATGGATTTAAGATAATAGTAATAGTGGAATTATCACATGCATTCAAGGTGACAGAGATGGCACAGATAATGAGGTCAACACTGATCTGCTGAAGGAGAAACGGCAGTTTCACTCTGATTTGAATGGAGATTACTTCATTTGAGGAGCAGGAAGCTAGACTTGTATTTTCAATAAAGCCTTTTCTTACACCCGGTCATTAACTGTGATGAAGCATCTGTCTAGCACCTGATCTAGGAGCCAACATGACACACCAACATCTTACACACACAGTTAATCATTCGTAAATCAATATAGTCCTTGTGAAAACAAATTATTTGGTCATTGAATGCATTTTTGCTGATTAGTATTTGGCAGCTTGTCCTTTGAGAAGAAACTTGCTGAGAGGTGAGTAAATGGGAGCAAGTTTAAGCCTACCATGTCAAAATTGTAGCTTAAGAGGTTCTTAAGAAACATAAGTATGTTATTTGTATAAAAACAAACCTTTAAAAATATTTATATTTATTTTTATAATATGTTTTTACCACTTATTAATCTTTCAGGTAGCCTATAGGCTAATTTGTAGGGAATCATTGTTGCAGCTACTCAGATTTATTTCATAACCTATGCAGCATGCAGTTACACAAACACACATAGGTTTTCTTTCTTCCATCATGAGTAGGTGGTGTTTTAAAAGGTTTGCAGAGGACACATCCTCACCACAATAAACCACCCTGCCAACAGGGAAACAATTCTACAAAGGATTCACCTGTGCTTCCTTGAGCATTTGACTTTATTTCTCTCACCTTCTCAGAGACATTAGACAAATTAGACATCCTTGATGATGTGACACTTAAAACCATTGTGAGGCCAACAAGGTGGAACAAGAAAGTGGTATGAGGTGACATAAGGAGATACATCCAGGAAGAGAAGGTGACCAGGAGTAGGCCTAGAAGGGGAGGAGACAGTACAAACAGTGGCTGCACACTTTCAGGCCCGTGGAGGGAGACAAAAACAAACTAGGACAAAATGCAGGCAGAGATTTGGACACATTGGCTTCTTTTAAATGGCTTGCCCTTGACATTTGCCATCAAGGTCAAGTAATAGACAATAGGGAAACGTTGTAGGTTGGACAATCTGGATGTAGCTGAACTCTTAAAGTGAAAATGAAACCCCTAAAGGCTGGAAAGTGGAAAGGAAAACGCAGAATTTGGGGTAAGAACCTGATAAATATTTCCAAGAGAAAAAAAACTTCATGAAAGGTGTAGCAGGACATGTTTAGAAATAACATTCATTTATACAGTGCAGTTTTGAGCCAGATGCTGATTTGTCCTCCTTTTGAATAGTGTAACGGATAAACAAATAACCAAACAAACAAATACATATTGTGCATTAATAACAAAAACAGCAAAAATAATCTTGTAATGTTATTGATAGAAGGGGGTGGTAGGCATTAGATGTGGTGTCTGCCTGAAATGTTTATGTCCAGGTTATGACCTTTGCAAAAGAAAACAGACAATTACTTTACAATAACATTACACAGTGGATAGTTTATTTAGGTTTGTAGTAGAGGATAGTAGAAACATTTTAAAAATCCATTTAATCTATTTTTTAAGTGCAAAACAGTATTTGCTTTACTTTTTGTAACACTGCATGCATAATTTCCCCACGTTTCATTTTACCACCACACCATTTATCCTAGACAAGTCTTTGCTGCTGCAGTGGCTTAGGCCAACCTACTTTTTAGGCCTCATCATGTCTGTCTAGTTAAAGTGGATGACCTAAAATAGATGTTCTATCTACAAAGACAAAGGCAATATTGACTCTGTACAAGTACAACTGATCTGCTTAGCAGAGGCAAAAACACTCCCAGTCATGTCCACAGTGCAAACAATTGTAGAAGACTGCACATACAGAATGACCCTCAGTGATAGGCAACCCAGACACATAAACACATTGATTGCAATCCACCTATAGAATATAGGGACTGTATTGCAACAACAAATATGAGTTTGAGAAACAGGTAATATTTAAAGTATTAACCATGAACATTGTTGTATGTCAATAACGTATTTGTAAATTCTGTTTTTCTATCTGTCTGTTTGTCTGTCTGTTTCATAGATTAGTTTCTGTTAAATAATAGTTACTTAATTTGATACACTGTATATATTAATGTTTCACCTGATTTTATCCTCTAGTACTCACTGTGTTGATTGTATTTATTGTGTGTTGTAACCTTTTGCTTTTCTCGTTGGTGTTGGCTGTAGAGCACTTTACGACCCTGTGCTGGATATTTAAACAAAATAATTCTGGTTGATTCTGGCTGGAAGTTTGCATTACCATCAGCAGATACTGTAGTGTTAACCATTTCCTCATTCAGCTGAGGATTTACTTTTACATATTTATGTATGTGCGTGTATGTGAGAGTGTGTTTGAGTGTGTGGGTGTGTGTGTGTGTGTGTGTGTGTGTGTGTGTGTGTGTGTGTGTGTGTGTGTGTGTGTGGTGTCCTAAATAAAATTCCATTGATGCAGTTAAAAACAACAAAATATTTTACTTACTTCCCCCTGCTACCTCATCAAATAAATACAAGAAAAAAACATGATTGTTTTATAAAACAGAAATTATTTATTCATAATTGATTCATTTCTTATTTGTTACATTACACCAAAGTTAATCTTTGGACTAACATGATCATGGAGAAAATAACTGTGTACAAAACAAGGAATGTGGGTCTGTCAAGTTGGCCTTCAGTTATCGCCAAACTGCTTGACTCCTTGCTGGCCTCCTGCATGCAGTCTGTTAACCGGGATGATCTTCATGGTTGTCTCCTTCAATGAGTACCAGCGGTCGTGCCATGTAACCCAGGTAATGCCGTTATCAAAACCACCCTCACCAACATCTTTCTGTGTGTAATGGCCACCTGTGGCAGAGCCAAGAAGAAATGCTCATGTGTATGCTCAAGTGGAGCAAATGAATTCAAAGCACCAAAAACTCTTGATTGCTAATTAATCATTTTAAAATATCTTACCTTGATAGTAGACTCCATTAAGATTAGCAGCATGACAACGGTTCATCCACCATCCTGCCCCATCCTGCAGAGCACAGTTTCCATCATACTTGTCGTTGTCTTTGTCGGGTGTGCTGAACTGCTGGCCATTGTGATTTGTGAAGACTTTGTCGCTTGGGTCATCACCAAAGTCAAAGCCATCAAAAGCATCGCCAGCATCACCACCCATGTAGTAGGCATAGGTCAGGCGATACATGTCCTTCTCTGATCCTACCTTGAACACATGGTAGTCAGCATGCCTGGAGAGCAAGAGGGCATATTTTTAGAATGTACACCATAATTTATATACTAAATGAGTGTGGAACATGACAGTGCTGCTTTAGAGAAATAATTAATTAGTGCTAATTTGTGCAACATAATGCACTTTTTAGAGAAGGAAACTCAAATAAATGCTACGCCAGTTTGGAAACTGTCATTGAAATCAGTGATTACTTTTTCACTCCATTCCAGTCAACCATTTCTATCCTCAGGACATAAGGAATGTTCATCGACAGTGTCAGTCTGTGAATTTTCTCAAGCCCCAGCCAAAACTCTGTGGTGTCATCTGGAGAGAGGTATCCAAAACCTTCCTTGTATGGGACCCAGTTTCTCTTGAAATCCACAGAGCCATCGCGTCTCTAAAGGTAACACACAAACACACAAATAACAATAAGAAAGCTGAATATATTTTATATTAAAGGCCTAAAGATATATTTGTTTATTTAAAATGTGTTGACATCACTTTACAGGAATTAAAATACAAAGCAAGCCATTTAAATAAATTTAGCCAAGAAAGTATGCTAACCAAAGTCCTATTACATAACACTACCTTGACCTCAGGACACAAGTTGTCACTGTTGATTTTGTATTAGTCAAGCAACATTTTAGTCAATCCAGTAAACATACCCTTTGGAGTACAGTCCATCCACGACCAACGCTGTCAATCTCACAATACACCAGGAACTCTTCTTCGGCCTGCTCTGGTTTCACATAGTACAGGCCACTGACCTTGGCGCCTCTGTTAGCCACGTCTTGACAGTCTATCGTAAAATAAATAAGTAAATAAATATATAAATACATACAAACTACATATAGAATTTCGAGAGATGGTCAAAGCATGATATTCTAGGCTAGCTTATTGAGGCATTTTTTTTTCAGCGAAGCAAAGGAGTGATCGATGCAGTACCTTTGCCTGTGATGGGCTGTACCTCCACTGTCTCTTGGCATGGCTCCATGCATTTCTGCTCCAGCTGAAGTGCATACTGCCTGAGAAGCAGTATGTCTTTGGCATTGGAGTCCAGAACTTGTTGAAGTGTACTAAAATAAAAAGCAACCACATTAAACAAGATTACATTTGCTAAAGTTATGGTCACACATTTGGTGACTGAATTTGTGAGATATGTAAGCAACAGAGGAATGGAAAAAGCATACTATAGCTGCCCCTCCTGGGTCACAATGGTCTTCTCATAGCGCATAATATCCTCTAACATGTTGTTTGACTTCTTAATGTATATGTCTGTAGATAAAGAATATGTATTAAATACAGCATGCACACTTAGCAATCTGTACTCAACAACATTGGTTTGGAGTCATTAAGTGCTCCTTGCCTTGTGAGGTTTTCTGAGCCTGTGTTGCTTGGTCTTTCATGTAGTTGACCGTGTCTTGGGCCCCCTTGGTAGCATTGGCAATGTCCTCCAATATGTCCTCCATATATTTTATATCCTCCTCCACTACTGGTTTGTACTTGTGAAGGTAATCCACTACTCCACAGGTAGTGGGGCAGTAAGTTCCCTGTGATGACCAACAAATTTGATAAATGACTCTTTTTCCAACTGAGGCAACAATATTTCTGAAGAGCCATTATACGTTTGTGGAAAATGCAACAGCAAAATGATAAATTTTCACTATATTGTACTTACAAATTCATCTTGTGGAACACAGTGGGAATAATCACCACGTTGCTAAAAGAAAATAATAAAAACCTGTATTAACTCCATAACCCTGGTCAGCCAAACATACACAGACAACGTAAGATGAGCTTTTCCTTTTTGTAAGTCGCTCTGCATAAAAGCGTCTGCTAAGTGTAATGTAATGTAATGAGCAACTCACCGCATAGGCAAGAGAGCTTAGAAGCAGTGCTGAAGCAAATGTGTGCACTAGAAAGGGAGCCATGTTCCTGTCTGTCTGGCCCTTGGATACTGGGGATCTGATGGCTCCTGCAGGAATATTTATCCGATCAGGGTCCTCTGTGGATATGGAGATAACGGATGTTTGAGTAAACAGACCATCCCCACAGACCTTCTCTCAGACCTGAGTGACAGCCTGTGAGTCACCAGAACCAATAAAAAACAACATGTCATCAGTTATAATTGTGCAATATCATATCATAGCATAACATTGTATGTGCTTTTCATCTTAGTTACATTTTTACTGGTACTCTAGTAATAATAACTACCACAATAATATATATATTGCATTTGGTATATATATATCTCCTGGTCCTTAAAGGTTTTGTCCTTAAAGGTTTTGTTATTGTCATTCACCGTTTTGTTTAAAATTTAAGTACCATTTGTATATAGTTTGTAAAAACAGTTCTTAATCTGTAACAATTTTAACTATTTTAAATCTTTAATACAAAATAGACATGTGTTCAAACATTTAAAATGCATAACAGCATGTAAGGGGTGTTTCTATCTGATCTATCAGTTATATCCATGGTAATCAACATGTGATATTTTTTTATAAATTATACATTTTCATATTCTTTGTATTACTTTTCACATAACTAATTCATATTTGGGTGCATTGTATAATATATACAGTTAGTTTTTCCCAAAGATACAACATCCACCTTCATTTAGATGAAAATGAAGTGGATGACACATTGCAGGGGAACACTTTTCGGAAAACTGGATCACATCGTACTAAATGATAGTCGTGGAGTTAATCATTACTTTTTTCTGTGTCATTATTTGAAGGGGCATGAGTCAGGACCTGAGTCAGCCTCTCCCCACCCCCTGTTATGTGCCCATGCCTGCTTACATCACAGAGGTCAGTGTCACAGCACCAGATCAATAACATTCTGGTGAGGTTTGTGTATAATTGAGGGGACAATATAGCTTTTGCGGATTTAATGCATGATTGAAATGATCCAGATGCAGTTTTACTTTTGACTTTTGTGAATTCTTATCGTTTCATTTTAAGTGTAGTGACAGGCTGGCAGGCTGAACGTGCAGGTAGAATGCATACTCACTTGAGGGTGTGCCAGCAAGCAGACTGGGTAGCATGCAACAGTAAAGGAGAATAGGGGAGTTGGGCAGTTGTGCATCCCTTGTTTAGATAGATTAAACTTTATGCATTTGATAGTCATTTAAAATGCACTTTAAATCTGTCTATGCCTTCATCTCTATCTTTGCTTCCATCTCCATTTCTGCCTGTCTATCTCTCTCCCTCCCTCCCTCCCTCCCTGTGTGTGTGGGTGTGTGTGTGAGTGCCCTCTGGCCCCTGGCTGGCGCACCTACAGCATAGTGAACACCACGATGTTCGTTCATGCTTCACTAGACTGGCTTCTCTGTTTTTCATGCATTATTTCATCTTTTATTTTAAGTGCATTTATCCCAAATTGGTGGGGATTTACATCTTGCAAATGCAGAGGGATTTTAAAGCAAATATTTTTATGAATATTTGCATTAGTATGTCTTCAACCTGGCATCTGATGTCACACCAATGTACAGCTGAGTATGACTTTGACCAAGTGACTAACTTGGCTAAACCGGTCTGTATTACAGAAACACAGAGAGAGTTTGTTTATTTTTAGCTATCGAGGTTAGCCTGCAGATTTGTCTTTAGCCTCACTGGCTAAAAACGTACATTTTTTACACCTTTTTAAGTTGTTGTGTATTTTGCTTAACGTTCACATTACTCCCTCTTTTAGACCATTTGTCTAATGTTCCTCCCTTGCAGCATATTGAGTGTGTGCCTGCAATATGTGCCTTACAAATAAACTTTGTTTATACACTGACATTTATGTTAATTGATTTACTTCAGAGATCCAAGGTAGGTGATTATCATATCTCAGTCATTTTACATGCACATGAAGCATGCAGGGATTGCTTTTTATTTTATTTCATGTAAGGCTAAAGTGTTTCCTGTGGATTGCTTTTATTTTGTGCACAATATGCATAACAGTGCAGTCTATCTGAAAGACAATGTCCACCTAAGCACAATGATTATGTACACCTTGGTTATGTTATCTTACATTAACTAATTTAAAAATAACACATCTGCCCTGTTTAAAAAAATGGATCATAAAAGCATATCATAACCAAACAAATAGAACAGCCTAAATATCTAGTCTAGTATGATTAAACTTATCACAAACATTTTTAATGGCATGCCTTCTATTTTTTTCATATATTCTTGTGATAATGCTTTACTGAAATATTTGGGTGTACTGAACTAAAAGTGGTCAATCCTAAAAACATAATTACACCGTTAAAGCTGTAGTTACACCAAAAAGGGACAGGAGGTGCTATATGACTGCCTGTGAAGAGGTGGGAGAAATGCAGAAACTCAACCCCAAAAAAGACATGAACAAATGGCTTTTTTTAAAGCCTACCTACTACATGCAGTACAAATGTTATGGAAGCTAACAGGAGTTTACTCAAGTCACTTACATGCAAACATATCTTTTTTGTTGCATAACTGCTAAATAAATATAAATATAAACAAATATAGTGTACATATAAGTGAATGAGGGCATTTTTTTATTATTTACACATTATGCTGTATGTTGAACATATGTAATATACAATAATGATGTTGCAGTGTAATGTTACATATGTAAGTTAATTTCATGTGCAATTGTCATTTTATACTTTCTTTGAAGACCAATATTCAATCTATTAAAACATTGAATGACTTTGGAAAAACCAAGGCATGTTGGTAGGACTGTTTTAGACTAAAAAAAGACTGCAAGTGACAGCTGATCTGAAAACAGCTGGCATGTAACAAGTATGCAGAAAGGACTTTTTCAACTATATTTCCACAAATATTTTTGCTTTAAATCAATAATTTAATGATGTCAGAGGAGTCATTACATAATTCTAAGGTTGAACATGTCATACACATGGGAAGAACATGCCCCAGAAGCTTTTGTATTCGGTTTGCTCCTATAGGCATTTGATTTGGGATAAACTGTTCCGTAAGCTGATTGCTGGAAAGAAAGGCTTTTTCAAAGGTTTAAAGATGCTTGTGAATTCCTCACTCACTCTTAAGGGGCTGGTCAATAGGCCTCACAGCTTTGTGCTTTTGTGTAGCCCAGATCTACCCAGCACAGATGGGCATTCAGGGGAACTAAATGGGGCAGACAGAATAGAGGGCGACACTGACGTGGTAAAACCATCTCAAATACACGATACAATGTTTGTAAACCAATGTAATCCTAATTTGCAGCCCCCATTCTCTGTGTTCATTTCACTCTGAATGTTTCAGGAGCATGACGTCTTCCAAGTTATAAGCTGGATGAAGTGTAGACAAGTGTGTACGCTGGGCATTGTGGGTAGTGCCCTGTTTCACACTCATTTCATAAACAGTTGCAAGCTGTCAGTAAGACTGTCTCTGCTGTGAATTTGACATTATACTTCACACAAAGTGTCCACCAAGGTATCCTTCAAACCCACCAAGGTATCCTTCAAGGGGGCAGTAGTTTGTTGTGACCAAGGTGTAATTCTAACAGAGTAGAAATGCAAGGCAATGGCATGAATTAGGCTATAGTTAAAGTTGGGCTAAATTACTACTGTCAGCAACTGTCAAAAAGACAGACGAAAACAACAGAGATTTTATCAAAGAGCTATAGGCCAAAAACAGATGAATATGCGGTGATTTTCCCTGAACAGATTATAATAGACATTAACACTGACCAGCCATTATAAGTGCAAAAGTGCCTCACATGTATTATCTCACATTCAGATCTGTTTATTTGTAGCCAATTAGCCAGGTCAAATGGTTATAAATAGTAAAAAAAGATATTTGAAAAGAAACCAACAAAGAGTCTTCAATGGTGATAGAGTATAAACAGTACAGTGTCCTCATGTGTCCTTAATTTGACTTGCTTGGTTCATCTAAGTGCACTTGGTCACTGAAAGTTCATGAGGAGTCTGGAGGAGTCTTTGAACACTTACCACACTGAGAACTATGCATACTTATAAAGGCAAAGACTCATAAGGACAACCAGATTGTAAATTTGGGGTGCATTAAAACATACTTCTCATATATATATTTACATTTACAGCTAAAATATAAAAGTGAATATTCATAGTGAAAATATTGATTCCTTATGTGACAATGTATGTAGTATATGTCATGTATTGGCTATCCTAATGCAAGTCTAGAAAGACAGACTGGTGTCCCCACCCCCATAAGCAGGTTCCATTATTTTATGACACCACTATTATTTGGTCAGTACACTGCAAACATGACAGTTGTAGCAGTACTAGTGCAGATGATCTATGATGCCTATTGCCTGTGGCCATAAAACCTTGCCTTACTGTGCTTTACAGAGAGAGAGAGAGAGAGAGAGAGAGAGAGAGAGAGAGAGAGAGAGAGAGAGAGAGACAGAGAGAGACAGAGACAGAGAGGGAGAGAAAGAGACAGAGAGACAGAGAGAGACAGAGAGAGAGAGCTGGTTGCAACAAGCGACACATACTATA
Source organism: Setipinna tenuifilis (assembly GCA_030347295.1). Classification (NCBI taxonomy): domain Eukaryota; kingdom Metazoa; phylum Chordata; class Actinopteri; order Clupeiformes; family Engraulidae; genus Setipinna; species Setipinna tenuifilis. The sequence goes on from CM059265.1 coordinate 7,762,155, forward strand.
CTTGTACAACCTGATGATCTGAGTTTGAACTGTCGAGTCTGTGAATCTAAACAGCAATGAACTCTGGTTGAACTGCCAATGACCAGATGGAGGACAGCACTCCAGTCCCAAGTAGCATGCTGCTCAAACTCTAGACTCACAAACAATTGATAAGACATGCTGGGGTCACCTATGTGTCACTGGGTATTTCCACACACATTTGTGTAGACAAAACGAAATCTGTCTCATTGTGACATTTTAGCTTCTTGGAGCCTAGCTAATGCAATGCCAGTAAAGGTGAAGCTTAATAACGTTCCTGCCCAAAGATGTCTATGGAAATGGCACATACAGTACATATTGAGATGACGATGCTAGATCAGAGCCAGGTCCGCAGAGAAGAGAGGGGTTAATGGTAGGGCTAAGTTCTGCCTCCACACAGGTCTGAGTCCACAGGTTGGCCAAAGCGATTAAACCCCCTGTTCCGACCATGGTACAGGAGAGAAACGTGCTGCAGGGACTTTGCTAAACCTTCTTACAGAAAGGATCTAAGTGATTTAGCATTAGCAAATAACTTTCTCGCTCCAACACAACCAGTGCATTCAGGTATTTATGAGCTTAACATGATTTCGTATAGTCAGTCTTATTTGTATGTCCTAACACTTTGTTGAGAACAATACTCAAGAAATCCTAGTTTTAAGCATTGTTAGGTTTAGGCTGAAGTCTTTGGTCATTTTTAAAAGTTGTTAGAATTTTACTGCGGCTCAACTAGCAGGTTTATGACCAGAGTACCAGATTTTCTCCGTGGCTATGAACTGCAGTTACTTTATGTTTAGTAAATGTCTGTAAAGGGGTAAAAAGGATTGAACAGCATTAGATATGGAAGTGACAGTTACATCACATGCATACAATGCTGAATTGAAAGACAAATATGCATCTGCATCTGCAATGAGTATGCAAGTAAAGCTTGCATGCACAAGCATGAGAAATGGGTTTTCTCATATTCACGACACCTGCAAATCAAATGAGGATATGGTTAAAGCACTGAACATAACAGTTTTTCCACAAGCCCGCCCAAACAGCTCTTGCTATAACACCAACTTAGACCTTGCTTTGGCCTGTTATCGAGAGCAAGTGGTTGGTGATCTGACTGTTTTAAGTATAGGTATGCATATACCCACTGTGTCTTAAATCCACATCCAAATCCAAGTACTCAAACCATCTTTAGCAGGGGGTCTGAGACACTTGTGTGTACATTGTTTTAGCACTACTATGCACGCAAATGCACCCTCAGCCTCATTCAAGATATCCTGATCAACTGACGTCATGAGCATAAGCGGAGGTACAAGGGCGACTACATCTGTGCCAGGGCATTCACTTAGACAGCTGCAACAGGTCATAACAGCAAAGGTGCAGCTGCCGAGCATGCTCAAAAGCAAATAAACGTCATTGTATTAACATGTGTATTAACACCTTCTGCTATGCATCTGGTCAGTGCAAGCAGAAGAGATATGTCTTTCTTAATGTAAAGAGTGGGGAACTAGTGTCTGAGCACAGGTTATTCAGAGATGTGTGTGAAGAAACACTTAAGGCCAAGTATTTCCACACACACTTGGTGTTTGATCACCAGATATCCAATAAAAAATAGCAGGTAAAAAATGGTTCTTGTAGTCATCTGGTGAGACCTTTGGTATATTCTGAGCATGCAGAGATCCAGCATCTGGTATGAAGTGATATCTTTTAAGACATAACTATAAAAGCAGAAGAGCAGTGACCGTTCAGCAGGCCTCTGAAATGACCTGATGGTGACTTCTTGCCTGACAGTCCTTTGGCCCCATTCACACATTTGGGGTGTGCTGAATTTACTACGACTACATTGGTCCCAGTCTCACTGACTGAATAATGAATAAAAGTGTATTTTTAGGACATAACAAACGATAACCATGGTCACTTATTCGTGCTCTCTCTCTTTCTTTCTTTCTCTCTCTCTCTCTCTCTCTCTCTCTCTCTCTCTCTCTCTCTCTCTCTCTCTGTCACACACACACATACACAAACACACACACACACACACACACACACACACACACGAGTTGTGAGTATTCTTCAGTCATAGGAACTGGTTGATGCAATGGTCTTCACATGAACAGTAATGGCTTACTAATCATATTTTAAGCATTCCTATATCTAATAAGCCTACATTTTTATCAATAAAAGGGGCAGGCATGTGGCAGGTATATTTTATAATATTTGCTTATAACTGAGGTCTGTGATAAAAAGACAAGAAGTCCAATATTGTTTTAGTGATCCTTTGTATGGGAGTAAAAAGACAAAAAAATAACTAATAAAAAAATACTTTTCTTTCATTATTCCCTTAGGAGCAGTCTCTCACAAAATCGATGCAGAAAATCTGAAGGCAGGACTGTGGGGATCCCTAGCTTAATCCTCTTATGCCCCAGACACACTACTGCAACAAGTGAGCTGCTCTAGTTTTCTCCTGACTAAAATATTTGTTCTACAGCATTATACAACTAGTCTGATCTCAGACATGAATGGCTGCAGGAGTCAGTGACGATTTGTTGTTCCTCTTTGTGTTCCATCTCATTGCCAATTAAACCAAAAGGAGCTTACAGCCCTCCTCCTTCTAGTTTTGCTGTTTTCAACCTCAAAGTCACTCAAAAACATTTCAGGATCACATTGAGAAATCTGGCTGTCCGAGAGGTGTACTGTTAAACATACACCATTCTTGCCTGTGAATTGGGTCACAATGAACAACTATTTATTTCATCTATAGAGGTCGTCTAATCCTCTGAAGCGATAGAAGGGGGATTGCTCAAGCATGGCCTGGAGAAAATTAAGGACAGGGGGAAAAGTGCACAGAAGCTATCTGATAATTGTGTAGACACAATCATCTCATTGCTTACCTCCAACCATTTAGCTTTGAACCCTGAGGTCACTGCTAAAGTGGCATTAAGGTAAACTACAGTGTTAATTACAGGATAATCAAAATGATACACCATTTACATTTTTCTGCTCATTCCTCCCATTTATCATTGAGTCATTCAGAAGACTGTAATGAAATATCTGTAATATTGGCAGGCATGTGGAACTGATTTCATCTTCTGTTAATTACATCAGAAAATCCATACTCATCCCATAGTGATTTCATATAGGGCAAACTGAAATTGTTCTGATGTATTTGCATACAGCATTCTCAGCATAGGTATAGAAAAAGAAGGCTCCATGGGTGGCATGTGCCCTGTCACAGTTCATTAGAAACATAGGTTGCAGAGACCAACACTTGCACAGTGACTAATTCCTCACTGGTGCTCTCATCCTAGATCACAGTCCCATAATCCCTACTTCATGGTGTCATTATTTATTTACATGAGTTATTGTATATTTCATTATTATCATGTGCAAATTATTTTTTTTTTATGTTGCAATCACTGTTAAAATCGGTCTGATTATTTTAAGGATATTATTAATAACAATAGATACAACTATATTAACTACGCATAGTAAACATTTTGTTAAAGTAGGCTACAAATAATTTTGATGGGGTTAAAATTCTTCTTGGCATCCCCGTCAGGAGCCTACTAACAGCCAATCGTTTCCTTGGAATTAGTTGGCGGTACAATAGCCCCCACCTTACATGACACGTGCTAAAGCAAGATTTGCAGGCGTATATATGCGCGTAAATATTCTTGTTAATGACCAGAAACCCAGAAAGGCAAAATGCTAGACTCTCTGACATTTGTTTTCGAAAAGCTGTTTGTTCTATCCAATTTTAACTTATTTAGAAACTTATGGCCGGAGGAAGAAGACAGTTGCAGCTCGTCATCCTCCCTCAAGCGGGGGGACCTGCTAGAGGTGCAGCGCACGCTCTTTATTCACTTTGGCATCTACCTGGGTGACAACAAAGTTGCGCACCTCATGCCCGACATTATGCCCATACTTACCATGAACGAGAAGAAAATAAATACAGTTGTGACGAATAAGAGACTAATCCTGGGCTGCATCTATAAGAAAGCAAGCATCCGGGTCGATACAGTGGAAGATTTTGCGTACGGCGCACCTATTTTGGTCAACACTCTAGACGGCAGAATGAAAACGCAGGCGCTGACTCAAGACGATGTCGCACAGAGAGCCGAAAAATTGGTGGGAGATACCCCATACAGCCTGCTGTGGAATAATTGTGAACACTTTGCAACTTACTGCAGATACGGCTCTGCTGTTAGTCAGCAAACCGATAAGGTAAGAGACCTAATTGTACTTGGGCAATCGATTTATATAATATCGTTGACATTCGTTGTGTTTTGTTGACTGTAGAAAACTCAATCTGCCTTCAAAATTAGGGTTATTCTATAAAGTGATGATTGATGCCTATGATAAAGTAGGCCTACATATGCAAACAGGTATAAAAATACAAAATAGATGGATAAGCATTTTTGCTCCATGTAGAGTGTTTTATGTTGTTGCATTTGAAACTATAACTGTATGCCTTTTTCTCCCTCCCTTCTACCATCAGTTTTGTGAAACTCTGAAAACAGTCGTCCGTGACCAGAGGAGTGTGGTGCTCACCATTGCACTGGGAATACTGTCCATTGCTTGCTTTGGCCTGGCACCATCAACAACACTACCAACAGTACTTATTCCATTTACACTGTGGATGGCAGGCTGAAAAAATGCCATGGGCAACTTTCACATGAACATTTCTCTACCCAGTCTATCAAAAGACTAAGGTAGTCAAATGACCCTTGAATTTCATGGGTTCATGTTCGTGGTAATTGCTGCATACAACTCCAGAGATCATTCCACAGAGGTTATATGTGCAGAATAAGTTGGTTTTCAAATAGCCAGAGCAGCCTGTATTTTGCATGTGCATATTTTGGGTCTTTTGGCCACTTATCACTGTATTGCATTTATAATTGAAAGTCTGCTTGTTTAGAGCCTGCGATATGACAATAGTGCAAATGTACAGTGCTGTGAAATCATGATACCATCTTCATCTGAAATTGACAGGCACTGCTCTAGTTCCATTCTGTGTTCATTTTTATTACCATATCCCAATATTTGGATAAGACTAAATGGCTCTGTACTCACTACTGTCACATACAAGTGTATCGTAGCATTGTGTATTGGAGAATAGCTGATTACCAGCTGAACAGCACTGTATCACTTGATACAGTGATACTTGTTAGTGCCCAAATAACCAGACCATATCTTGTGCACACATTTTTCAATGAAACCCTGAAGTGCAATTGTTGGCAATAGTCTTCTGTATTCTGGGATATTTAGATGCTCTATTTTTTTACTGAATGAGAGAATTTGACTTTGTAATTGACTTGATTGTATATTGTTTTGTAATATGAAAGATATTTCCATATATTCTAATAAAGACAAGAATTTAAATGTTGCAGACAATGTTAACTTATTAACAAATGAACATTTTCGATGGAATGTAGATTAAAAACAGGACTGAATGTCGACAGGCCTTACAAAAATGAGCCTTATACGTAACCTAGATACTGTAAGTAAAAATTTCTTCACTGGACTTTGCCTGGTGAGACTTCTGAATCTGCTTATGAAGATTGAACATTTGCTTCAAATCTTTGTGATACGTTGTTGGACGTTTGGAAATGCCTCAGTACCATAACTGATAAAGCACCAGAACTCCAGCAACAAGAACACTTGGAAGACTAACAGAAGATACACTCAATGTCACCAGTATCCAGTATGCAGAATCCAGAGTGTCAAAAATCCAGTGTCCATAAACACAGCAGTAAAGTGGTTTCATCTAAGACTAGAGACCTAACAGCCTTAGCTTCTAAAAAAAACAGCTGGCACTGATAGGAGATATTTCTAATTCTGTGCTTTCATTGCCTCTGTGTGTCCACTCTTCTCTGTATATATGGACTGCTCTATCCTTTCATACAATAACAAAGACAAAGCATGATGGTTGCAGGACAGAACAGGATGGACAATTAACACTGATTCTGCATTTATTTACCATGAAGGAATCCTGTTATTTATGTTCAAATATTTCCATGAGAGTTCAATTGCAGACATACATTACCAGGGGGCTGTGTGGCACAGTGGGCAAAGCACCTGTACCATGAATGGCCAAGCACCCATGCTGACCCAGGTTTGAAGCAGGCCCAGATCATTTCCCAAATCCACCCCATATTTCTCTACCACTAATTAATTTTCTATCTCATCTTCACTGAAGGTCACAAAATGTACAAATAAGAACTGTACTTTGATAATGATAAAGTTCTTATTTTACTAGTAAGTCATGAACATCTGCAGATTCCAGAAGCAAGTGGTTTATACACACATATTCTTATACATGCAGGCACACACAAAGGGTTGGACTAATGAGACAATAAAGTGCCAGGTTCATCAAGAGTCCAGCAGCCTTTCACTTCTTGTCACATAGCAGCCTCCTTCTCACCTGGTTAGCTGTTCTGCAGAGCACATGTAGTATGCTAAGAGGTTTTTGTGTACTTGTGTGTGTTCTGTGTTGTGTCTGATGTAGTGTATGCCAGAATGCAAACTGAGAGTGAGAGGGGTCTCTAATTTAGTGTTTTCCTTGTGTTACATGTCTGTGTGTGCCCTTGTGTTACATGTCTGTGTGTGCCCTTGTGTTACATGTCTGTGTGTGCCCTTGTCCTCCATCTCACACTCATGTGCCTGTGCCAGTCAGCCACACTGCTTCACTACCTGTGACTAGATAGTGCTAGAAGAACAGCAAAGAATCAGTTTAACGATGAGTACCTGCATATGCAGGTAGGGAGCATTACAGTGTCTGACTAGTGCTTCACTGTGAGCTTTGACTCAGTAACATTTAATGAGTAGTTAATTTAAATGTCACCTACATTTTTTAATACTTAATGTTTTGGCAGTGGCCCTTTAGAATTAAGCTGTTTTGATTGCTTTGAACTTAATTCTTCCCAGTAAAAACAACAAAGCAGATAGCTCATACCATTAGACTACAAATAAATAGGAAAGTACTGTGTAGAATGGAATGGCATGGCAGTGTTATTTATTACATTATCTATTATTTATTTAAGGAAACACTTTAAGGTGTTTTTTCTATGACCTACATTACCTTTGTAATGAAATCAAATTCATTTTAAGTGGACCATGGGTCATATTCACATGAGAAAAACAAACATTATGTAACTCTTGGTAACTAAAAAAACATAATCTGATGGCCTCCAAAGGCAATGTAATGAGTACATTAATGTAAGGACAAAGAGGCTTGACTCTGTATTATGAAATAAACTCTCACCATTAACATGTGATGGAGTAAAGAGCTTTATTGCCACATACATAAACTGTAGGAAGCAGGTGGTTGTTAAATCCCCTCGTGGTCCCTCCCACCCACACTGCCATAAAACAGGGGCAGGGGTGTACCTACCCGCTGCACACAAAAATGATCCCCCTCCACCTCCTCACTCTGATCTTCATCTCAACAAATGTGGAGGGCCACAAGAGCCATAAGGCCGAAGGAGAGGGCAAGGAACACATGGAGGGGGAAGACGAGGATGAGGACTTCATGAGGCCCAGGTATGACCTGTCCCTGTACAAGCGTGGTGATCTAATGCAGGTGCCCAGGACCCTGTTTATCCACTTTGGCATCTACCTGGGTAATAACAGGGTGGCACACCTCATCCCAGACATCCTGCCCATTTTCACCTCCAGCCAGGACCTTATTCGTGAGGTGGTGACCGACCTCCGCCTTGTCATGGGGTCGATTGCTAAGAATGCGAGTGTGCGTGTGGACACAGTGGAGGACTTTGCCTATGGAGAAAAAATTCAGCTCAACACCATGGACCTTGTGTGCAGCCAGCCACCCCTGGATGGAGAGGAGATTGCTCGCCGGGCGGAGAAACTGGTGGGGCCTGTGGCCTACAGCCTGCTATGGTTCAACTGTGAGCACTACGTCATGTACTGCCGCTATGGCACAGCAATCAGCTTTCAGACTTACCAGGTAGAGGATGGAGGGGTGGTCTGGGAAGGCTAAAGACACTCATTTACCAAAGTTAGTATCTGTAGGAAATATTGATGGACTAGGAGTAGGACTAGGTGTGACTGCACCAGAAAAATATTTATTCAAAAAGTTATCAGTCAAACCTAGCGAGTGAATGAAATTTAAAAACCTTTTGTGTTTATGCCATGGCTGACATGACTAAAGGCTGGAACTCTGAACTCTGTGTGACATTACGGCAGCAGTAACAGGCAGCTCAGGCCAGAGCATGTTAAGGTTACACTCACATGGGAGGGATCTACTGATGTCAGGTGCCTAACTGAGCTGGTTCAATACACTTCTAAATGTCCTTATGAGAATGCCAAACATACAGACTAGTCAGTATTGCCATTGACATGGGGCATTTGTTACATGAAGGCAGTGCTTATAAGCATAAACATGAAAGTATTCAGACTACACTAAGAAAAGAAATAGTTGTTTATTTTCTGTTCAAGGATAGATTTTGCTTTATCATGTTACATCACCGAACCGGTATTGATTTAAGAGTTTACTACAGAGAGATTAAGGATGAAGCTCTGAGAGAATTCCATTGGATAGAAATGTGTATAGACTTCATACTTCTGTAAAACTGTGGATAATGTATTTTTCCAAAAGAGGGGAAATGAAGAACTGTCAAGAGAAAAGGTCACATTGACCTTTACAAGAAGTATTTGAAAAAAGGGCTAATAAAAATGCCCAATAAACCCAATGAAAATTGAGAGAAGCAAATGGAAACCTTCTGCCGAATAGCATGTAAATAGGTCACTAACTAAAGACCTTTAAATAGAACTCCACAGGCATAAATTAGTATCCTAAATTATGCTGTTAGTAAACATAAACAACCCTTAGCAGATAAATGACTGTGAACAAAAAATGACCAATAAAGAGACAGCAGCACCATCTAGTGGGCAACGCTTCAACCATGGCATGTTTTTCTCGACACTGATAATATGTTATTGGTTTACAACATTTCAAATTACTTAGAAGAGAAAATATTTAGAAAGATTTATCTGCATTGTATATTTTGTCTTACTATTCCTGTGCATGAATGCTACATGTCTGCCTTTACTGCCTGTGTGCATAATGAACCTGTGATGTGTCTCCCCAGTTCTGTACGGTACTGAGGAAGATCTTCCTTAGCAGGAGGTGTGCCTACCTCACCACTCTGATCGGTGTAGGCATCATGTGCTACCTGGATTCCGTCACACCAGTCATGACCCTGTGCACCATCCTCATCCCCTTCCTCATCTGGATGGCATCATAGCCATCTGACAGCTCTGCCCTTTTTAGATGGAGTGTTATCACACTTTTGCCTTTTACTTGCCATTTTAAGCCTCTTGGTTTGATAAAGGTTTTGGCCATCCAAACGCATAAGAATAGGAAAATGTAGAATAAGTATTTTGTGAAGAATGCATATGCTGCACTTATGGACAAGCACTGGACATCAGCTTAAGAAAAGAGGAATGAGGAAACTTTGTTTAACGAACCTTTGGAACCTTTTAACATACATAATTCTTCAGAGATTATTTAGGGGTAGCATATGCTGTGTAGTCAGTTTAGTGGAAGTGGAGCATAACAGTTTCTGTAAATAGTAATTCCAATTGTGAAATTGTAAGTTGAAAAGATTGTACTAATATGTCAACACTAAACTTTTTGTATTCAGAGAAATGTGGCATGCACGATATGTAGAATTGTCAACCTACCTTAAATAAAGTAATTTTCTGTAGAAGAGTGCAGGCACTGTAAACATGTCAACTCATAAATCAGACCACTACTCTTCTAAGATCTCTGGCCACACAAACAGACATGTTTACACTGTACACAGGAGTTCAATAACTACTCATGGGGCATGTGAACACAACTCAGACCATGCACATGTGATTCATTAAAGGCCAACCAGCAACTACATGGTGGCTCCTGTGGCTGTGTTGGAGTGGAGATTCTAAGTTTATGGTGTACCTGAGCTGGCCACTGCTACCGCCATACCCGTACTGCTAAACTATGATGGTCCTGTTGCCCTCTGTTACATGAGCAGATCACCTGCAGAAGGCCAGAACATCGTCTGCTGACCAACCTGTCACAAACAATCTACATGTAAAGTGAACATTCAACAGACATTCTGCAGCTATTACTGAGCGCTGGCCAGCAGGTTGACACCCCAGCTGCTCTCGATAATGAAAACACAGGTCAGCCACATCCACACTAATCCAGTTACTAACATGTGATAGGATAAGAGCCATGGTGCTCACTTCAGGAACAAAACTGCTTCACTCCAGCTTTGCAAAAGGTGCACATTTAGCTTTTTATACAGGTGTATTCTCCTGAAGCTGGACTACAATTCTGTGGACAAATAGAGAATTAATTTAGTTGATTCCACAGAAAATCTGGGAAGGATTCAGATGTATGCTGCTGTGGTATACTGGTATTATGGCTACTCAAAGTTAATATAGATGGTCTTAAGAACCTGTATAAAATCCCTTTTTGCATTAAAGCTGGCACAGAAAAGCAAGCATGAACTACTCAAAGCCAGATTTCATTTACTTTCAGCGACTGAGGTTAAAAAAAAGCATCTGCCATTGTGGTCTTCAGAAATATAACCCAGGAGGCAGTGTCACATAGAGCAAACAATTATTTGTGTGTGTGTGTGTGTGTGTGTGTGTGTGTGTGTGTGTGTGTGTGTGTGTGTGTGTGTGCGTGTGTGCGTGCATGCATATATCTGTGTGTGTGTGTGTGTGTGTGTGTGTGTGTGTGTGTGTGTGTGTGTGTGTGTGTGTGTGTGTATGTGTGTGCGTGCATATATGTGTGTGTGTGTGTGTGTGTGTGTGCATGCATGACTCATTGTGGGTAAAATGAACTGTGGGACTTGGGGAGTTATGAAAAGAAAAGATATAGTGAATTATTCCACAGCCAAGTACTATTTGAAGGGATAACAGAAAGACGGTCTGGAAAGATGAGGCCAATTTTGACAAATGGTTAGAGGACAAGTTTTGTACAATTCTTATTCTTACAAATATGCAGGAACAGTAATTGATTTTGAGATTTGCATTTTCCACTTTGACACAATTGATAGTACATGACTTGATTTTAAAAATACACACGGGTATCATGTTGTCTCGCTCAATTTGTTGAGCACAAGGGACAAGGTCATATATAAACAGCTTTAGAGTGAAATGCTTATTTGCACTAGGATTCGATGCTAATAGCTTTTCACAATGTCATAATTACTGCAAGAAGGACCATAACGTCACACAAATTCTACATACGTTATTACACCTACCATTAAGCCTCTCAAACACTGGTCATACCATAAAAGAATGCTTCTAAAGAACACAATGCGTCATCCATTTAAACAGTACATCAGCCAAATAATTCTACATATAAATCATCCATTAACTCTGGGGTATTTTATACAATAACTGTTTTAATAGGAAAAAAAGATTACACCTTGTTATTGCAAAGCCTGAACTGTGTGCATTATGCAATTAAGCTAACCATTAATTGAATCCAAAGCTAAGTATGTCTTCCAACAATAATCTTTGTCCTACAATGCAATCATGCAAGGGAAAAGACTTAAAAACCACACCAATATGTTGAGACAAATGTGAGTTCACATTACTGCCATCTGCAACATCCAAAATTCGGTTAAAAGGAAGTAAATTGTTCATTCATCACAAATACCAATGTCTTACATTGTGCCTTTTCACTACATTTCATGTGTGCCCTCCAGATTGACAGAACCAGATGTGTGGTGTTCACAGTTGGATTCTAAGCGCTGTCATGGGTTAATGACAGCGCCCCGTCGGTGCCCATGCAGGAACAGTGGGAGCCTGCCTGGAGATCGCATTACTTGGGGAATTATTGATGTTGCTCCTTGACTCAACCCTGCATGAAGTGTTCACAGGAAGTTCAATAAAGAGTATTAAGGTTATAAAAAAGGTACGTCCAATAAAGCAACCCTTAATTTACTAACCAATACAAGGTTCCATGGTTCAATCTGAAGGTAATCGTTTTCACTGAATCTAATAATAGTGTCCTACTTGTCTGGAAATTGGATGGGGTGAGTCTAGCTGTAATGAAAATAAATACAAAAAAATCCCATCCATTTTCATTGCCTCACTCACTTGTGACCTGAAACCATCAGCTCGACATCAGAGGCTATATGAATATTAGAATATTACATTAAATACTATGTTTCAGCCCATAGCCTATAATTATCCATTACCTATAAGTCTAATCGCTCTCCTATTTATATGCTATTGACATCAAAGCTCCAGTGAACCACAGTGTGCAATGTAACCTCAAGGGGTGTTTTATTTGGATTTATTTGGTCCTTCATTTGGACAGGGCAGCAGAGAGGAGTAAATCTATCTCTGCCTAGGCTGATATTCTGTTAAAAGGCCTTGAGGAATCTGATGCACTGACACTGAACTGAATCAATCACACTTTTGATTACAGAGCTGCAATAAATACGAAATAACGCTGAAAAGTAGCCTCTCCATCAAATATACAGCATACTGCGACCACAAATCAGCCTTGAGAGCTGTGTAACTGCTGACTACAACAGGTTTACAGACAGATAGGTAGAAATGAAGTAACTGTGTGTACCTCAGCATTGATTATACTAGCCTATGGTATCAGCCTAACTGCTATATGTCACAAAATTCCTGACACCTTTTTGTCAAAAGAAGAAGCAGAAATTAAACATCTCCAATGCCATTAGCAACATCAGCTATTTGGCAAGAATTATCAACCTGACAATCAATTAATATTATTTCCAGAACATCTATTACTACACTTATTCAACAAAACATCCATTAAAAACCTTTATGGTTATAATCAGCTGAAATTGTTACATTGACTATTACAAGTACCAAACAAAACAGGAAAATGACCATGGCTTGGGAAATCATTTTTCAAGTTCAAGTTTTTCAAAAATCAAGTTTTTTTTAAATACAAGCAGTGGGTGCTACCATGGAATGTGGTGGTTGTATTTTTGTTATTAGCAAGCAATTATTAAGTATCTCTGTTTATGTTTGTCAGAGGATTAACACAGTGAGGATATTTAAAAACTTACACCTGACCAAATTAGGATCGATTGCACAGTTGAAGTGAAACATACTATACTTACACTGGCCAATGTTTAATTGGTAACCAGGGGGCAATGTTGGCTTGAGAAACCATAAAAGTTATTGTTTGGCTAATAACATTCTAATTTCCCTGATGGTTTTCTTTCCTCTAGTTGATATGATCCACCTGCATAATGGATTATCAAAATGCAGGAAGGCTGGCACTTGTTCATGTGACTCTATTAAAAGGGTGTACTCAGTGCTCTCAGACTGTAATGCTTGGTAATTATGATGAATGGCAGTGGCATGCAGTCAGACAGACTGTGCATCTCATCAGTGCTGGAGATGAGAGCTTTTGTATCCAGTCATGCTGTAAGAATATTGATAAGGAAAATGCCAGAGAAGGAGAGGGGTGAAAGGGGGCTGGAAGAGGCAGAAAAAAAGATGTAGAGAGAGAGAGAGAGAGAGAGAGAGAGAGAGAGAGAGAGAGAGACAGACAGACAGACAGACAGACAGACAGACAGACAGACAGACAGGGGGATAGAGGGGGGTGCTGGGACCATATGAGTAAAAATCATGCAAGCCTCCATTGGTTAGGTCTTATCTGTGCTGTTAATACAAAATTCCTAATCATTAATTCCTGGTGTCATGTATATCTACTGCTATCCTTATATTATGCAGTAAGTATTCTTTCACATACATGATCATGTTTGAACGTTTTGTTCATGCAGTGATTTTAAGGACAATGTTGACACCTGAGCATACACTGTAATGTGTTTGTGATGTGTTTCAAGTGCAACAGTATAGAGGACACTTCTCTGTATGAAGTGTGCACTGAAATAAAAGCTGTCCATTACACCACACATGCCATGCAGATAGCTGCCAATATTGACAGTTGTTCACTTCTTTGTGAATATGTTTTACTTTCTTTTTATATTGTGTTAAACTCACCACTAAAAAACTATGCATTATGATCGTGTTGATGTGACAACATGACAGCAGTAGCATGCTTTCCACAAAGACAAAGAAGAGAAGTCATTTCATTTTGTTGCAAGCCAGCTAATTTGTGTAGTTGATTTCCTTAAAAATACACCAGCCGGCTTTGCTCCTCAAACAGTAACACAATGGAAGGTACAATGAATGTGAGAAAAAAATTCTGTTTTGTGATGGTCTTGTGCCATTATACTTCTTCTGGTCCATGCCTAAAACTCATACTCAATGAAATTTCAGGTGTATTTTTTAAAAATGAAGTCAAACAGTATAGAAAGTCATCGTATAGAGTTTGGGATATGCAATGAGCATATGTTGGGTGTTTCAGATCCCATCTGAGGTGAACATAATGTTTAGTAGGCAGAGGCTATGTGAAGTAAAATTATGCTCATACACACACCATGACGCTTAATATACTTCACTAGGGCTGGCAAGAGACAGACATTTAAAGACAGGAAGGTTAATAAGCACATGGGAAAAGACCAAGGAGACAGGCAGGGATGGAATTACAAGATAAAATGCCATGAGCATTCAAGATCACTGTCACTGTCTTGACATATTTAAAACATACCAGTAGGAAAGCCTGAATCAACAACTCCTTCATTGAGATAGAGGAATTATATTATATTAGAGAATTATAAAGCCTATGCACATTTTTTGTTTTGTCTTTACAAATGACATAATTCATAAAGCTCGTTAATGCTTTTGTAATCAGAGGTTCAGAAAATGTTCTTTTCATGTACAGTGTTTTGACTGCTGATTTCTAAATGTAAGGAGCAAAGGCTGCCAGTTTGGCTATGTAATAAAAGAAGTAAAATATGACAATGACAATGAAGTAAAACATTTTACTGCTTGGAACCAGTAGTCCTTTAACAATTTATATGAAGCTATTAACACAACATTTAAATGACCAGACATTCTACAGACCGTCTAACATCTTGCCCAACTAACACACTAATCAACACAGATTGCCACCCTTTCTTTTAGGCAAAAAGATGACAAAATAGGTTGGGGGACATAGGTTGGTGTTCTATGCAACTAACATTACACCACACTGCTACCACCACAAATTGACATCAAACACTTATTAAGAGAAGTTGTTATGATCCTTTCTTTGGTATGATTTAGCCAAACTCAGGCTTACATTTTATTGTGTGTAAAACTGTCAACTGTCAAAATAACATATACCCAGTGGAATTGCAAGTGCATGTTTCTAAGTAAAACCCAACCAGCCAAAAACAAACAAACAAACAAACAAACAAACCATTAAACCCACATTTTCAATCAAAGGGATAACTTTTTCTAAAGGAATTCTTCTATGTATGACATGTCAGGGAGAAACCAGAAAAAAACAGTTTACCTCTACTTAAATGGAAAAATCCATTGTGTGACCACTTCCTTTGGTTTTCTCATTCTATTTTACATTGTTCCCTTCTGTGTTTGACCAAACACAGAACCACAATGGCATTATGAATAAAACATAATATTTCTATTACAATCACCCTTCAAAACACATTAGCATTCTAATAGATTTCAGTGTACACTCGAAAACAAGAGCTATAAATTATGTGTAGCTAATTTGACTATGATTGACAGTAACAGAGAGGTTCCATCATTGGAATTATTAATATGAGAGCACTTCATAACTGACAGATTTTTTTCACAGCTCATGTTCCATACCTCTCATGAAGGAAATGACACCGAACGTATTATGAGCTTGCAGTGACTAATGTGATGATACAGGCTTAATTAGAGATGAGGAAAGGAGAGGAATCAATAGTTGAGAGTCTGCTGCTACAGCTTTTTGGCTAGAAATGTGTCTTCTGTTAAGGTCTGACAGATTGAGCCAGCTCTTACTTGAAATAGACAGCGGTCTGTTCTGAGTTTGATTGATTAGACCTAGAACACAACAGATCTCCAGCTTCAATCACTTTGTTACATGGATTCCCTGTTTTATTGCATGTGTACTCTTAAAGGTGAGAGCAGGATATTGGTCTGAAAATGGTTGCTCCTGCAGTTTAATTTTTTCTACTGATTTCTCTATATTTATTTATTTTTTTGTATTGTTTCTAATGTTATAGTCTAGCTTCGATATTATATAGTGATAGATTAAACTGCTAATGAATACATTCCAGAAATGCTTCCCAAATCTCACTAAACAAGCTTTGGTGATTTTTTTTAAGTCCAAGGCAAGGAAAGCTAAAGGGGGAGTAAAGAGTAGACTGATCTTCACTTTGTGACAAGATCTTTAACCTGGCATGTATGAAGGGATTTTATGCATGGTGAAATAGACGGACCTATCAGAGCAGTATTTACTTGATAGCCAACCTCAAAAAGCAAGAAAGACTGAAGTCATTATTTTGAGGTACATAGCCAGATGGGTTTCAGAACAGTGAGTTTGACATGCAGCTGTTTTACACAAGCTAACCTTAATTTAATTTTGTGGCACCATGTGATCTGTGTCGTAATGGCAATGAAATTAGCTCATGGAACAATGATCATTACCACTTGATATAGATCAGCAGGACAGTTCCTTTTGTGACCCAGTCTCTTACAGTCCATAATCTGATTGCACTTCCCACCATTGTTGTTGAGACTTCTAAGGCAATCTGTTTTGAAAATCTGTATATGTCCTTTAGAATTATTAGCCTACTTCATATACACCTTATACACAATTAATTCCAAACAGTTTTTTTCTGAAGTGATAAAATGAATAAATGACAAGCAAGTGATGGATAACGAAGATCCTTATGTCGTTATCATAATCTTTCTGGCAGTTTGAATGTGTCAAGGCAAATTAACTGGTTTGTGGAATGGTTCAAACAGCCAGGAAGACAATACAACTAATTTTACAGGTAACTTTTAATTACACCAGGAACAGAACAAACATCAACAAAGGAACAGCGACTTCTCTCTTACTGGGCAGTCATCACCGGCGTTCCCACCACGTTTTCGTAAGCCTATCGCGCAGTGACTTGGCTTCTGTTGCGCCCACGTATTGGAGAGGCGCGTTGGGTGTGCAGCGCACTAAACAGACGACGAGATGAAAACAGGTCATGACAGGAAAACGATGCCCAATACTTCGCTTGATTAAACGCTGTGTTTTCTGGTAAAGAGAAGGCAACACTGCAAAGACAAATCACTGAACTTTGAGCATAAAAGCAAAGTCCGTGGAATGTTCTTGTACTTGGAGATAAGTAAGTGAATATGTTTTTCTACTGCATGCCTAATCTAAATACAACTCTGGCGTCTTGTTGACAGACTTAAATGTGTGTTGTGTAAAACGTGCATAACCTTCAATTTGTTGCCTACACGCTGGTTAACAGAAAATTACTTATACCCCTTGTCGGGGACGCAATAAGGCAGAGCAATTGTGTGACATTATGTATACTTCTTTGATTATAGGCAGTACAGACCATTCCGGGGATGGATGCGCACGACATTGGAAATGCTTCTCAGGACGTCGTTTTCGAGGTTGACACTAATGCATCCACCTTTCCAACAACTGTGCAAGACGACCACTTTATTCTTGAAGACAGTACAAAGCTCATTGGAGTTCAAGTGATTTTAATATTTGCCTACAGCACCATAATTCTCTTTGGCGTTGCAGGTAACTCTCTGGTAATATATGTCGTGTATAAATTTAAAAATTTACATACAGTGACAAACTTTTTCATAGTAAATCTGGCTGTGGCAGACCTGTTAGTGAACACGCTGTGTCTACCATTCACACTGATGTACACGCTTGTCGGGGAATGGAAGTTTGGGTGGGCACTTTGCTTTGTCCTACCTTATGCCCAAGGCCTGGCTGTGCACGTCTCTACTATAACACTCAATGTCATTGCGATGGACCGTTATCGCAGCATTGTGTACCACATGGAGACAAAAATGTCACAGGACATGTGCACAGTAGTCATAGTTTTAACATGGGTTGCCAGTGCTGTGCTGGCAAGTCCACTTGCAATCTTTCGCGAGTATACGTCCTTTGATCTGACTCCTGAGCAGTCTTTACAGGTGTGCACGGAGAAGTGGCCAGGTAGCGGCGTTGATGCGACTGTCTACAGCGTTGCCACTTTTTTACTGCAGTACGGCCTTCCACTTTCCATCATCTCCTACACATATGCTCGTATTTGGAATAAATTACGTAGGCATGTTAGTCCAGGCGGTGGAGGCCGTAACGACCGCCACAGACGCCGCAAGAAAACTACGAAAATGTTGGTGGCCGTGGTTGTGGTGTTTGCACTTAGCTGGTTACCTTTTCATTCATTTCAACTGGCCGTGGACTTCCACAGCAGTATCCTCTCCATGAGAGACTTCAGACTCCTATACACGGTCTTCCACATTACTGCCATGTGCTCTACTTTCGCCAACCCCATTCTGTACGGCTGGATGAACCGGAACTATCGCAGCGCGTTCGCTGCTGTGTGCAAGTGTATATGGACAGCTGATGGGGCTGGGACGAACATTGTTCGTGTCCGAAGACCAGACAAAATGGCAAAAGACAGTAACTGTCTGCACACACACGTAACAAATGTTTAAAATGAGAGCTGTGTACAGAAGAATCAAGTTTTGTATTAAAAGGACATGACTCCAGTTGGAAAGAGAACTAAAATGTGTACATTTTGCATGCGTCATACGCATGGTATGGGATTGCTGAGTTATTAGGCTACAAGTTTTGTTCCTGTGGTGTAAATCTTTTTATCAGCTAGTGGTAAATGGTTTGACGTGTCTTATCAGCAATTCGTATTTGTATAGGTATGTGTTCGATATGCTTTGTATGTATACTGTATGTTGCTAATACACCAGTGTTCTTGTGCGCACGCAGCGATGAAGGATATGCGTATTTACATCCCCGATACCCAATTTCCCCTCATTGTTACCACGGCATAACTGCTTGTGAGGTCATTGTTCCCTTGCTTACATTATCTCATCTGTACCTTTGGAAGGAGGCAACATTATAGTTCATGTAGCCTATGTTAAGTTACAGCATAGTGTATATTACCACAGTCAAACATAGTGAGACTATATATAACCTGTATTCTAATGTGAGAACCACTTCTTAGAAAGAACCACCACAGTCTAATTGTTTGGGAATTACAGGCATACTGTGTACTGTGCATGTAGCTTTTTGTTAATATTTCATGTCAGTGTTAATGTATTAATTTTTAATGTGTTAATTTTTGTGTAAGGATTGTCATGACAAAATATTTTTAACGATTGTGCAGAATTGTCTTGAGGCAGCCGAATAGGGTGATATCGCCATTGAAGAGCAATGCATTTCCCCCTTTCGATATGACCTTAAGTAGCTGATCTTTCAGTTACACAGAAGGTGTGATGGATCCTCTGAAATGATGGATATGGCTGCTAGGACAGTAATTGTTCCTAAGCAGCAAGATTATATTGACCATGGGCCACAGCTATAAATATTGTGCTGAAGTGAAGTAGTTTAGAGCAGTCACTTCTCAAAAGCATTTCATGACCCTTAGTATTCCCGGTACCCACTTTGAAGTTCATAAGTAATGATTCTTTCCCAAATAACAAGAGGCTGCTTACCAATATGTGGCAACCAAAGATGTTTGGATGAGTGGGAAACCACAGCAATCTAAAATGTAATTGGTGCTATTAAGAATCAAGAATGACAGTTACTAAATGGTCACTATAGGAAACTGCTGACAGTTAATTAGTGGCATTAACACATTTCCTATTCTTCCCCATCCATTCTTCCTGTTTCATGTGATGTTTCTGATGTACTCTAAACAAACATTAAACATGATTGGGAAAGAGCAGCATTGATTGCTTGTCAGGCAGACTGGTGTGCCCACAGGGGCAGCACTGGAGCACTCATTAAGAAGACAAGGACATTCACCTGGTGAGTAATTACCTCTAAATTCCTCTGCTGGGAATAAAAAGGTCAGTGGGTTTTACTTGTAGGAGGCATCATTACCAAACTAACAAAGCAAATGTGTTCACGGTGAACACACACACACACACGCACGCACGCACGCACGCACGCACGCACGCACGCACGCACGCACGCACGCACGCACACACACACACACACACACACACACACACACACATTTTAATGACAGGTGTGGGGATTCTGGCACTGAGCGGTCTCCTCATTACAATGCCATTCCTGTACTACCCCCTTGTGGCACACTCATCACGTCAACACATGTCCATATGACTCAAACTGCTCTAGTTTTACAGCTTTTGGGTAATTCAAGGGTTTGGACTAATGGTGGTGGAGTGTATCAGTCAAATTTTAATGGTATGCATGTTGCATCATTTGCTATGGATAATTATTCTATCTGTTCTCAATCAAATAAAAAAAAATATCAATCATTTTTTCTGTGTCTGGATGAAGATAATCTGACACTGAATCAAGAAAAAACTGTAATGTGATGTATTGAAAATTCATGATGTCATACGTTTATTTCATAAGCTTATCAAAGAACAAGGTTCAAACAAAAGCATTAAGTTTAATAAGGCTTTTCCAGCAGCTGCCAAGAGAGTAGATTATAATATCTATGCCTATGTTCACTTCATAGCAGGTGTTAATGGACAAGGAACATAATTAGCCTACTGTATAATTACATAATTTAGACATTATTTGGACTGACTAACTATTCCAGGATGAACATGTTTCACACACAACACAAAGTTTATAGCATCTTAATTAACTCTCTACTGAGCATGGAGGACTGCACGTGCAGGAGATGGCAGGTAGGTGAATAGGTATAGGTGACCAGGTGGGCTGGCTGCACGCACTTGTGTTAGAAGGGGCATCTGCCAGAAGGCACAGTTTTGTTTGGGGGGCTCCAGGGAGGACGAGGCTCATACTGAAGAATGGCTTGTATTCTTTTTTCATTCTTCTCTCTTTTTTGTTGAAACTCTTTTCTTCTCTGAGAACAGGTAGTTGCAACAAAGCTTTAAATTGTGCTACAAATGACAGCTTAACAGCAGTATGATCAAGGGCATGAAGGAGCAGAGGGAAGACCTGGATAGATCAATATACATACCATCCATTTCTCATACATCTCCAGAGCCATCTGGTCCCTCTCCTCCTTCTCATATTGCTCTTCCTCTTGCTTTATTTTCTCCTTCTTTTTTTCTGTCTTTTTTTTTTCTTGGATGACATCCTTTTTGGTCTCATTCCTAGAATTTAATGCAGGAACAAAGATAATTAATGTCTAAAACATTAGCCCAAAATAATGTAAACAAAAGCAATAGTTGTGTTGATTTCTGCATAATTTTCAGTAGCTAAGCTAACCAATATGATATCATTCTCAACTAACATGGGAAATAAAACAGTAAATGAGAAGCTGTTGTCACTGAAACTTTCTAAAACATACTTTTGTATGTGTGTTTTTTTCATGTAATTATCTGGCCACCACAGACTCCACTAATAGTAAACCCACCTGTATATGAGGTTTTTTTTGTCTGCCTGAGTGAGCGTACAGTATATTTGATTTATTAAAACATTTTCTTGATGTTTATCAAACTTATACTGGCTCTTACCATTTGGAGAAAGCAGCAGTAGCATCTTTCTTTCTGTATTCTTTCTCCATTTCCTTCTTCTGCTTCGATTCATTTTCAGTCTGTACTTGTTTTCTGACCTTGTCTTTCAAGATCTCATCTTGATCTTGTTTCCATTTCTCAAAAGCCTATAATATAACAATGTTAATTCCTACATCCTCATTACCATGTCAGTGGAAGTCAATAGCCGCACTGAAGTCGAGTATTTGTATGTTGGCAGAAAGTTCCAAAATATTTGTATTGTGGCACAAGTACCAAATATGGAGTTTACCTTCTTTGCTGTTTCTTTCTTTTCTTCTTTTTCATTCATTTCCATTTCCTGCTTTCTCATGGCGTCTTGCTTTTCTTTGATCTTGAGTTTGATCGTTTCCTTTTTTTTTTCTTTCCATGCCTCGTAAGAGGCCTTGGCAACTTCTCTTTTGGTGAGCTCCTCCTATAAACACAAGAGAATTAGACCAGAGGGTTTGCTCAAATATTGTGTGTGTAGTGTGCTATATTTACACTCCTTACTACTTCAAAGACATGCCTAACTGGAACTCATTTGTTGGATGGTGCTGATATGACATGCGCTCTCATACTTCTCTTGCTTTTTCCTCCTTTAGCTTCTCCTCACGCCTTTTGGTTTGCAACTCTGCTCTTAATTTTTCCTGTTTCTTTTGAAGCCATTCCTGTTTATTTTCAGAAACATACATGTGTACTGTGAGGACATGCAAGGCATCGGCATATGCTATATTATTCAGCCACATTAAATAAAGAATCTGAATTGTGTTATCAATAGACACTTCCAGTGTTACTTTTTGAAATACATTGGTGCTACTTTCTGATAGCATGAAAGTAGGCAATGATGACAATGTCCCCTGGCAGTCTTTTATGTAGTCCTTACCTGGTAAATGGCCGCCCTGAGGGAATCAGCAGCCTCTGGCTGGGACTCATCCCCCGGCAACTGCTGATCCAGAATCTTGAGAGAACCAAGGTATTTAGAACTGGCTTTGTAAGAGCTCATTCTGCCAGATCTCATAGAGCTAGATATCTGAGCGCTTGTAGGCCTGCATTCAGAGAGATGTATGTAAATTCAAATGATAAAACACAACAAAGAACTGCTATGATGAAGTCAGCTATCATCATGGCCAAACAGATGGACATTTTTTCAGAAGGACCTACACAACACATGCAGCTATAACACTACAGTAAACCCAAGATAATGCGCTATATTAATGAATAGCAATCACCACTAATGGACAATTGAAAGACATGGGACATTTGAAGGACATTTACCTGATTACAACTGTTTTTCCTGAGGCATTGCTCTGTCTGCTTGTAGCACCATCTGGACGATCTCCAGACTCCTACATGAAGTAATACAATACTGATGACTTCACATGATAACACATGCTATATTCTTTTCAGTGTCAAAAGCCCAAATAGAAGTTGAAATACATTTACAATCACACCCAAGATATAACCTGACAGCCTAAAAAAAAATACAATGATTAGTCTTTGTGTGTCTGGCCTGTATTGATCTGACCACAAGTCAGATAATGTTACCAACTAATGAATGGTGCAACATTCCCTTTAATGCAGAATCCAATGTAGAAAAAATGACGCCACCATATCACAATCATTATTAAAGGAATA
Source organism: Setipinna tenuifilis (assembly GCA_030347295.1). Lineage (NCBI taxonomy): Eukaryota > Metazoa > Chordata > Actinopteri > Clupeiformes > Engraulidae > Setipinna > Setipinna tenuifilis. The sequence continues at coordinate 7,785,396 of CM059265.1, forward strand.
CTCTAGTGTAATGGGTATGTTAAAACATGATAACAAGTCGGTATGTTTGCTGAGGAGCAAAATTGCGCTAGCCTGTAGCATTTCAAACATCACTTTTTTAACTACCAGCATTTTTAATTGTTTAAAGCTAACAATGCTAGAACTAAGGGCCAGAGGAATATTACGCTATTTTTAAACCAAACTCAAAGTGGCTCCATGCTTCCTTGGTAGGAACAGCTCCCTGTAACATGAACACACGCCTTACAAAGATAATAAAATATGTCTGTTTTACTCAATAGTGGTAAAGAAACTGCATGAAACAAGTTCTTCAGTAGGCTGTCATATACCTCTGCTGACTTCCACAGAATCCATTAAAGTTTAAAAGAGTGGATTGTCGGACGTTTTTATTCCCACTTAAACCAATGAAAATTGACTTATAATTGACTGTTTTGAGACAGCTTCTGTCAGTACAAAGACCTCTAACGATAGGATATAGTTTTTTTTCCTAAGCTAAAAGGGCATTAAGACTGATATCTAGTACTGAAAACTGAAAGACTTGGACCAGCTGCACCGGAAATTATAGCCAGTGTATGCAGTGTATGTATCTACAGATAACCTTTTAATAAAAAAGATAAGTAGGTAGAATTTTGTAGGGAACTGTATGGCATGTCTATCATTGACATTATGTGGGTGATGCTATAACCAGCAGTCAGTGGAATACAATACAGTACAATAATAACATATTGTCTCATAATATGGCCAGTCCAGGATAGTAAAAACTACCATATGGCCAGTCTTAAAGGAACAGCACTTTTATTGGGAAATAGGCTCATTCCCTTAGAGTTAAACAGTTGAGTTTTACAGGTTTGGAATTCATTCAGCTGATCTCCAGATATGCCAGTAGGATCTCCAAATCTGGCAGTAGCACTTTAGGTACTAGCTAAGCATAAACCATTGAATCAGATTTGACCAGTTAGCATGCTACTGGCCCTTGCCAGACCTTATGAACACCTTGTTCTGTGATATCTCAGCAATGTCATAATGTCCATGCTTCAATTTTAGCATGCATGTTTGTTGATGTTTAAGGTCAAATATCAAAGGTCCAAGGTAGTGGAACTATATGTACATCGCATCCTTGTAAGTGTAATATTAAGGTCTTCTTGAGATATATAGTACAAATGTAGTACATATAGTACATACAAACAATTACATAGACCCAAAAATGAGCTAATTTGATGTCAGAGGACAAAGGTCAATGCCAATGTGGACATATGTATGCTCAATTCTTCTGAGTATGATATCTCAAGAATGCCACATGCCACATGCTTTAGATTTGGTACAAATGTTCAGTTGCACTCAAACCTGCCTGGATTTTGCACCAGAGACCCATTTCCAAATAAAGGTCCCTGCCAGAACTCATGAATTCGAGGAACAGGTTGCAGTACAAATATCAATAAAACAGATAATGCAGCACAAGTCTTTTTCATATCTGATAATACTTTGTCTGTCAGTGTTTAAGATGTATAAAAGCTCAGTATAATCAACTCAACCAATATGTGAATACTACAACTGTGGTAGAGTTCAGTCTGGATCTATAAGAAAGACCATCTTCAAGTGGAATTTTGTGAGTTAGTGAAGCATGTAAAAAGGCCTTTTCTGAAAGTACGAACAATTTGTAAAGGTCACTTCAAAAACACTTTTGCAACTTATTCAGTCACCCTACTAACAACCTAGCAAGCCACATAATTTCCCCACCAGTATTCTTGCCAGCATGCATTTCATGCACTTGTAATTCCTGGGAACTGCATTTTGAGCTAATGATAAGTATTATTCCCTCTGAGTAGCCACAGAGGTGACAGGATCAAGATGACTATTCTACTTACTTCATTATCTTCAAAACCTGTGAAATGTGTTCCTTCTCTGCATTTTTCTGACTCATCCAAACCATCTGTGTAAAACAAAGCACAGTAAGTACACAAACATACTGTTACATATTTAACATTCTAATTTGTCTTTCCTTTAGCTGTTAACACCTTATTGAAGATGGCATGTCTATACAAACCTAAAAAATAATTATTAGGGAAGGACAACATCTCTTACTATTCCATAGAGAGTCTTCAGTAGATTTCTGTAGGGGCATTACATCACCGGCTGATGATGAGCTCCTGCTCAGCTTCATAGATACTGTAGAATCTCTTTTCCCAACCTGAGTCAAAATGTACAATTCTATAAGTAATGGCAATCGTCTGTTTAGCAGCCACTCCCTCCAGTAAAAGATATTACTAATTAACAAAGGAATACGCCACCGCCAGGTAAAACTGAGTCTCTCCGACAGTCCCTAGAGTTGGATAAGTGAGCAGAAGCGTTTTCTAGCAGTGTCTGAATCTGGCAGCACTGACCTTAGCTTAGCTTAGCATAGTTGCTGTAATTGTAACAAAAGTGAATCAATTCACTCACATTTATTTATAATTACTTCTTGTGACCTGTGCATTCAGATCGAGTACAAATGACAATGCAAATTAACATAAAGGGATTGACCAAGCAGCATTTAGATGGAGGACTATATTCCACAGAAGCACAGGCAAAGCACAGGCAAAGCACCGCTGAAAGGTGCAAAGACGCCATAATAGGCAAATAACCATTTTTACAGAGTATATGACTGTAACACTGTAACAGTCTTACTGCCTACCTCACTGCCTACCAGTAACAACTCTACACTTGTGTGTCGACAGAAGTCGGGGGATGTGGGTTTCCGGGTGCTACGTAGTGTCTTTGCGCCTTTCACCTGGGGGTGGTGTATTCCTTTAATATGTGGTACACTAAAATGAATCAGTCTGTCAGCCATCATTTAGAAGGGCATTAATTACCTGCAGTTGGCAGCATACGGGATCAGTATTAGTATCAGCATTACTGACCTGAGGACTATGGCTTGATAAGTCCCTGTTCCCTGAAGAAGAGGAGGAAGAGGATGTGTCAGGCCTTTTGATGGGAGGCTGTGGAATAGATGTGGAGGAGGAGAGGGTAGGCCCCAGAGGAGGCTCTGCTGCTGGCATCTCTTGAATTGGACTGCTTGCCCTGAGCATCCTCTGACGCGGCCTGGGTTTGGGAGGCCCATCTCCAGTGACAGACTCTTTGAGTGGGTAAATGCAAGGAAATAAGAACCTACGTTATTTATCAGATTTTTTGTGTTTCATCTGCCAGTCACATTTGGTACATTTGACTATTCTGTTATGTGTTTTTATGGATTTAGAGTTTTAAAAGTGGTGTTGTCACTGTATCTCTCTGTCAGTGTATACCGATATAAGCATTGTTTGTATATGCCATGTTTGTCCATCACTGTTACTAAAATGATGACTCAACAAAAAAAAAAAAATCTAAAAGGCAGAGAATGGAGCACTTAATTCACTGAATGAAACACACAAATCATGTGAGATTACTGACCTGCTGTGTGGCTCTCTGTCACACCTCGCTCTCTTGGGTGGGGAAGAGGTGGAGCCTCTAAAGTGACTGTGCGGTCATGTTCACTATTTTCTGTCGAGTGAAGCCAGACTCTCTGCCCTTCTTCAGATAACTGGTGTGACAAAGAACTTCTCTGTCTGCTTTCAGAGTTAGAAAGGGTTGATGGTGATGAAACGGATCTTTTATTTTGGGACAAAAAGTGTTCTGGGGTTTGTGTAGTTTCTAATTGCTTCAACTGGGATGGAAATTGTGATAAATCTCTTTTTTCCACAAAAGTTTCTGACTGGCCCCTCTGAGAGTTAGAAATGTCTGACTGAGCTTGCCAGAGCTGAGATGAGTCAGATGGGCTCTCTTCAGATTTTGAGGTCAAAGCTGTATGGCCTTGATCTCGCGCTGATTTGCCACTAGACCACGTTGATTGTGACGATTCACTTGGCGCACTATTGGTGCTGTTCACAGACTCCTGCTTTTCAGTTTCACCCTTTTGAACATGCCTGCCCTCCACAGGAGAACTCGTCTTTCGTGATTTCAAGAAGGATACCCTCTTGGGCCTGGAATTTTCCTCTTCATCTGACAGCTGAAAATCCTGAACCTTGACTTGCTTTTTCCCTTTCCGAAATGTGTCCAACTTTTTCTTTCGTCGGTTGAGTATTTCCGTGAGTACATCTGTAAGAAAATGCAAATAATCACAGATCTCTGTAAACTTTTTAAAACAGGATTTCAAGAACCTACATCACACAGCATACCATCATCCTCAAAGTCATCTGAGTAAGTGTGGCTCTCAGTGTTGTTTCTCTTTGCTCTTGCCGATACAGCGTCCTCCAACTCCTCCTGTTAGACAAAACATGGTCATTTGTGTTAAGGTTTATTGCCAAATAAAAACGCATTGAGCTAATAAAAAGTAGTAGTAGTAGTAGTAGTAGTAGTAGTAATAGTAGCAGTAGCAAGCCTATATTATAGTGTGCACTCTATTTCAACCCATTCCATGGGTCACAATATTTCTCTCATAGTCTCTCCTCTAATCTGTATAATAACGTCAGACTTCCTACTACATTCGGCTCAGTGTGGTATTGTTATCTTTAGAGCAGGTGATGTGAGTGTGTGTGTGTGTGTGTGTGTGTGTGTGTGTGTGTGTGTGTGTGTGTGTGTGTGTGTGTGTGTGTGTGTGTGTGTGAATGTATGGATGTGTGTATAAAATGTAGGCTATCTGTATGTAATGTCACTGTTGTCATGAGTAGAAAATCACTAAGCCTATATAAATGCTGTCCATCTACCATTCACCAATAAATTGCTTTAATCATAAATGTGGTTGCCTAATACTAATGGTTTTGATAAACAATGTCAAGTTAGAAAGTCTAGAGCATTCAATGTAAGGTAAATTTAAGTGTTTCAGCATTCATGTTAACAGCTCCATCAGTGTTAGAAAATAGCTAGAGATGTACCTGTGAATAATACAATAACAGTACATAGAACAATTGTCTATAACTAAAAATAATGAATCCAAAAAGAAATCATAATCAACCAATCAAATCATAAACCATAGTGTAATGAGCATCCTGCTTGAATGACTGTGGTGTAGTACAGTGGTTGTCAAACTGGGGTACATGTACATAGTTCAGGCACAGACATCAATGAAAAAAGATCTTACATTAAACTACCCTCATTACAATCCAAGTACCACCACATAATACGTGTTTACATTTTGTTTATGCAGCAGTAATTATGCAGAACTATGGATTGTTATAGCAGACTGCTTGCGATGCAGAGATACTCGGTAGTACACAGACTGCATTAGGAATTAGGAATTAGGAATTAATGGTGTAGTATAAGAAATCTGCCACCGTGTGGTAAGCCAATTATGGACAAAGGTAAAAAGAGCTGATCTTGCACTTGTATATTATGTGGCGTAGGCCGATATTCGGAGATTTGCTGGCCGAGAGTGATAAATGGTTGTCTGTTTCATTTTCGACTATGAAGAAGGAATTACTTGGAAGGTAGTTCTCTTTGAAGTCTTCGGACTCTTCTTGTGACCAAGCGTTCTGAACAGGTCATCATCATCTGACATCTAGATGGATGAGAGACAATGACGGTGAGATAACTTTACGACCAGTTCAGGTAACATACACAGTGGGTGAGTTTTTAAATTCTTTTTCAGTACATTACGAAGTTAGCTATTACAACTAATAAATATTCTAAGAACACTAAAGAAAAAGTAACTGTGGCTAACCCCGTGGTGTTTTATTAGTCACAGGCTAACGCTGGACTAGCATTACGAACATTGGAGTAATATAGTACATTTATAATTTGCACGGTACCTTGAGATTTTGTACGCTAGTCTAGAGGTGTTCAGTTGGTCAATGTTTTAGCTTTCAAACTAACTAAACTACTATAGTGAAGCTGGTGTGTGGCTACACTACGTGTGTTTGACGTTGAGACCAAGCTACTCCATGTGCTAGTCTGTTTACAGTTTGAAGTATTTACAGCGGTTACCAGGAGACAACGGAAACGGAAGTTTAACGTCACTGCTTTAGACGCTGGACTTCCATTGGTTGTGAATATAGTCAGTAAAATAAAGGTTGTGAATGCGTTGTAAAATGGTTTGATGGTAAAATGAAAACATCATGCAAAACACCAAACTGAGATAACATGATTGCAGCATTTCGATTATCTGTCAGTGGTTAAAGAAGCAATTTTTTTTTAGAAATTCTTTAAGAACAGTGGCCACTAGAGGGAGTGCACGACCAAGTAGTGGGAAGATGCTGTGGCCACATATCAGGATCAGTGTTTTTCAGTGAATTGTAAAGCTTTGGTTTGTACAGGCTGCGCCCTGATCCCAACATCAACACTGCAGTAATATCTTTGTCATTCTAATGGATAATGTTTAACACTGTAGGGACAGGAAAAGATTGCAGCAACTCAATGGGTCTTTGCCCTTGTAGCAAGGGGACCGCAGATAGACTGAGGCTTACTTTTTCTTTCTACCATTAGCACCCATCAACTGTCATCTAGAAAAGAGAATGGAAAGGTTATGCAATATAGATTCCTGGGTACATTGTCCACAATGTCCATCCATCTCTAATAATGCATCACTGCATTCACAATTTTGATTCCTCCTTCCTCTTGTGTGAGGACGGGAGACATAGAATGTGTGTGTGTGTGTGTGTGTGTGTGTGTGTGTGTGTGTGTGTGTGTGTGTGTGTGTGTGTGAGAGAGTGAGTGAGTGTGTGTGTGTGTGTGTGTGTGTGTGAGAGAGAGAGAGAGAGAGAGAGAGAGAGAGAGAGAGAGAGAGAGAGAGAGAGAGAGAGCATGAACATACATGAACATATTAGTACATAGAAAGACCATGAACATATTAGTACATAGTTACATAGTGACATTAAAGAATAGAAGGTTTCACACCACAGTACCAGCAGCTCTCCAGTGGCGTGTTATAAGTCTATCCGGTTTCCGTTGTGGCCTGGCAGTTAAAGTATTGGATTTGTGACCACAGGGTTGCAAGTTCAAATCTGCAGACTGCCAGTAGTGCCACTGAGGTACCCTGAGCATGGTACCATCCCCACACACAGTGCTCCCCAGGTGCTGTTGTCATGGCTACCCACTGCTCGTGTGTGATGGGTTAAATGCAAAGTTAATTTTGTTGTGTACACTGTGTTGTGCCATGGAAACACAATGACACTGGATGCTGTTTGTTTGTTTTGTTTGTATTCACTCACATGAAAAAGATGATAACATAGGCTATTTCCCTGTCAATGTCATGTTATTCAAAGCAGCCCACTTGTAAGGGAGCTGACAGTGTTCCCTGGACAGAATTTAAAGGCTGCTGAACACCTTGCTAACCTGCCAACAAGATGAAAGTATATATTCTAAAAATAAACCTACTGCAATGGCATGAGTCCTCAGAGCTGTCTGGTTTTAATAAATGCAATGTAAGAGATATTTCCAGCCATACACCTCTGCTGATGACAGAAGTTGTAAGTATTTTATCAGCCTACATTACACTAAATTTATTGAAAGGACTCAGCACATTGCAGGGCCAGCTTGTTTTGTTTCCAGTGCTTCTCCAGACTTTCATTCCCCATAAAATGGGTATTTGAATTTATGTAACAATTATTATCATCACTTGCTTTTTACCAGATATGTGTTTTAATATACTGTTGAATTTCCTGTTTGCACACTGATAGTGAGGATCAGAGTATCTCCTCCTTTAGCCCAAACCTATTGTCTATGGGAGACCCATGAAATCTGGTGGAGATGACATAAGCAAGTGAAATAGAGGAGTATAGCTGCCTCACACACTAAGATCACAGACTGTCTCTGAGCCTCTAAATCCCTGTCTTCTGTCGTACAATGGCTCTCTTCATAGATGTAATACAACCCTGTATCAAAGTGGTCGCTTAGCTCAAGATCAACCATATGTGTGGGTGTGGCCCCATTGTTTTAACCAGGACAATGTCCACTTTCCTGGTTGTGATACTGTTATTATTATGCATAAATAAAGTCATAATGTCATAATTAAGCACAGATTACATGGTTGGAATGTAATGTTCTTAAGACATCTGTTTGAGTCAATGAATTCGAACAACTGAAGGTTGTCACAAGAGTGTTGGTAGACCACAGACCATTTCCAACATCTTTACATTTCCACTTGTTAGCTTGCATGCCAGGTTAACGGGGGTCTCTGCAGCTGATTCACCAGCAGGTTTCAGTAAGCAACCAAGTAGAACTGGGTTATAGGAATTCAAGCATGTACAACATGTATTAGCAGCACAAGAATGAATGTGACAACAAATTCATCTGCTTGCTGTAAGATGGATTCAAGTCACAAATCATTTAAATGAGTTATAGGGTTTTTGCAAAGAAATAAGTGTTACAAATTCACCTGCCAAATCATTAAGCTCCCCAAATCTAAAAATGCAATAGCTTTCCCTACCACACCAGCCAAGAAAAAGCCTGCTTTTAGCCACATAACCCTTTGTCACCCAGTCACCAAACTGTTAAGCACAAACCAATTGACACAGTCTAAGCAGAAAGGTAATGTTAAATTTATGGTTGAATTTTGCTGAAGGCTTTGTAATACTCAATACAGATTTTTCTATAGTGAGATAATGGTGATGGAAGTATTTTCACATTGTCAACATCTAACCAGATAATTGGTGTGTTAGGTGCCAGGTTATGTTTTTCTCTGCTGACATCTACAGTTTCCAAACAATCACAGTGAAAATCAAAGGAATAGAAGAGTGAGCGCGCAAGTAAAAGGCAGAGACAGTTGGCATATGAGAGCCATAAAGCTTTGAGGAATTTCGATAGCCGTCATGATGAAGTGATGGATGAGAGCCCCACATTGAAATAAAAAAATGTCATAAATATTACAGAGAGTTGGAGGGAGCAGTCTCAGTCACAGGCCTGTAAGGATGAAGTTAAGGTGTTTGCTTTTTTGATCTCATTTAAAATGCTATTGCCAATGGTGTTGACAAACAAACAAAAACAGGTTTAAAAAAAATAAGATTATATACATAAGGTCATGTGCAGACTACTTTGGCATGTGTGCATAGCATGTGACTTGTATTAGGAAAGAGGTACACCAACATGTCAGATTACTTTGATGACTGTTAACTATATGATGATTATGATGACTTGCATGAATTGTTATATTTGACTTTGAGGGACTGTTTTGCTGCCCATACAATTCAGAATATCTCATAGGGTGTCAGCGAGTGACCATTCCACTCTCTGTGGTGCAATGCTAAACTTGTTCTTTGCAGAATATCCAGCAATCCACAACTGTTTACAATTTCTATTGTTTGTAGCTTTCTCTCTCAGTGGAGATTTTTGTTTAGGTGGATATTTTATATGCAAATGTTTTTGTTCAAGGCTGATAGGTATCTTTTTGTTAAGGCCTGATGTAAAACTGTGCATCAAAGCCTTACTCAAATATATGGAATGTGTAAGGTGTTTTTTTATGCAAGTCGGTTGATTTAGTTAATATTAAAGAGGTAGATATGCCAATAATATGTTTTTGTTCAGCCTGAAGTACATAGAAGAATATAGGTGTAGGTAATATAGGGAATACTTTTCCTGCTTTACCTTGCCTGTCTGGCAAATGTTAGCATTTCAGCATTTTTCATAACTGGGGAACTGGTCATTCAGTTCTATGCATAATGTTGACTTGGGATAGAAATGATAAGAGAGCTTTGATGTCATTGATTTGACTAGTGGCAGTGTCAGAGTGTAGGACCTGGCATACAATTATATGTAGAAAATGAATGCAACACATGTAGCTAAAAATGCTGTAAAAGACATTGGAAATTATATTTGTTTGGTGGTGTGTATTTACGTAGTTATGCTACCACTATATACATGGCAATGATGAGCATTGCAAAAAAAAACTACTAACAATTTGTTTAATCTCTGAAATTGATAATTCAGGTCAAGGCCACTTCACATCAGCTATTTCCATGCATTCCTGATGACTGAAGGTTTCAGTGGAGCAGCTGCAAAATGTAACAAGCACAGGCACACTTCAGCAGAGGAAGTGTTGCATCTGTGCTCTTGTATGTATTGAGTTGTGCAGCCTTTTAGCTATGTCACTGGTTTATATCAGCTACAGCATGGTTTGACATCCATATTGTTGACTGCCAAGGATGCCTGACTGGTCTTCGTCACTGAAATAGAAAACCATAAACGATAATTATTGCGGAAACATGGGATTATACAGCATGAGACATACTCAGTGGTTGATTGGTGGTGCTGTAGTTGGTTTTAATTTGGTCAGTTTATCAAAAGTTTTTTTTTCCACAGCACCTTGCTATGCACCTCATTTATTCAACTCCACAGTTTCACCTTTAAAAGGGTTGGCTGCATGTATTTACAATATTGACTCACAAGTGTATTGATTGTATTTAAATGACACTAGTCCTCTCTGAAATATGACGAGGACAGCAGAAGGTCTGATATTTGCGTATGGTAATTTCCTTAAACCACTGAGGCTTGGCCTATGACAACATTGCAGCTACCCAGATGGAGGTGGATGCTGAGGGCTTGAGTAGAATATCAACACTCCACTTGGCAGACAAGATGTCAGCTGCAATAAAGACATTTGCACTTAACAATCCCTCACAGTGCCTGCCTCGCAGGTGGAGCCTCATTATATGCAGAGATTTTTACAGACCAGTCAACTTCTCCTGCTGTATTCCCCAGTATCAACCTTGACCCCTTTTTGTCGTAGCAGCATGGCACGTCTTCAGTTCCCACCTATGACAATTGTACTGTGACCTGTCATGTGGACAGAACATAAACAAATTCCCATACGTTTCAGATATCTACATTCTCCAAAGACGCATATTATATCTGAGCAGATGTGCTTTTAGTCACAGCCCTGTTTGTTTCTATTGTGCTGGGAATGTTTTCATGGCTCACACATTGTTAAATTAGGCAAAACATACAGTATGTGTCAGTGTATCACAAAAACTAAAAGTATGGAAAATTATTAAATTATGACTACAAGGTTACCTTTGACCAAATCAAAAAGAAGTAAGCTACTAAAACCTTGTTGTTTAAGATCTATCTCACTTACAGGCATAGATTGGAGTGCAATCCAAATCATCAGATCATACAAAAGATGCTGCAACCTGGAATTTACATGTAACAATAATTTTAAGTATCTGAAAGTGTCAACCTTTTCCAGTTAGGATAAACATAGATTTTGCCCATAGCCTCCTGAGACACAAGCTGCAGCAGACCTTTGACCTGCTACTTTGATATCTGATGGAGCCATCTTCACAGAGGCTTAATGCATCTTCTGAAGTGATTGCTCCGTGCTTTTGTTCTCCTCTTCAGCTCACAAGGGACCTAAACTCTAAATAGGATTTCCCTTTAGGGGAGAAGAGAAAAAATCCTTCTCTCTCTGTCGACTGCAGGTCACAGCCAGATGCTGCCCTACAAATCGCTGGACAAACATTCCCTGGATGTGTGCTTCTGGGGACAGCTGTGCACACAAGACATAAATTAACAACCATTTCTTTTTAATCCAGCTTCTTATAGTGAAAGATTTCAGGCTATTAGGGCATTCAGTTGCCTCTCTTAAGGTAGTGGAGGTGCTAAGATGCCTTAAGTAAACAGAAGGACATTGCAAGAGATTTAAAAGGTCTAATTATACTGCAGACAACCGTGGGAACTGCTATTGTTTACCTGAGATACTTTTAAAGACCTTAAATATGCACTCCTGAAGCAGATGGTATAAATAAGAGAAAAACAAGCTTTGTTAGGACGTAATGGTGATAAATTTTCTCCTCATCGGTTTGAAAGTGTGTCAGTGCTCAGTGTGAGGGAGTAGCGAGAAAGCAGTCTGTTGCAGAGCAAGCCCGTAACAAATGAAATGGCACAGAAGGCAGATCCTATGTTGCCTCAGAGGCTAAAATGTTCAGCTGATTAAAGCTTGAAATTACACTCAATTGTATAACTGATGGATGTAGTCTCCCTAATGTTCAAAGATGATCAAATGCACAGCTGCTCCACCTTACAGCATGTGTTAATTGTAGGGTGGTCATCCAGAGAATAGAAATAGAACAGCAGGAGACGTGGCTAAGTAGAAAGACAAAAAAATCAGTGTAAGATCATAAGAATATGAGTCCAGGGTTAACCTTTACAGCACCACTCCCTAACATTGTCAGCTCTTGCTGCAAAATGTCACAATCACAAATTGGTTGTTTTCATGTGGGTTCACTCATGGCACTAATGCATTACAGAAATATGGACTGTTAAAAACATTAGGATTCCTAAGGATTGTCTTGGTTTCTGCAGTCAGCAACTAAAAAATCTAGTCAGCTGTGTTAACCAGTCAAAGACCTTAAGAAGCAATAACCTGTCTCCCATTCAATTTATTTGTGAAAAACACACTGATAAAATTGCACACGGCTATTTACTTTGTTGATAGCTTCTTTATTCACTCCAGTTTCATGAACACAACAGGAAAGTGCTGTTACATTACTTTATAATGGGAAGTTAAGTTATTAAAAATGCTGAATTAATCATATATCCTGTTACTTAAAAGGAAAAAAAATGAAAGAAAAACAAGTTGGACATTGAGTATCTGGCTGAACGCACCCCTCTGGCACAGTTGGTCTGATTGCACCTTGGACCAGAGACAGAAGCAGGCTTTGGAAGGCCCCTAACTCCCAGCTGGTGTATTATTTAAGCCATGAAATGTGTTTGTTGTGTTTGAGTGAGAAAATGTTAAAAAGCAACTCACACAACCACAACTCATGCCAAGTCCCTCAACTCACTTGCCCATAGATTACAATGATGAGATCTCTGGATTTTCCCTTCCTAACCATTGTACGTTTAAATTAACAGTATTCTTAACCTTATTCTATATGCCTAGAATCCTTACATGTTTTGACATAATTTTGTCACAATTGTATGTCAGTTATAAATTAAAACAAAAAAGGAAAAGGTTTGAAAAAAAAAACATTCAGACTCCGTGTAATTGTATTACAGACAGTTATATTTATCAGTTTAAATAGGAGGCAGTTTTGTTGTCAATTGAAGAGGGAAATGAAGAGACTTTGAAATGCCAATTATTTCCGTACTGTGGTCTGGGCTGGATATGTCTAAAAGGGCTCCACCATAGTGCAAGGGCACTGGACAAAGCTAATCATTTCTCCCCTTTATGGTGTGTTGTTATGGTATTAGGTGCTGCTGACCACATACACATGCACAGGCACACAGACAGACACTACAGATGGTGCATGGCCTGTGCCCATTAGGATCTCATGATGAAACTTACATAATAAATGTGTCTGCATTCCTCAATGGAAACAACAGCATGCACATCCCAAAGCTTTATGTGCTTGGAGGTTACCTATGACATACACTGTGTGTGGTCAGCGACACTGTGCTCAAGCCAGACAACCTTGACAACAACCTGCCACTGTGTCCCTATTGTCATTACTCCATTTGTGTCTTGTTTGTGTTTAACAATTGACAGCTCACCACTGAGCAACTCCACCCAACCACAACAACCACCGTCGCACCCCACATACACACATACACACACACACACACACACACACACACACACACACACATGCGCACCGCACAAGCACACGCGCGCGCACACACACACACACACAATGCACCTGTCTATCTACACTGGCAGGAATATTCCCTCTTCAACTCTGCTGTTGTAAGGGCCCATTACCAGTGCATGTGGGAAGTGCTGAGCTAATACAAGACAGCTGGGGGAAAACAAGAGAAAAATAGAACTACCAATTACCATCTTACTCTATTTTGCTGCTCTGGACAGATGAAAATGTAGTTCTAAAATGTCTGTAGTGCAGCTCTTCTCATCTCTGTGAGTGGAGCACCAGCTTTCCCGGACTAAGCCCTGCCCAGTGACTCAGCCCCTGAGTTGACACGCATTTAGAGCCGAGATCTCTGTGTCGCAATGGCCCAATACAGTACCTTCTGCCAGATACAGAGCCTGTGAATCTCTTCCAAACGAGCTCCAAGACCCCCTGAATTATGGAGCTTCTTAGCAGAGAACAGTTTAAGGCCAAAGCAGTGGTTCTGGTCTGCTGTGTGTCCCAAAACACCATGGAACATTATGCAATATTAATCGCCAGGGTTAGAGCACCTGCTCTTCTACTTGCCACTGTCATTGCAATCATAAACTTAGAAAATAATACATTCACCCACGGGGGCTTAACCCAGCATGCAGCAATCACATTTTGTGAGGTGTGTATATAGAGGTGAATTTGATTGCTTAATGGTTGTAATTGCATACAACCAGAGTTATGTAACACTATGCCCTATACTATATGATGCTCTGTGTTCCCCTTGTGCATTGACCTAAATTATTGTGCATTATGTCATTATGTCCATGCTACAATGCATTACTACTCTAAGGTTGTGTTATTGCTGAGAAAATGGCAAATTACTACACAATGTAATACTTCTCAACATGCAGTGTTGTGTGAAGCAGTTTTAGAATGGGTTTGTGAGCAGAAGTGTTTGAGCAGCATGAGGGTGTATGTCGATCTTGAGAGAGTTAACATCAAATGAGCATCAAAGGAGAAAGCTGGAAGACAACTGAAGATCACACTTACAACTAAGGCCATTCAAGCAATATAATTGCTTTGTGTGTGTGTGTGTGTGTGTGTGTGTGTGTGTGTGTGTGTGTGTGTGTGTGTGTGTGTGTCAGTGTCTGTCAGGCAGCTAGTCAGAGGAAAAGTAAGAGGGATTTAAGAGGGTCTAGATTCCAGGCAATGTAGCAGCTGACAACTACTGACAAAGAATTAGAAGAACCGCTGATGATTAATTAGATTTTTCCATGAGCAACCAGATGTCACTGTGTTACATAGATAAAAATTTAAGACAGCACAGAAAAACACTATTGCCATTCCTAAAGTGTGGTATGGACAATGTGGAACACTTACTAAAAATATTGTAGAAACAGAATTTTTAAAGATCAGACATAAAAAAAAATCAGATATCGATTTCTGTTGCCAAAACAGGCTGATAAAACCCCTGGAGACTGATGTTCTGACATCAAGACTGCAAAATACAAAATCATTTTGTCTGTCCATGTCCTGAGAAACAAATAAAACTGGAAAGACACCCAGCAGTTATTGACAGCATGGAACTGAAGGAGTGGGCATGATGAAGCATGTGTGAGTAGATGTTTACCTTTGGTTTAATAGTGGGGTGTTGGTGGAGGGACTTGACCTTATGGTGAGACTTTTCTATGAGATTTCACAGAATTGGCCCTACACTGATATTACATGAAAATGTGACTAAGCAATCAAGAACAATGCCAACATGTCAACTCTTGATTAAAAAAAAACAGCACCAACATGAGTGCAACTTTTGAATAAACTGCAAGATCTAGTGTTTATCACTGAATAATAATACCTCGCCAGGATACTGTAATTTCAGCTAATTACAGTTTGTACACTCTCTTATGCTGAAATCAATGAAAGAAGTTTTATAAAGAATTCAGTACCACTAAATCTGTGGAACTCCATGTGTACATTGACTTTCTTAAAACATATTCATAGTCTTTCACCGCAAAAACTACACCAACATAATCCTACTAAGTACTGTTTTTCTTCACTTTATGTTTATTATCTGATCTTCAAGTGCCACATTTATTATTAGTTTAGGGTAACCACTGTGAAATATGCAGCATTTACATATAAAAGATTTCTTTCTTAGCAATGCTTGGTATATTTGTTCAGTTACGTGTGGTTTATCAGCCGTTGGAGTAATTAGTACAATATGCCAAAACAAAGACAGGATTTAGTGAAGTCTTAGTTTGCGCATGAGATCTCTTACATAACTTGTGTTTGACAGCACAGATGTACAGCATTCCCTGGTTGGGAGCAATGTAGTTCATTTCAGAAAGGCAACGTGTTACAGACCCGCAAATGTTGTATATGCAACATAAAGGGGGAAATGACATGAAATCTAATTCAAGACACTGATAGTATGGTTTTGAGACTTGTCTAATAAATCCATAACACTAGACACACAGTACCCAGCACGGGTGTATTAAATCCACCTCCTCATTCGTTGCAAGTTGTGATATCTGAATAACCATTCAGAGCCATGAGTTTGCTGAATACTCGAACCTCTTCGTGCGTAACAGCATTCCGCTCAAATCAACATCCAACTCTTTCACGGTTCACAGCACGCACGGAGCACACGGAGCATTTTATACAGAAAGGGTATATTTTTTAAAGAGCCCTGCCTTCTCGCACATCGATTGGCCAGGTGAAAAGTCCTCTTTCGCTTATGATTGGATGGAATTAAAGTCTGAATATTGTATATACTGCCCGGCTTAGTTGTTGATGGCTCGAAAGAGCGAGGACAGCGCAGGTGCCCGACACCTTTTCCACAATCTATCATTTCGCTTCATCAGTTTGGGAATGTTGCCATGTGGGAATGGAGTTGGTAGCATTTAGGAGAAGTGTTTTGGGTTCACTATGTACATGTAATCGTTTACCTTTTGCGCGGAGAGGACCGATACATCAAGGATGTTTTGCGCAAAATTAAAGGAACTTAAAATATCTGGAGAGTGTCCGTTTTCTATGGTCGTTCAAAATGAAGAGCCACGGAAATTTGAGGATTGCTCAAGCGGTCGTTCAACACACGAATTGCCCATTTCCAAAGATGTTCCTGGGCACGTTACACCACTCACGCGTCCTCAATGGAAAACAAGCAAGAGTAAAGTTAATCTACACACACTCGGAGAGAGCATACGAAAATTAGTATGTCCGGAGGTAAATATCAATATCACAAGGCTAAGTGAACAATTTATTCATCAATATTGAGGTCAAATGAATTGTAATCCAAATTCTAATGGAAGATGATGCCATCTGTTTGTATTTGCAACACTGTTTGAATTTAAAGCATTCGTTCTCCTAGGAAATAGTCCCATGTCAAAATATTAGTACATCCAATGCCTGTCTTTCATACCTACATTGAACATGTTTACGTTTATTTTTGCAGTTACAGAGATTACAGAATGCCTTCATCAGTGTGGTGCAGCAACATAAGTCAGATGCTCCCTGGTAAGTTATTTATGAAGCATTCATTTTCAATATCACCTTTAATAGGTATGTGCTCTATTTTTCACTGATATCAGAAGGTACAGTTGTTAGAAAATTAACTATTAATATAAATGCTTTATACTAATTTCGTTAATTCTTGTTACTTACAGGTAAAACAGTATGCTTTTAGTATTCTGCCTGTACTTGTCAGACTGCCATGGTTTTCCAAACTAAATGTGAAAATGCTAATCCTGTGCAATCCTGTGCAGATGTTTTTGCCATTCGCTTTTTTATTATTCTGTTTCAATACATATATTAGCCATATTATTTCTTTTCAGAGACTGTGAAATAAATTCACAAAAAACATACACCTTGCCCAAAATATCATTTTATGTGCACTCTTTGACCTAATGTCAGATATATTTAGTTCAGTTTTGTTGTTGCATGGTCCACATTATGTGGAGATGTGTTAAAGGTGTTATTTGTGTTGCCTTTCTTTGGTTTACAGCCCAGGTGTGTGTTACAATGATTTTTGCCAAACCAGGAGATTGGATGAGCCAGAGTACCTAGAGGATATCATGAAGAACTTCTCTGTCAAAACAGGTAGTCCACACTGGGAGTAGTTCCAATTTTTTACTTTTATTTCTGTCATTCTTTCCAAAACAGTTTAGCAATATGTTTTTATCAAAACTTCAGGTATTCATATGGACATGTTGAAAGTATCCTTGGGCATTGAAGTGTTCAGAAGCTGCTATGAGGAGGACGGCCATATTTTAGGAGTGGTGGGGGGAGCCCTGCATGACTTCCTGAACAGTTTCAATGTGCTTTTAAAACAAAGCACACCACCCACCCCTGAGGCCAGGAGACACATCAATGAGGCCTCCGTGCTCTGCCTGGATAAAGACCCAGGGCTGCTCACTGTCTACTACTTCAACCCCCATCCCACCACAGAGCTCTTCTTCCCAGGCATCATCAAGGCTGCCGCTGGGGTGCTCTACTGTATGGATGTGGAGGTCAGGATGGATCCTGGAGCAAAAGAAAGTGCTCTGGAGGCCAGCCACCAGCCCCACCTGCTATACTCAGTGGTGATGCGGGATGCAAAGAGCTTGACACCCAGCCCCATGCGCACACTTTCCAGCGGAGACATCCCGCTCTCACTGCTCTACACCACCTTCCCATTCCATGTCATGCTGGACCAGGACATGGGGCTGATTCAGATTGGTGATGGGCTGCGACGAAGACTACCTCGTCGGGATGCTCAGAGGAGGCCAAGATTTGAGGAGCATTTTGCCATTGTCAGCCCCGAGATATGCTGCACCTTTCAGGGCATCCTCACCATGCTCAACACTCAGTTTGTGTTGCGGATGAAGCCAGGAGTGTGGACAGTAGAGAGTTCTGCGAAGGTATGTGTGTGTGTGTGTGTGTGTGTGTGTGTGTGTGTGTGTGTGTGTGTGTGTGTGTGTGTGTGTGTGTGTGTGTGTGTGTGTGTGCGTGTGTGTGTGTTTACTGTGGTGCTGGCATTTGAGTGATTTGGAGGATCAAAGACAGTGAGGGATGAAAGGTTGTCTGGATTTAATAGCAGTTGGTTGTCATGAGAGGTTCTCAGAGCAGCAGCATGTCTCAGTCTTAATCAGAATCCCTGGGTAATTAAAGGGATTTTTGTGTGTGGAAGCCAGTGATGAGATATGAGGGGGAAATGTCACAGACTTCCCTCTTTAAAGTCAGCTGTAATGAGTCTGATGTTTATCACTGCATGGAGGGATGATAAAATACTGTACACAAAATGTATTTGCCTTACTCTCTAAATAAAAGTGTATCTACATAACAATAATTATGGTTATGGTTAAGGTTTTCACATTAAATACATATTCTATTCTTAGATTGTGTCAAATATAATGTTAAGGTTTATATAATTAGATCTGTCTGTCAGTGCTAGTGCATTCAATTCAGGGATACATAGATTTTAAAATGTCTGTGGTAAAACTGTTTCATGTCACCTTAGGTAATCCATGCTTAGCATGATTTATAAATACTTATGCAATTAGAGGTCACTATAGGAAGCACCACAAATTACATGGTCATTATTAATAAAATGGACAAAAAGCACTAATGTGCAGGATGAACTCGAGATGCAGACTAAAATGGCCATAGACAACATATGACATATGATACTTATTGGAACAGTTGGTAATCAGATTGCCTCCCTCAAACAATGAGTTTTATCTACATGTATGAAAAGGTTTGTCCATTTAGACTTTCATTTCAGACATTTCACAATTCAGTATAACAGATATGTATAACAAGATGCTCCCTGCATGCCCCCCACCCCTTCTCATCTTTTCCCCCATCTTCCCTGTAGCTCATGGATCTGAAGGGCCAGATGATTTTCATGTCTGAGATGAATGCCATCCTCTTCTTGGGCTCCCCCTGTGTTGACAAGCTGGACGAGCTCATGGGCCGTGGTCTGTACCTGTCAGACATCCCTATCCATAACGCTCTGCGCGATGTGGTGCTGGTGGGGGAACAGGCCAAAGCCCAGGACGGCCTGAAGAAGCGCCTGGGCAAGGCCAAGGCTGCTCTGGAGCTGGCACACCAGGCCCTGGAAGAGGAGAAGAGGCGCACCGTTGAGCTGCTCTTTACCATCTTCCCTGGGAATGTGGCACAGCGTCTGTGGCAGGGGCTTCCAGTGCAAGCCAAGAAGTTTGACAATGTCACCATGTTGTTCTCCGACATTGTGGGTTTCACTGCCACTTGCTCACGATGCACACCCATGCAGGTTGTCACCATGTTAGGGGAGCTGTACACACGCTTTGATCACCACTGTGGTGAGCTGGACGTGTATAAGGTGGGTCCTCAACAGGCATCGCACAGGGAAATGGTGGGTTATGGTCACCAATGGAGTTGGGAACTGTGTGCACCTGTTTCAAACATGCATTAATAATTAGGGCTGATGATTTTGTTTAAACAGAAAAAAATCAAAAATATCCAGTAAATGCTGTTGGGCAAGGGCAATTTAACCAGGAAATAAAACACTTGATTTTTCCTGTGATTACCCCCTAATTACCCACCAAAGTTCAGCAGTAGTTCTAGATATGCATTTTTTTTACTTTTAATCTTTTCTTTAACACATATTCGAATCTATTTGGACAATAAATCAGTTAATAAGTTGAGAAATGCACATCTGCAGGTGATGTGCAGATGAGTCTGATCATGGATTTAAATTCAAAATTGAAGCAAAACTCTTAGTCTGTCCTGGTGGGTGGCAACTGGCCTGTGATGAAAGCCTTTAATAAACACTCACATAAAGGCATTTGAGTTCACTGTGAAGGGGCGAAAACACTGTTCCAGAAACCTTAAGTGAAAAAGGACTACGGGGTCTCCTTCCTTTCCTTATCTTAGCCCTTGTATTAAAAGCTTAGAAAACTATCTGTCATTTTCTGTGGATTTTCAGAAAAAGCCGCTTGTG
Source organism: Setipinna tenuifilis (assembly GCA_030347295.1). Lineage (NCBI taxonomy): Eukaryota > Metazoa > Chordata > Actinopteri > Clupeiformes > Engraulidae > Setipinna > Setipinna tenuifilis. The sequence goes on from CM059265.1 coordinate 7,805,850, forward strand.
TTCTGCCAGGAGGCTGGCTAATGTAATCACCATGTCTCCTAAGTGAAACATCCCAAACACATGAGAGACGAGGGCTCTTGTAAAGCATGGTGAAGTCAGAGTTTAGTTTAGGACCCTGCTTTGTGTACATTCTCGAGGACGTCTCCAGCCTAAAATAGATCTCACTTCATCTTAACCAGACAACTGTCAGGTGTTCTTCTTAACCCAATGGAAAGTAAATACATCTATAATAAGTGCAAGAGAAAGGTAGCCAGCATCGTAAATCTCAGCTTGTTTTTTTAGCACGAGGCTTTTTGATAACATTGATCACTCTACATTGGCACCCAGCACAGCTGGTCTATCCCGAAAAATAGATTTATCTCCAGTGAAAAGAGCATACCTCCAGTGGATTGATGATAATACTGCAATAGTGTATATGGTGCTATTTAAACAAAATAATTTATCAAATTGTTTTTGTACAATGCACCTCTCAAGATTAATTAGCATAGAAGGGCATTTTTGTCACGTCATTTGTTTCAGTTTGAGGTGGCTAAGAGGATATTGTATGACTATTTCATAGCTGTGCCTGTCTTTTCTGTTGTTTTGCAGGTGGAGACCATAGGAGATGCGTACTGTGTCGCCGGTGGCTTGCATAAGGCGAGTGAGACCCACGCTGTCCAGATTGCTCTCATGGCTCTGAAAATGATGGAACTCTCAGATGAAGTCACAACCCCCACAGGAGAGGTTATTAGGGTCAGTAGATCTCGCTGCCTTCGGGTCTTGTCTTCCACTGCTGCAAGCCTGACCCTATATCACACATCCTTGAAAGAGTACTGTTGAAAAAAAGGGTTTGGTGTTTAGAGTTACGCATTTGTAGCAACAGTGCAAGGCCAGGTCAGTGTGCCTTATCAAGGGACGAATCTTCTTTGGAACCAGTTGTGACAGTAGACTGATGTTAATGTAATGTTTACAGCACTACAGTGTGCAGCATCCAGTCCTGTGGTGGGTCATCTTACCTAAAGTGCTCAAGAAAGACATCCAGCTGGTGGCATTTAAAATTCCCTATTAACAATGTGGTCAAGAGAGCCTAGATGATCGCCTTTGTAACGAGATACACAACAGATTCCACAGAAATGCTACGATTCCAAACTTGGCAGGAACAGCAGGGTCTGAAATGAACAGGCTGTTGTTACTGATAGCAGGTTCTTGTGGTATGTTGGGAAAGAAAAAGGAGTTATGATATCATTACTAATATATAATGAATAAATTGTTTCATATTAGTCATTTTTTCTACTGTGATATCAGATGGCTGGAAGCTGGATGGCTAAATGTGTTTTTGGTAACTGTTAATACAATTTATTAAAATAGCTTGGAAAGTATGTGTTCTTTGGCCAAATTGCTCCAGGCAGATTTGGTGTAAGCTTGTGAAAGTGTTTATTTTTATCTTTTTACCATAAAAAGTGAAGGACACAAAAACTGGAAGAATATCAGAAATAGCAACAAAAAATATGCCCTAAGCTGGAATGTAGTTTATCTCTATACAGTGAACACAGAGACATAATAATAATAATAATAATAATAATAATAATAATAATATATATATATATATATATATATATATATATATATATATATATATATATATATATATATATATATATATATATATATATATATATATATATATATATATATATATATATATATATATATATATATATATATATATGCTGCCCAATAATGTGATAATCAGAAAAAGAGAGAAATGGAGGAGAGGAGTGTGAGTAAAGATCTGAGCAATGTCTCATGTTTTTCTCATCAGATGCGCATTGGCATTCATTCAGGATCTGTCCTGGCTGGTGTGGTTGGTGTGAAAATGCCTCGCTACTGCCTGTTTGGTAACAATGTGACTCTTGCGAACAAATTTGAGTCCTGTAGCCAGCCACGAATGATAAACGTCAGTCCAACCACATACAGGTGTGGTGAAGTTATGAACACTGTCCCTTAAAAGCACACTAACATGCAGACTGCTTGCAGAAATACATAAATGGCTGATGATGTATTTTTAAGTGCTTGTGTTGTTATCGTTTGCATAACAATAGTTTTGTTTATTTAAAATGTGTGCATACTCGCTCCCTTACCTCTGAAATTGTACATCTTATAGGAGCTTTCTTCCATGTTAGAGTTTTGGTTGTAGTTTTCATGGCCATTTAGTAACACAATATTTCACTTTGAACTGTACTTAAGTCTGAGAGAAAAGATGTTAACACTGCATATGTCCTCTTCCTCTACAGGTTGTTGAAAGATCGTCCAGAGTTTACCTTCATACCACGAAGCAGAGAGGAGCTTCCGCCTAACTTCCCCTCCGAGATCCCTGGTGTTTGTTACTTTCTTGAGGCTTTTGATCAAAGGAGCAGCAGTGACTCGAACACAGATGGGCTGTTGGCTGGCCATTCGAGTGCTACGCTTGAGCACACATAAATATCATCAGGACAGTGAACACACAGAACACTGTGCTGACACCAGAAGTTGTGTACTTGCCACTTACATCCCATTGATACAGATATAGCAGGCATTTCAGCAATAGGACTACCTAAGATAGTCAAAAACAACTTGCTCTTTTTCACAGTGCACTATTTAATTTGCTTTGTAAGTAAATATGTAGTAATAAATAGATTAGACACTTCTTTTTATAGCACACAATTGATATAAAGCTATTGCAGTTACAGTTCCGCATCTTGGATCGTAATGGATGTGCAAATGTTCTCAAATGATAACATTTATGATTTTGATGTTTTTGTATTTTAACTGAACTATAATAAATATATGACTACTCAAATGATGGTCTTTCTTTTTACGTACATTATTTGCACCTACATACTGTAGATCAGGAGCTTAGATGGTAGAGAAAAGTTTAAAACTTTGATGGTGCACAAGCAGTGTGCTTGACTGCAAATCAGGAAGATTAAATCAGAAAAGGTAGTCTTTAGGCTCTGCTTATCATGTGAGCTATATGTATGTAACTGACATCTATAAATGAGCAGAACAGGAAGATGTAACAAATGATTCAATGAAAGATAGCGGCTGTAATCAGCATTCACAATAATGCAGACTTTCTAAATTGTAATTTGTGCCAGTTGCATTGATTTTGTTTTGGGTTGACAGTCTTTCCAGAATTCTGAATGTAATGATACTATAATAAAGGTAGGCTAATCTCACAAAATTGCCCACTAAATTCAGAATATCATTTGCAGTTTTTTCTGCTACGAATAAGACACATTGTGGGATTATTTTGCCTAGAGACCACGTATACAGAAATCACTTGTGAAAAACAGCCTGGTGAATATTAGGCTGAGATTACACAGATCATGGGACATAACATCAGTACTTCTATAAATTCTACATATCAACTCATATGGTGCTTGCAAATGGATAAATTACTTAAAATAATGTCCATTTTACAGAATATATAGCCTACATCAGAAACATCATGATGTCAATGCATGAGCACCAAACAACACATGACGTTAGTTGGCAATGTAGCTATACTTCATGTCACATGTGACCAAATTTATAGTAGCTCGTTATCTATCTATATCTATATCTATATCTATGTATATGTAGGCTCTATATCTAGTATTAGAAATCAAATAATCGAGATAATTACATAATGCATCATATCAGCACAGTCATGCAAAGATGGGGGTATGGTATGTGTAAATCTTACTGATAATGCATGCTGTATCATTGAGCATCATTTCGGCCGTGCCTGCCTTGCTCTTCTCCTAGTGGCTAGCAGTTCGACACGCCGACATTCTATTGGACACTTTTCCTGTCAATCTTACCAGAAATATTTTCAGGAATGGTGGTTTCCCACATAACAACCTCTAGTTATAGCAATAACTGTATTTAGTGCCGATAATTATTGCCGACGAGTTTCACGGGAAAAGGAACTTTGTGTTTTCTAGATCATGGTATGTACACCTATCGCTTTCATTGTGCTTTTCTCTTGTGCAGATCCTGTTTTGTGTTTGTCATAAATGCGGAAGACTAGTCTATTTTGCTTTGGTTACGTCAGTAGGCTACATAAAATAATTCTGCAGGGTGTCAGGAGAAATGCCCACCGTTTTAAGTGCTGGTTTCGTCCAACATAAGTGCAAAACGCAATGCAATGTAAACGTGTTTTAACTGATTTATCAGCGAAATGCAGCTCCACTAACGACGTGTTTGTCAGCCGATGTAGACTGATCGAGAGCCATGATTCTTCTTGCACTCGTATTCATGTTGATATACGTTCCCTAGGATCTGTTCAGATAGTTTGAAGCATTGACAAATTAAAAGAACTACAGCGTACTCATGTGATTTGTCTACAGTACGGTTTTGTCAACCACGCCTTGGAACTTCTGGTACTAAGAAATTATGGACCAGACGTCTGGGAAGATATCAAGTAAGTTCTCGTAGTCCATCTCTTAAGAAATTAAATGCTACATGCAATGATTTCCCGTGTCTTTCTTCATATTTTGCACTTTCATTTGTCGTTCTCCACTTACAACAAACTTTTTGTAAAGTGCTAATTTCAGTCACCAAATCAGTAGGCAGTCAGGTTGCCTGTACTTATATTTATTTCATAGCCTACTGTAGGCTATAGCACAGAGTCTCAGTGATTTCAGCCATAGCCTACTTGTTTCACATTACCATACTTTCAAAGGTTTGCTTAATTTTCATGCTATTAAAAGGCCTTGTAGTCTACATTGTCATGGTTAAAGTAGCACTGATGTTAGCATGGGTTATTGATCTAATTTTCACTTGACCAGTGAGGACACTTATTGTTATGATCACAGTAAAGTGCAACATCATAGAAGATTGAACATTTGCAATCAGCAGTTAATAAAACTTCAGTTACCTTTAATTATGTGATGGCATGTTAGTGAAGGTGAAACAGCTTATATTTATGCTATTTTTACAATTTGATTAAAGAACACTGGTAAACCCTAAGAACTACAGGTTTGTATAATTACATTTGCCTGCTATCTCAGTCCATAACATCCTGAACAGTAACCAATAACTAATTGTACTAAAAGCAGTCATCTGGGGTTAATTGCGGGAATAATGCTCGAGATAGTTTTGGCTCAGCAACTCTAAGTAATTTGAAAGGTCATCACTGATTTGAATTTTGTGGCCTATAGATTTATTATTACCTGCTTGGATTTCTAATTGCTCATTGGTCTGTGCACCAACTGATCATTGGTGTGCTTTAAATAGATGTGAAGGTATCATGACTGTCTACCCATTGCCACAGTCACAACCATGTATAAACAGTTAGGCTTTGTCCCTTTCCGCAACTCACAAACATTGAGGTAGTGGAGTTTATTTGACTTTTCCCAGCCTCCTGTCCCTTGGCATGACTTTCATTTCACCCTTTTAAGTCACAGCTGTTTTTATCCAAACATGTTTTTGAAGAGCCTGGTCAGTCTCACCTAACCAGAATGATTTGAACTACATGTTATCACAAGAGTTATCTTGGGCCTACAGAATGGACATGATTAATGGTGCAATTATTCACGCTGCTTCTATTTTGAGAATGTTTGGTCCTCTTTTTTCAGGTTTACATTTGTTACCTCACATTGTGATATTTGTTCAGGTGTTGTACTGGTATAAATTGTGAGGAGAGAATGTTGTAGAGTGCCAGGATAGCAAATCAAGACTGTTTTCCCAGCTTAACCCTCTTATGTCCAATACACTTTATATGTCATTGCCATAGTGTTTGGGGAAAAAATATGTTCAGATTGGCAAGTGTTGTGATATGAGTTCTGTGAACGGTGAGTGTGGGCATGTCTGCTGTGAGTTTGTTTAGTCCGGAAAAGACAACCCTCAAATACTTGCACTTCCTGCAGATATCTTGAGAGATGTTCTGATTTGTAACACTCTACAAGTGGCCCTGTAAAACCTCAAGGAGGGAGGAACAGAGAGATTTAAAATGAGCAAATAGTTATTAAGACAGTTTTGGATTTTCATCTCACCCTGCTTCATTGAAAAGGTAGCCACTGTTTCAGCTCTACTTTAGAACTTTTTTATGTGGTGTAATACCATTCCATCCATTCTAAAACCATTTTGGAGAAATATATAGGAACCTCCAGTGTCCTGTATTTTTCTGAAAAAATATAATCAACAAAGAGAGCATAATGTGTATCAATACAAGCCAATCTCAGTGATAACTAACTTGGAATGTCCATGTGATAAAAAAGTGTCAATAATTTTACTTACTTATTTCACTTAAGACAGTCCTAGGCATACCTGGACTGGTATGCATTGGCAATAGCAAAGACTTTGGCACCCGTCTCTGCTCTCTTTTGGAGATGTAGGTGGAGTAAACAATGTAAACAGTGTCCTTAGTTTAAATATCTAAGTTCTACTTAGAAATTATGTCCAGAGTTAGATGTTCAGTTATACCCTACTTATAAGCAAAGTCTAGATAAAGCTCTTAATGAATGATAGATCTAATTTACATGTTGAGGATATTTTAGACTATCAGCAGGTCAGTAGAAATAAATCAGACATGTTAATGCTTTACCTGATCCTGATATGCCCAGGAGACTTAATTCAAAGTAACACTTTCTTTACCATCCACTGCATGGTTGATGTCATAGCCCTGTTCTGCTAACGCCTGTGGCCCCTGAATGCTCTATGACATTTTTCCACATTGTCTGAATAATTGCCCTTTGATGGCAGTGCAGTGTTGTGTGCCCTGCCTTCTAAGTTGCCTCTCTCCTGTTACTACAGTGCTATCCTGCATCTAATGCTCATCAGACTCACACCGATGACTGTATTTGTGACAGGAATTATGATGCCTTTCTGGTCACCTTGCACTTGTAGCTGTGCATACTTGCTGTCAAGACTGAATAGTTATTCTCCATGGCATGACAAGACTTAAGAGGCAAGAGGAAAGAGAATGTGTGTTGTAGGCTAGGTAGTGTCCAGAAGTATCTGTTTGCTTTTCACACAACTGATGTTGTACATTTACATATGGCATGTCATAATCAATTCAATGCATTTTTTCTATGTTGCCAACACTTCGCCAGTTAAAACATTAGCACAAGTAAGGAAGTTGTTTCAGTAGTTGTTTCAGTAAGGGTGTAAACACATGGTTTTAAAAACAATTGTTTAACAAGAAGATAATGTCAGGTGCTATTGACTTGGTTCATAAGTTGCAATGAATTAAATGGTAAAAAAGGAGACTGTTGCTACAGCAGATCAGAAGAACAAAGCTGAATGCCACCTCACATCTCCTGTTTACTCTTGTAAATATGCACCAGCAATGAGATGCTAGTCAGCCTGCGGCTTGTTTGTTAGACAGGGCCAAAGTGCAGATTTGTTCTTCCATCTGTCAGAGGGATTTGTCAAAGCCCCAGATACTGTGAGGGGTGACAGACAGAAACCTTCCTTTGTTGTTTTACATGTGATACGGTCTGTGAATGCAGATGTGCCCAGAGAAAGCCTACACACAGTAGGATCCCTGGCCTGAATATATTCTCAGAGTGTAATTCACAAAGGAAGGAGTTGAGCTGAAGGTCAAACACTGCAAGAAACAGGACATCATGCTGAATTGTGACATGTGCAAGTAGAAGGTGGAAAAGAGGATAATAGAACCTTAAACAACCAACTGCTGGTCAGATAATGATGGCCTGTATTAAACCAATTTTGTGATTAGTTTACAGCCATTTGCTCTTTGTACTTATAATAATATGGTCAGGACAAACATTTAGCCAACATTGGGCAGGGAAGGAAGGGATGGATAACCTAATTAGTAATACAATAGAACAATACATAGCCAATTATAAATATATATATAGATATGATCTATTTTAAACAATGTGTCTGTTAAAAAAATGCTAGGAAAGGGAATGGGGCAATTGATGTTTTTTATAACTCTATATCACAGAAGATGACTGTGATGAAGCTTTTGCTCAGGCTAGTATCGAAGGTGGCAGGTGGGTATGATGGTCAAAATTGGAAAGAGTACAAGAGCACTTAGTAACCTCAGAGGAATCTTATGGGCTCTTTGGGAGTAAAGGGAAACATGAAATTGTGTCCACCATTACAAGCAATACAAGAGATGCTCAGTGGGAGTGCCTGAGGGCTTTATAGTTCTAAATGTTTTATTGGAACCTATAAAAAGCCTGTATGTGCTTGTATGTGACCACCTTCCTCAGTCTGTCATTGATAGATTTCTGACTCAGGTCTGACAAAACCTGGCTTGCAGACAGACTGGTAATTCTTGGCCTCTTTGACAGGAGAGAAGCTCAGCTTGATGTTGAAGGCCAGTTCCTGGTCAGAATTATTTATGAAGATGCCAAGACCTATGATCTTGTGGCTGCTGCAAGCAAGGTTCTCAGTAAGTACTGATATTTTTAAAATGCTAGTTTTGGCACGTACAATTGGTACAAAAAGTCCTCCCCCCTCTCTCATTTTTCTCTCATTCTCACAAACATACATAGCGTGGAAATAACTTATGTTTCATAACACATGACTGTGTTATTGTTGTCAATATATGCACTTTTTTTTCATGAAAATATACTTATTGGAAAGAAAAGTGTGTAATAGTAGCCAGCTGGTCACTGGCTGGTCAGCATGTGTGTTGGTAATCCTGCTTTACTAAAACTATGGCTTACTTTGCAACACTGGGCAACACTTAAGCATCATTTATTGATATCTATTAATATGTAATTGTTTTTCATTCTATTATTTTTATCTATTATTAATAGAATTGTATGTTTTATGGTCGAAGACATATTTTGAGGAGTTGTAATTTTGTCCAATGTTGTTAATCTTTTTGTTTTTCAATGTTGTTAATCTGAAATAAGGTTCAGAAACACTGTTCTCTACATCTACAGAGGTAGATGCCGGTCAGATTCTACAAATGTTTGGAAAGATGTTTTTTGAGTTCTGCCAAGAATCCGGATATGACACTATCCTACGTGTGTTGGGGTCCAATGTTCGTGAGTTCTTGCAGGTAGGAGGCTGTAGCTTTCGTTTCTTGCCATTTCAAAAAATAAATGTGAAAAGCCAATTTCCTTTCCAGGTGACCCTTACCTAGTGCCACTGACACAATATTATGAAACCTGTTTGACATGACCTCTAAATAGCAATCCCTGGCAGAAAAAAAGAACTGAAGGAACATGAAAGAACAGGAAAATCAAAATAATGTCAGGCTGACCTCTCTTTTCATGGTTGATAGAACCTAGATGCCCTGCATGACCACCTGGGCACCATTTATCCAGGAATGCGAGCCCCATCTTTCCGCTGCACTGATGGTGAGAAGGGAAACAACCTCGTCCTACACTACTACTCGGAGAGAGAAGGGTTGCAGGACATCGTCATCGGCATCATCAAGACAGTTGCTCAGCAGATCCATGGCACAGAAATCGAGATGAAGGTGACAAGCTGTTGCTCTCTCGCCCCCCCCCCCCCTTTCTCTCTCTCTCTTTCTCTCTCTTTCTCTCTCTCTCTCTCTCTCTCTCTCTCTCTCTCTCTCTCTCTCTCTCTCTCTCTCTCTCTCTCTCTCCTTCACTCATATGTCTCCCCTGTGGCCTTGTGTGTTGAATTCGAAAGGTTCTGTTGTGCTGTGCTGTGGTGTTGACCCTCACATGGGACTAATCTGAAATTGGCCTTGGATACTTATTGTGACTCACACTGTGTATTTTTAGATGAAGGCGCAAGGTCTGCATGTACATTGTGTATGTCTTTTTTTGGTAAGGCCAGAACGGAGCTATCAGATAAAGCCCAGGCTAATCAATCTGACTAATGATATAGGACCACTATGAATACATACTAATCAAGTCATTAAAACAGTAATGAATAGTTGGCCTTTGGAGGGAAAATAGGTTTATTCATTTCCACTGATGGATAAATAAGGAGTTTGAACAGTGAGCTTAATCGCACCCTCCTTGATAATATATGAACTATGAAATGGTGATTATTGAATGATCACTGGAGAAAACAAACAATATTTTGGCACATAGATATCCACAAGTAGTGTAGTGTGTGTTGTTTGTGGCTTTTTCTCTAAACACAAATACAAACTCTTCCACAGGTTAGGGGAAAATGTTTAATGCAGGATTATGACAACAGTTTCTATGAAAGATGCCACCCCCATGAAACCCTACAGGAAACTACACAGCATTCAGTTTATGTTTTTTTTTTCATTGTAAGCTTAGTACAAAATGAAAGAGATGAATTGACAGCCCCTCCAAATGTGACACCTGATTTCACAAAATGTTAGCCAGCGTTGCCATGGTGACAGCAGAGCGAAGAGACAGTTGGTTGACGTCAGCGTCATGAGCTCAGTAACCTGAGAAAAAATACTGCATTTACCAGTCTCACCACGTTTCACGCTTCAAGCCACTCAGCCCTCTGTCTGATAACATTATTTTTGAAGCTGTTATTTTGACAGTCGCAGAGTGAAATAATGAAATCAATTCACCAAACATAAAATTTGCTTTACAATCATGCCCTTGAGTACAGGTATCAGGCAGGCACAAAATGGAAATAGCTCATGGTAATATGGTGCCACAAAAAGGTACAATTACATTGAATTATAAATACAGAAATAGGCACACACAGTTATGACATCCATTCAGCTAGAACCATACATACATTAATTGTAATAATTACTGTAGCACAGTACGTGTATAGCATATACTTTGCTAATGGACTCTTTCAAATAACATTTTAAGGTTTTAGCTGTCTTTAAGTTTTTATGACCACCCCTTGTCTGAGAAGTTTCAGTCCATCCATTTGTTTATGTCTCTGTCTGTGCTTGTGTCCAGCTTTCATCAGAGTCCTTACATCTGTCATCCATCTTGTGTTTTCACAACCAGGTCATTCAGCAGAAGGGCGAGGAGTGTGACCACATCAAGTTCTTAATCGAGGAGAAAGAGTCAGAGGAAGAGGCCTTCTATGAAGACCTTGATGGATTTGAGGAGAATGGCACACAGGAGACACGGATCAGTCCCTACACTTTCTGCAAGGCTTTTCCCTTCCATTTGATGTTTGATCAGGACCTCACACTTACACAGTGTGGAAATGCTATCTTCAGAGTCCTGCCACAGGTATTCACCTCCTAAGCCATCATATGTAAATGGAACTGTTCAGATGTAATACACTCTGATGTTTTGTGTAACCTCAAAAAGAGTCCTTGCAGCATCTGCATTGGTTTTGTAAAAAGATTGGAGGTCTTTATGGTTCCAAAGTTTAACTTCAAATAGCGTAATGCATATGCATACATTCTGGGTCCATAACCTTGTAGTACAGAATTGAGTGGCACAGACTTACTGCCCTCTTAACACCTTGTTCCATATGCCTCTTACTATTACTAAATTTACTAGATTTGTCCAGTAATATGTTTTTTTATGTAACAAAAAATGACAAAATGCTAATAGTGTTGGTGATAAAATGTATAGTTGTTTGTTCCCGTTTGTTATAAGTTAAGGTTGATTAATTGTGGTCTCATCAATAATCTCATCAATAATCAGCATTTTGCTGAATGCAACAGACTTCTAAATACAACCTCAAGGATTTTTGTTAGGTGATCTAAACATAGATAGTGAGATGCATAGCCACTGTTGTGGGCAAAGCATTTACTAAGTCTTTCTCACCTCTCAGCTCCAGCCTGGTGTGTGTAACCTCTCTTCAGTCTTCTCCCTGGTGCGACCTCACATTGACTTCAGCTTCCATGGAATCCTCTCCCACATTAATACTGTGTTTGTGCTACGCAGCAAGGTAATGATGCCAAACTTCTGCACAAAAAAGACTAAACACACAATTATAAAGTAGTCACTACACATGAAACATAGTCCACAAATTAGATTGTACACAGAGAACATATTCTGTTAATAAGATACTAGATAGGAAACATAGTCTGTAAAAAACCCAGAAGCGCCCACGAACACACTGTGTTATTCTTAACAACAAAAATGTGCATTTTAGCATGAACCAGCTGACTGCAGCATTGTTGCACAGACTGGCTTACTGCAGCATTTTAGTACTGACTGCTGTGCCAAAAAGGGAAGACCTGCATTGTTCTCTTAAATTATTTTGAGTTGGCTAAGGTTTGTATTGTCTGTGGCCCTATTACCATATCCTTGAGCTGTAATATCTGCTAATATTGTGGAATACCTTGTCACGCCTTTAGTGCAACTTCTAAATGGACCTGTTCCACTAATTATTAGCACACCGTACTACTCACTGAGTTTCATTATTTGTATAGGGACTCTTGTACATTTTCAGGCAGCAAATCATTCTGCCTACAGCTGGTGTAGTAGCACTACTGCACTTTTGTCAGTTTTACTGTCATCTGACCCAATGGCCGTTTGCAAAAACACAAGTACAAGTGTGTGGGGGGATGTTAGCTGTCACACTTGCACAGCAGTGTCCTGCACTTTCTCCACATGTATTGTGGATGTGTTACTGAGGAAAGCTGTTGGTGTGACCTGGTGCAGGAAGGGCTGCTGAACGTGGAGATGGCCGAGAGTGAAGACGAGCTGACAGGCACCGAGAGCAGCTGCCTCCGGCTGAAGGGCCAAATGATCTCCCTCCCTGAGACTGAGAACATCCTCTTCCTATGCTCCCCAAGGTAAGAGTCTTTGTCTTCCTTTTTCTCACTCTCACCATCATCATATTTATTTTCACTGCTGTTAAGAGCCTCAAAGCCATCATCATAAATGTGATTTCTGTTTTATTTACTTTAATTACTTTATTTGTAGAGTTATGTGATAACAGCTAAATATCTATGAAAAGAAACCCAGTTTTTGCTGACTGGGTCTATAACTGAGCTGAAATTAAAAACTCCATACTGCTGGTTGTATATTTATAGGTAGTGTATTGATTCCTGTCTAGATTATAAAAATGTAAAGATATGTCATATGTTAAATTAATATACTAGATAAATTAATGACACCTGCTGCAAGTCCAGATTTTGGTAAAGAGAATGAAAAGGCTGTCCTACAAACAAAGTCTATCATGAACACATTAATTGAGTGCATCTGTCTGAACTGTTGTGTGGGGATTGGTTCTCGGTATATATACCTGCTGCCTTCCCCTTGACCAGAGTAGCTGCATTTCAGGGCTGACTCTGGGATTCTGTGAAATGCTAATTCCTGTGAAGGGTTCTCATTTAGAAGCTGCAGGCGCAAAGAAGCCATTCTATAACAAGATTGTGGAGTGGGCTGCCGGCTTTAGCCTCAAACAGTCAAGCACGAATGCACAGCTTGTTTCTCTGCATGGGAAAACAAAATCAGCAGAGCTAAACCCCCAGCTGGTTTTCTGCTGTATTTTTTATGGAGTTAAAGCAATCTACTCCATTGCCATACTATTTGTAAAGAAAATGTCCTGCCACGATGTTACATAAAATGTAAGGGCAGCGTAATGTAAACCATTTCCAGCTGTTGAGATGTTTTATATGGGGTTTCATGCTCATTTTTAAATAGGAAGTGACCTACTTACCAGACACATTTATCAAAATCCATAATATTTTAACCAGTGCATCACTTGTTATATAATTTGGTGGCATACGTATATATCTAATGGCCATTTGTGGCTAACCAACTTTTTACACCCCTGTTACAAATATTGATCTGCGCTTTTTTAACTAGTGTTATGAACCTTGATGACCTGACAAGGCGGGGCCTGTATTTAAGCGACATCCCTCTGCATGATGCCACCCGGGACCTGGTGCTGCTGGGGGAGCAGTTCCGTGAGGAGTACAAGCTGACTCAGGAGCTGGAGATCCTCACTGACCGTTTGCAGCACACCCTCCGTGCCCTGGAAGACGAGAAGAAGAAAACAGACAGGTCTGGTCTATGCAGCACTTGCTCAGACTCACATCCTTCTGTCCAGTTTCACTTAAAAAAGCATCCACTTGGCTAATTCAGCTTTGACAGACAGCACAGATGTTCTGTTTAGACATTCTAGCGGATATTCCATTTGCTCTGTTCCTCAGAGGGAGAGCTCTAAAGGAAAAGCAGATCGCATACACCATTTTGTTCTTGAGATTCACAGAGATTGTAAATGAACATTTTAAAGTAGTCCATTAGATCACATTTATCAAGCGCTTGTTTTTTAAGGTCTGATTGAAACTTGTGTTGCCAGTTGTGAGATAGGATGTTGAGCAGTAGAGGTAGTAACATGGACAGGATGATTCAGAAATGCTACAAACTGCATTGTTTATTTAAGGCTGGCAGTTGGAGGATGGACAACACAACGTGACATTAGACACCCTAAGTTAACTTTAAAAAAAACCTATGATATCGTTTAACGTGAAACAGACAAATTTTCACTTTAGAAGTCTGAAACACAGTCTGGAGTCAGCCACAGTACATAAATCTGTTAAGAGTCAGAATAAGTGTATTTTCTCGATAATTTATCATACAAAGAGCATTTTATTAAACACTGTTATTAGTAACAATTATAACACTGATTTAGTTTTTTTATTTAAACACAAGTACTTTTGAAAAAACTGGTCTGCCACATAGTTAGTACTTTGCAGATCAGGGCATTTTATCTAACTGGTAGCCTGCCTCTGTGTTGTAAAAGAGCAGATCCATGTATGAAATGGCCACCCCTGTTCTACCATTGCAATAATAAACTCTGTAGACACTAGCTGTTGGAGGGAAGCATGTCTGCCCCTGCAGGACATGTTTGTCTGAATTAAAGACAAGGTCAATATTCCCGCAGACCTCCTGGCTCACATACATCCAGCCAGCAAACACACACAGGTGTTTGAGAGTGCAGAGAGGGGCAGGGGGTTCCCTCTCTGAAAAGTTCATGGTGGTGGAGGAGTCTAGGCTTACGACGCTGGTTGCTGGGAGAGCTGTCACGTGTAATTGGCCTGGCTCAGTGGCAGCAGTGAAGGAAGAAGCAAAGAAAGATCTCATTAGGTTTTTTTGTCATCACCAGAAGTAGAGTTAACTGCAGGCCGTGTGTGTATGTGTGTATGGGGGGGATTCAGACATAGTACACTACAATAATTTAACTGGTGGAGAAGTGAAGAGTATATGACTATGTTAGTCAGATCATTACATTTTTGAGAACATTGCTTACCAATCATTTCAATCACATTTGTGATTAACCTTGTTTGTATACTGTATAATGTGGAAATGTATGTGGTTGCTATACTTAAAAGCCTAGGGATCAGAGAAGAAGACGTGACTGCACTATTCTCTTCTTGTCTTCTCTTATTGTTGTGGGATAAATTACCCATGACGTTTGACATGTTTCACCCATTTACAAATGCCAGCTGCCACTTCTGAAGAAGATCTTGTTATCAGCAGAGAAGTAATTGCTGTTGTGCCAGAACTCATGTAAGTAGCAGGCACAACTAGAAAAATTAAAAGCAGGGGATCTCCTCTGGAGCTGCCTTAAGTAAAGGTTTCAGAAGCACCAGAACTCCTATATTGAGGCCCTGGTAATGCTATTGCAGGAAGCAGCATCAGCTCATGTAGCCATCTAGTTTTTGTGCTGTAATGACCCTTCGTATTAAGCTGTTTTCTGATTAATTGCCTGGAGATGTGTTATGTCACCCCTTGACGAGGCTCTTCTGCATTACTTCCACCTGCTAGTCATAGGGTGTGTAGTGCAGTTGCCACAAACGCAGCTTTTTGGCTACCTGTGCGCATGCATGCGGGCATGACCATGTGTGTTTTTGTACATGTGCATGTGTTGGTGTGTATCTTCGTTGTGTGGGAACCTAGTTTACATTAGTCCTTCTGTCAGCCTCACTATAAAGGTCCAAAATAGGCTTGACTGAGATGGCTTACAATCACAACATTTCATGAATATGTAAGTCGTCCCCTCAGCAATTTTTGTGAGAACACACACTGCGCTGGCCACACAGTTTTCCCACACCTCTGGAGGCACGAGCTGCTTGATAACACACTTAGAAAGGTGCAGTGGTTGGAACTGGATGAATAGATTCACGCTTATCTGTGCAGCCAGGCCTGTTCGCCTGTGCAAGCTCTCTCTCAGCGTATAATTCACAACACCGAAATGTTATTTCCTAGGTCCGAGGCTGCAGGAAATTTCCATATAATTTATAAAGGAAGGGGAAAACACTTTCAAGTCACATTTTTGAAGCAAATGGGGTACATA
This sequence comes from Setipinna tenuifilis, assembly GCA_030347295.1. NCBI lineage: Eukaryota > Metazoa > Chordata > Actinopteri > Clupeiformes > Engraulidae > Setipinna > Setipinna tenuifilis. Next base: position 7,821,972 of record CM059265.1, read on the forward strand.
ATCATCATGACCGTCTGGTCACAGCTTTTATATGTAAATATGTCAGACAAAAAGGAGGAAAGAAGCACAAGAATAAGAGCAAAGAGGTGTTTGTGAATAATTTCAGAGCTCAGATGCAAAGATACAGCTTGATTTCTATAGCTGCACAGTGCTCTTTGTACAAACAGCAGCATACTCCAGTCCTAACCAAAACCAAGTTCTTGACAAAAGGGGAGAGGTGAGGCTGCCAGCAGTGCTGAGAAATAGCAGATAGGCTATATTTTTAAAACACTGGGTGTGAAACGTGATATATTATTCAACATCTCACGTTGAACCCCAAAGTGAGACATGGGGCGGTTACCATGACAACGGCTCTTGATACTCCCGAGTGCTGCTTTAGGAGATAAGACTCTGAGGTACATGTCCTTGGGGGCCTCGGATTTCTCCTTGAAAAAACTTCTTTTACTCATGAAAAGTTCCACAGCGGAATGTTCTGTACACAAATGTGGCTCATTTACATTTGAGGAAAATTGATTTATGTTTTAGCATCATGTTTAAATCCATAAGTGTTGGTTGCAAAATCAATGAATTAGAAGAATTAGTAGAATTAGAATGTAAATTGTTCACATAACAGAAAACATGCTGAAGAAGAACAAAACAGTAGATTAAGTATTTAAAGGATATAACTGTGTGTTTCCAAAGAATATGCAAGATGCATTGCGTATACTGTAGATGCCCATAGGATACCTTCAAACACTTGTATTCTATTTTTATACTATGTGTATTTCATTATCCACCCTATGAATATTTTCTGCAGACTGTTGTATTCTGTGCTGCCACCATCAGTGGCCAATGAGCTGCGTCACAAGAGACCAGTGCCTGCCAAGCGTTACGACAATGTCACCATCCTCTTCAGCGGTATTGTGGGATTCAATGCTTTCTGTAGCAAGCATGCCTCGGCTGAAGGAGCCATCAAAATTGTCAACTTGCTCAATGACCTGTACACGAGATTCGACATTCTTACTGACACACGGAAGAACCCCTATGTCTACAAGGTTAGAGACATTTCCTGTTATGAACATCACATTTGTATTATTTTTGTACATTTTTGTATTACTTGCTTGTTGTTTTGTCATGTATGTCAGTATGTATGTATTGCTTGTTGTGACTGCATGTGTTGTTACAATAGCTAAATCATCAACAATCTCACACCAAAACCGCACCATTTGAAAGCATAGCCCTTGAGCTTTTAGACAAGAATGCAGTTTAAGAAGCTGTGTTAACCACACTGCACAAGGCAAGAATCTCAATACTGGCTAACCAAAGAAAGTAATATTTACTCTTACCGTTCCAACAGCTAGGTGGTCTGAGAATTTTACAGACTCTGTATGGACATGGCTATCTCAGCGCAGACATGGCTGTTTAAGTGTTTTGTCATGTGGTGTATTCACTTGTCTTTAGCTCTACAGGACTCTAGCAGAAACATGCCCCAATAACTGCACTGTTAGCCAGTGGACAGATGTCTTTGGTGCCAAAACAGACATTGCCCACATGGATGTTTCCTCTTTTACTTGCAGGAGTGGGTCACGTGAGGCTCTAAAGTGTTTTTTACAAATGGTGAGGGAGAGATAGATGTAAAATTAGAAGGTCCTAAAATTAGAATGAGCTGATGTTTTTTTTTCCAAACTAAATTATTATTAGGCCTCATGTCTGGAAAAAGAAAGCAAAATGTATCTTTTAAAGCTTCATATTCAAGAGATGTAAGTAGCATTCCAGTCAATATTGTGATGTAAGTGAGCAAGTGCGTTTTCACCGCTAATACCTACATTTGCTAGCACTCAAAATGGCCTCTGACCCTGGTCTTCATTTGCCCCAAATCTGACAACACACAATGGCACCTGTACCTTTTGTTTTCTGAAATACCTTGCATAAATGTGTCTCTGGCTACCTCTGACAGGTGGAGACTGTTGGCGATAAGTATATGACAGTCAGTGGCCTGCCTGAGCCCTGCACCCACCATGCTCAGTCCATATGCCACCTAGCCCTGGACATGATGGAAATCGCTGGACAGGTGAAGGTGGATGATGAACCTGTACAGGTGAGAACTGTGCTTTCCCATTTGGTTCTCCATCCATTTAGAATTCTATGTACTATCTATGCACTTAGCTCCCTGTGTCTTAAGCATTTTCAAAATTCATGAGTTTTCGAAATTCATGAGTTTTTCGGGAGCTAGAAAAAATCAAGGCCATGCAGTGATATACAAGCAGGGTAATGTGTTTCTTTAACAAACATTTCAGTGGACTTTCAAAGCATTTAAATATTTTGTCAATGTATTAATTTTTTATACATTTTGGATACAGATGTGTCTGACCTGATGCATTTGTGGCTTAAAATAGGCTCTGAGGATATCTAACCGTCTGAGCAAGCTGTTGTAACTGTGATACTCCACAGTTCGTCATTTGTATAAACAAACTGGTTGGCTTTGTTATTGTATCAGTGACCCATGAAGATGTGGAATTGGAAAATGGGGGTTGCCTAAACTGAGAGGCCATTCATTGGTCTCATGACACACGGACATGTGCACACACACACACACACACACACACATGCGCACACACACACATGCGCACACACATGCACGCGTGCACACACACACACACAAACACACACACACACACACACACACACACACACACACACGTGAGACTATTGTTTGCAAGAAGTACAAAAGACCATACAGACTTCTAGTGTAAAAATAAACTCACATTAACTTTGTCCTGAACATCTAGTGCCTTCCCATCTTTAGAGTTTGACAGAGTTAAAACAGCACTGTGTTCTCTTGTCTCGACACAGTGCACAGAATAAAGTATCATTTATTGAAATGCCAGCATCTCTAAATGTCCTGTTTACTGTGTTTATACCCCAGAGGTTAAGGACAACATGTAAATGTGATCTTGCTTTTTCAAAGGCAGGTATGAGTAGTTTCAGGCGAGTGCCTTGCTACAGTTAACACATGGCTCTGTGTTTGTATGAACTGTTTATAAATATCATGCCACTCACAAATGGTCCTTGGGGACACAATCTGTAATATCTAAGGGCAGAGAAGCCTCCTAATAAGGATGAAAAATAACTGTCCCCAAAGATAAAATAACCAACAAAATGAAAGCAAATGTCAACATGGCACAATTTCAGATTTAACAGGGCAGGATTATAAAATGTGCTTGCAGTTCCATAACTTTATATTGTAATGTCACACTACCTAGTTCAGACTTTTAAAAAATGTCGCAAAGGCTTGTGAAGTGTTTTCAATTGTTTTTTTCATTGTACATATTTCTATTCATACCACTGGTAAGCTCAAGCTCATGTACACATGGAGACACCTTTGCTAGACTGGTGCAACTAAACATCCTGACAGTTACAGCAATTGTCTAGTGCAAAGTATTGCTGTAATTAGTCCTAATACAGCAGTTTTAACATGCATAACAACTTTCACTGAAACTAGATATCTGCAGTACCACAGGTAAATAATGACCTGAGGAATGGTTGTATTTTCTTTCCAGATAACCATAGGTATCCACACTGGAGAAGTGGTCACAGGGGTCATTGGCCAGAGGATGCCTCGTTACTGCCTCTTTGGAAACACTGTTAACCTAACAAGTCGCACTGAGACCACGGGAGAGAAGGGCAAGATTAATGTCTCTGAGTACACATACAGGTGACAATACACTTTACACTGCTGTTTTAGGATACACAGAATATTTTCTCTTGTCTCAAAGACTGAGAGGACCAGTAAAACTATTCAAATGGAAACAAATAAAATTTGTTTCTTGAAAGTACAGTATCTACCATGTAAATGGCTACATGATTTTGTTCTTTTTTACTTTTTGTAACATTTGTTATAGATGTGGGTGTTCTGTTGTGTTGCAGGTGTTTGCAGTCAGCTGAAAATGCTGACCCCCAGTTTCATCTTGAGTATAGAGGGCCAGTCACAATGAAGGGCAAAAAGGAACCAATGAAGGTGTGGTTTTTGTCCCGGAAGACCCCCGAAACAAACGTGTAGAAAACTACAGCAAGAGTCATCCTCCTTTTAAAATTCATCTTAAATTGTGTCACCTCATATTTAACTTGTTCACAATTCCGTAAAATGGAACATCGATCACACATAACTAACACAGCATATTGTGTATTTTAATGTATGTTTCATATGAACTCTGTTGTATGATTTTTTTTAGCTAAATCCATGAGTAGAAGAAGATATTTTAAAATAATGTGCTTGTCTCACCATCTCCACTAAATCTAACTTTTTGTTTTTGCTCTTTTGACTGACAACTGAATATTCTGGAGTACATGAAATTGTTATTATTTATTCTATTACTCATTACCTTTGGATGGCTGATTTTTAAATTATCTGTTTAGAGTGCCATAGAGTGGTGGATTATAGACAGGGTAAGGTAACAAAGTATTTTGGCTAGTTAAAAAGATCCAGTGCTGTTCATCTGACATTCACATTTATTTATGTACAAATTTCATAAGCTTTAATAAGCCTTCTGAAGTGTGGGCTGTATTTAATTATAGTACAACATATTTATTTTTTGTATGTATGTAATCTTTACAAACTGTGGACCATACCTATTATAATTTTTAGTATTGATAGTATACGTGAACCCACTTCAAATTTGTATTTAAGTAGATCTGTTTATAAAAGAGCACTTTGCAATTCTTTTGATTTTGCTTAATATATAACTATTGTTAGAGGACCAATCATATCAGTTGTCCTCAGTATCTTGCACATAGGCTATATTAAAAGAAAAGCTTTTGGTTTTAGTCCACCGGGTTTTTACCTCTTTATGTTGTTCAACAGTCTTACCTGCATTGCCAAATTTAACTTTTGTAATGTGACACATTCTATTTCTGTCAAATATGTGACAAAATGATTTTCATGCAAGGGAGTACGTGTAGAGCATGTATCCACAATTGGAAAATATGGGCTATATTTTTCCTCACACCCTCGTAAATGTAAATTTGTGCCACAAGCAAAGATCACAATGGACAGCAGCCATCTAAGTTACTCTTAAAATATCTATGAAGCAAAGGGAGGTGTGGTTGTGATTTTTGTAAAATTTGCTACAACACTGTGTAGTGTTCCTGATAGAAAGGTGTGCCAAGTGCCTCACTGACTATTACCTGTATATTGAACAATACCTGTCTAAAGTTATTTGGATCCACATTTCCAAGGATTGCCTTAGGCGTGAGAAATTCTGGTAATGAGGGTAGTAGAAGGTACGAGGCAGGTTATAGTTCATCCACATCTTCTAAGTCTTCATGTTTCATTTTGCTTAGTAATACTAAGAGCAATTCCTCAGACAAGATTCATTTTCCAAGCATCTCTTTAAGGTGTTCAAAATGTTGAAAGTGTTCTGTTTCTGTGAAAAATAAACACCACTAAAGCAATCTGAAGTATTTCTTTTCATTTTTACCAAATCTGTGCTTTGCACCTATAAAGGCCATTCCTTGTTATTTACCTACGTCTTTTAATATAACATATACATTGCAGTGATTTTATGGCATGCTTTTATGCATCTTTGCATGACATATGTTGGGGTGCCAGGAACTCCTTTAGGCATTAATTTACTGGAAGGCCTACTACGTGGACAATTCAATTTGATGGTCACAAAATCCTTAATCATGGAAATAGTCTTTTGTAATAACCCTCGATTAAAATAAATCTGTAAATACTGATGATGATGTTGGCTATGAACTGAATTAAGACAGGGATACTGGTCTATCAACTAACAATGTCAAAGACAGCCACCTAGTGGCGTAATCTTAAAATGCCATATTTCACAAATTAATGTTAAATCTTTATGGTTGACTATACATGCAAAAATACTACTGGTTGTCTTGGTCGTGTAATATTGTTTGGTGTGGGAAATAAATACTCATTCAGTAGTATAGTAAAACGTGAAATATTAAACCACTAGAGAGATAAACTGTTTGTTGTTATCTGAAACAACTGCAGAGATATGATGTTGAGCGGACATAATTCTGTTAGGGATTGACCTGCTGTGAAGCCTGGAGTCCCATAGTTAAGATTCAGATCCGTAGAGCTCTAAACATTGTACACATAAGTTGAATTGTCTATGAATATATGCTCACAATGCAAATAAACTATATTTTTGTAGCTACTGTATAAACCCAGTGGAATACATTTTAAAAAGAGCAAAAATACAAAAGGTATAAAAGAGAATCATGGTAGTCTTGCAGACATAGTTCTGCAGCTTCAATGTTAACAGGTGTAGACCATGCCGTGCTATGCTGCTGGTGTTTCTGACTCCTGGATGTCTAAGAATGCATGGCCTTAACGCTGCCATGCAGACTACACTCAAAGCAGAACATTTAATTTGTATTTTTATATAAATAAAGATGATGATTACTTGTATTATTATTGTTGGTGTTGTAGATGCTGTTGTAATGCTTTTGTGGTTAAATTGATTGTTCATCTCTATGTTTTTTACAGCTATTTCTTACAGTTGCCCCCTGACAGCTATAGGAGACTGTGCAAGGATCTACAACTTGTAAACTACAAAGGTCTCTTTTATTGAGCGGTCAAACTACTAGGGTTGAAGTCGAAATGGAACATCAGTATCATCATGTAATCAAGATTTCAAGAGTCCCTCTATTCAAGGTCACTAATGTGCTCATGCACAACTTGTGCTGATAAGTCTTATCAGCACATCTTGAAAGTCCACTCTGACCATTACCAATCATGATTTTATGTCTCTCTGATGAGAGCGCCTCGGTTGGCCAAGAACAGACATCCAATGGATATGGGCTTGAGTTACAACTCTGGGTGTGAGCGCAGAGATCTGACACATGGTTATTATTTGCAGAATAGTCATATAAAGTACATCTGTGAGAAGTATGCACTGGTGCAGGAAGACCACATTACACCTGTGAAGAAAATGTCTATTTTGTGTTCATTAGTTAGCCAAAACAGATTTTCTATGATCTGCTGCTTTTACTTGCTGAGTTATCTGATCACTAATTGTAAGGTTGCCTGTTTGATTGAAACAATTGTGTTACATTTGTGTTTTATGTCTGTGGTATGAAGAATAATGAATTAAACCACAAACATTGATTGTGGCATGTCCTGCAGGCTACACCCTTATGCAAATTCATTGAAACAAGTCAAAAAACGAAACACTTACATTTAAAGTTTTAGTACTCTACATTAAATTACAACTTAAAATCACTTAAAATAAATTGATTTAACAATGACCTGTGAAAAAATAAGACACATGATGAAACCCGTTTGCCTGTAATTTAGAAAAAGCGCATTTTGTTTCAGTTAATTTGCTCAAGGGTTTAAACTACATCTATGTTTTAATGTACCGGTATTTGTTTGTTTATTGAAGAACATTGTCATGGGTGTGTTGAACACACATCATGCCGTTAAAGTATTTAGCAGATCTGTATGAGCGCATGACCTTTCTCCTGTTTTAAGGTTGAAGCCACGCAGATCAACATCCTCTTCACATTACAGAACAATTACTTGGCAACATGCCCTGTGAAAGAAAAGTTTAAGTGGCTCTGACAGTCTATTTCTGCAGCAGGATGTGGAAACCATGTGCTGATCTGACACCGAGCACCTATGGTACAGTTTCTCCACCTCTGTCACTGAACTTCAGGCTGACTTCTGACAATAGGTTTACGTGCATTGCATGTCTTTTTAACCGCATCTTACTTTTGAAGATAGTTCCTTAATCATCTTTAAAGTATGTCTAACAATGACATCCGTGCCAGCTCTTTCATATCACCGGACACGTTTCCATTTTCTCTACGTCGATTGCATCATGATTACGTTATCATTTCATTGATGTTGGTGATTGCCGGTTTACTATTTAATGATGGTGAATTTAAGTGAGTGAGTGGGATTGTAATTGTGATTGTGATTGCCACCCACCCCATAAAATAATCACGGGACCATCCTGAATGTGACATAACCTCATTGTGTGATTAATCAACGCAGGACACGTTTGTCCTCATGTTGTCCTTCATCGCTTTTATCGCTTACTTGATCAAAGTAATACATCATCAAGTAAAACTTATAGGTGCAAGTAGAATTATTGCTAAGATTAGACTGACCCAATTCAAAGTTAGTGGTGCTGAGCAAAGCTCTGCATGCTGCTTGAAATTGATGCTGTCAGTGATACTGAAGAGCGAACAGAAGTCCTCACTACCTCACTTCCCCATTAGCAAATGGGCCAACCAGGCACAGGAGGCCAGAGGGCAACGGGGGTAGAGCTGGGGTCCTGAAAGTGAAACCATGTACAGGTTAGCTCAACTGATCAAATTTTCAACACCATATATTCAAACAATAGTGCAACACCAAAGCAGGCCTTCCTATAATACCATGTAGTGCTACCTGAAATTGCATTAAAATGGCTTGTTGCATGGGTAGCATTTTCTGAATTCATAATACAGCCCAGACACAAACCTACTGCCTGAGTTACCGTTAATTAAGCTTGACAATAATCAGCATTAGTCATCTCTGCCAAGTCCATAGATATTTTAACTCATTGTTTTAATTATTCAGTGCTGCTCAGTGTTGACATATGTAGACCTGTACCAAATTGTAAAGTGTGTGTGTGTGTGTGTTTGTGTGTGTGTTTTATTGTCATGTCCCCAACTGTGTGTGTGTGTGTGTGTGTGTGTGTGTGTGTGTGTGTGTGTGTGTGTGTGTGTGTTTGTGTGTGTGTGGGAGTTGTCGGTGAGAAATGAATGGCAAACATTCATTCTTTGAGCTCCATACAAGTCAGCATTTGTTTCCGACAGTCGACCAATTAAACTATTCCATCCACAAACTGTAACAGCGGCAACACCACTGCATGCTGGGGCATGACACAGCCTTGAGCAGATTTATTCAATGTGAGCTTTAAACGTACACATCAGCAAAACGATAAAGAGGGAGATAAGGAAGTGGACTCACTGCGGGAAGAGTTTAAAAGGGACGGCTCCGCATTAAGCCAAGACACTTCCAGAGCACACACACACACACACACAACAGGAACACTCACACCACCACCTGTGCTGCACAGACCCCAAACATGAGTTTCAACGGCACCTGGAAAGTAGACCGCAACGACAACTATGAGAAGTTCATGGAACAGCTGGGTATGGACTTGGTCTCTTTGGACATTTTTATGGGACAAAATTTCAGTAGTACATTTTTTTTTGCCTGGAATCTGGGATTGGGATTTTTCATTGATTAAAAAATAACTATTTAACCAATGCAAGTGCAAGACATTTTGCAAAACCTTTTGTTGACATATTACCAACAAGGATTTTGAGATGCATTATTCTAATCCTTACTAGGATTTCTTCTAAATCCTAATTTCATATGCATTCGTCTGTTTGTTACAAAGTTGTCATGACATACAGCATAATAGCAATAGCCTGATTTACAAAGAAAATGCTTGTTTAAGGCAAGTCATGTAGGCAAGAACACACATGACAAGACAAGTCTTCATTTCTGGGAATTGTACTCATTGAGGTGTGACAGTGTTGCATTTATTACTCAAACCTTTGCCAGTTCCTGAAAGCAGTTAGGCAACATGGCTGTTGCATGCTGTTAACAGCACCTGCATTGTTGAATCAACAGGCATTAATATGGTCAAGAGGAAGCTGGCTGCCCACGACAATCTGAAGATCACCATTGAGCAGACTGGAGACAAGCTCAAAGTGAAGGAGAGCAGCAACTTCAGGACACTGGACCTTGATATCACATTTGGACAACCCTTCGAATATTCCCTGGCCGACGGGACAGAGCTCTCTGTAAGCATTACCTAGGATGGTCTCTGGTTCACAATCATTCACATGCACAATTCTTTACACACATCTTTCAGGTCAGTGTACTTTTGTGGATAAGTGTATGGTGCAGCAACAACAATGTGCAGCTGCAACTCATGTAATATGAAGGCGTCTAGGGAATGGCAGTTATTAATGTGGCCTATTGTAAAGGCCCAACCCAGTCGTACACACCGTAAGCAAACACTCTAATTACCTGCCCTGAGTTAGAGTCACTGCTTGCAGAACTACACTTAACAGAGTGTAGTGCAGGTCTAATCACAGAAATGTGTGTTGTAGGGATCATGGTTCTCAGAGGGAGACACGATGATGGGCACATTTACTAGGAAAGACAATGGCAAAGTACTCACAACGACAAGGACTATTGTTGATGGCGAGTTGGTTCAGGTGAGTCAGTAGAAATGAAATAACTCATTTGCCTAACTGAATTTGATTTTATTGCTTTGCTTTGATTTAACAAAGTTATAATTTATTCCTGCTGTAGAATATATCTGATTTTTGAGAGATATGTGACAAACATTTCATCTTTTTTGTAGAGCTACAACTACGACGGTGTGGATGCAAAGAGGATCTTCAAGAGAAGTTAAAAGAAATCTCATTTCATCCTGGTATCTGTCAGATGCTGACAAGAACACAGCAGCCCGCCCTTGGATTGTGTGACACAGAGTGGCAAGGGGAGAACCATTTGAAAAAGACTGCCATGCTCAATGATAGCTGAGATACTCTTTTACTTTTATGCCATGTTTTCAGATATACTTTATTCAGTTATGCACTGTTCACAGCACACACAACATAAAACCAACCATTCGTTTTTGATATGAAATAACGTGTTATTGGTTGAGTTAGTGTGTTTTTGATATTAAATGGAATAAATGGAAATAAGTGGCCTTCTGTTTCATTGTCATATGCTTATCTTGCATGCACACATAGCACGTGAGTGCACGAGAGTGCACAGGAATTTCTATCCAAAACCACACATCTAAAACAATAGTGCTATTGTAATCTTTTTTATGGCAGTCAGCAGTAACTGTTCCCCATTATATGATTCCATGTCCTTTTCACAACTTTCATAAGTGTTACGAACTTATGCAGCTTGCATCTTTTTTTGTGAACATGAAATGAGATTGACATGACATGATATAAAAATGAATAGAGAGTAAATATAAAAGACAATAGGAAAAAGGCATCATGTTTGAATGAAGTTTATTAAACAAAGAATAAAAATAAATGCATAGGCATCTCCAAAAATATATAAGTGGACATCATTTTACAACATTGTTCATGAGTCATGAATCATATCTATTCATGAAAAAACTTGAAAAGGCACTCCATAAATAAACATCTGACAAGTATGTACAAACTCCACATGGAAAGAAGATACAACAAAACGGTAAAGCTTGAGGGATCAAACAATATTTAGACTCATCTTTTAGACAAGCCTGATGCAAGGGTATTTCATACGTTATTTGTACCACGTCAGTTAAAGCATAGAAATTGGCCAACCATGTTAGCAAGCAAAGAGAAGAGTATAGGTGCAAGAAGTAAAGGTGCATACTGACATCTGGTGGATGTCTGAGGAAACGACTCCACACCAGAGTGGAACAGAGGAGGGCTCATTCAGCTTCCACTACATTTATGGCTTACATAGATTCATTATATGTACACAATAACCAGGTTTATGATTTGGCAATGTTCCTTTTATTTGAGGTTTTAGGATCTATTTCCCACAAGTTTTCTTTGGCATCCATCTCAAGATTTCCCATCCATATAAGACCCTAGAGAGAAAAAAGAAAGATACACACGTGTATAGGCGAAGTGAAAGTGAAATTGCTTCAGTTCTTAAAGAATCTGCTTGAGTGAAACTGAATGAAAAATATCCTTGATGTTTGTCGTCTTCATAAATTTAGCTGCCACATTATTTGGACTTTGAACTAACAAGACCACTTACCAATACTGCAACATCACAAAAAGCCATGCTCATCCAGTCCTTTTGGAGTCACTGGGTTCCATTTTGCTGTGGGCTTACTGCTTGCATAGCCTAAAATTGTAAGACATGGCCAAGTCAGAACAGTGCAATATCTGTGTCTGTGCCAGAATGGAGCCATTAATACTACATTGCAATTCACTACAAAAGCAACAAGCTTCTAAAGTCAGGACAAGATATAGTCTGAGGAGCAGCCAAATTGTCCAGATCCTCTGAGTTTAGGATTTAGGGGTAAGGACTTGAAGAGGGTGCCTTCCTCCATGTGAGGATGCTGGGGTACTAGGCCTCTGATGGTCAGCTAAGAATACACAGAATACATCTACAGGCTCTCCTCAGGGTACAGGTCTGGTGTGCTGTGAGTGGTGGCAGCTCTAACCCAGGTCAGCTCTGCTCCTGCCGTGCTCCGAGGCGCCCTGCATCTCGCTGGGGTGTCCGCCATCCCGGTGTGGCTCTCCTCCTCTCCCCACAGGCCTAGGCTCAGCCACAGACAGCAGCAGGGGCCTCTGGTGGTGGTACTTCAGCCGGTATGTGTCTGTCATGCAGTTGTCCACCGAGAAATATGTCGTCAGCGCCACGCCTGGACCCTGTGGACCACCGCCACCTGAACTGCTGCTGCTGCTGCGATCTGAGCCACGGCCCCTCTCCTCCCCCTCGCCCACACCACCGTCGCTGCGCTCCTGGTCAGAGCCTGACTTGGAGCTCACGTCTGAGGAGGGTGTGCGGGCGCCACCAGGCTCGGACCTCCAGTGGGAAGTGGAGGCAGAGACGGAGGTGGAAGCACTGCGGGTCGATGGCCGTGGGCTAGTCTGAGAAGGTTCCTGGAGCAGGCGTGGTCGAAAAGGAGGCGTGCGCCCATCCCCCGGGCGGGCAGCACCCACTGCCTGCTTGGCACGGGTTGGGGTTGTCACCAACGGAGACTCCTGACGGGGGGATGAGAGCTGAGTGGCAGGGGTGCGGGGAGGACGGGGGGATTCAGCTGGAGCTGTCTCACTTGTGCTGGAGCGGTATGCACTGTCCTCCTGCTCTGACAGCGGGTTGGTTAGGTCATCAGAGCTGTTGCACTCAGAACTGCTAACTTTACCCAGGTGTCTAGGTGGTGGGCTGTCTGAACGTCGGCCCCGCAGGGATAAATCCTCCTGTTCATGCTTAGAGTTGGAGGGCATGGGATCCCTTTCTGATGTACTACCTTTCTTAGAGCTGCTGGATGAATATCTGAGCTTCCTTCTGCAAGAAAGAAATGAGAAAAGAAGTTAAAGAACTGCACCATCCTCTTACGCCCACATGTATGTAAGGTCTTAAGAGTCACAGATTTAGTATCACAGTGTGGAACTGATAGGCTTCCAAGGTTCCATGCACTACCTGGAACTGGGACTGCATTTCACCAGATGATCTGAATTCTTTCCCTGAGATTTCAGCAGATGTTTACCTGTGAGAGGTAACATTTAATACATATATTAAAAATATTTTTCACAGATTACCAAATGCCACAATTTTAGCTGCTTTTGCCTTTGTAATATATTGTGTAGTTTTTGTGCCCTCAATCTGAGCCACTGTGTCATCCATCTCAAATTTTTATGTGCGATGATACAGCCTCCATTTTGAAATGTGTCTATTATTGTAATTTCTACATGTGACCATTGGAGGGCAGTAGAGGGATTGAGATGGAAGTACCAAACCCAAGAGGAGGAGGAGGGAAGAGGCAGCCACCCAGCCCAGTTCACCAAGTGGCTGCATGCATGCTAAATCCCTTCACTGTATAAATAGAAAAGTTATTTTCCCTTTCCTGTTGACCTAGAGGTCCACACAAGGATAAAAGCCAAGACAGATGATCAGAAACTTTAGCTCCTGGGTTGTCATAGGCCTGGAGAATGTTGGCCTACATTCCACCTAAAGTGAAGGCCAAGTGGAGAAAAGGCTGCAAGCTAAGGTAATATGAGGTATTTACAAATTTAAATGGTTCATTTGTAATACTACTGCTACTACTAACAATAATAGTAATGGGATCATTACAGGATTTCAATCTTTTACCAACAAATGAAATAGCAAAATTATTTCTGACCAATCCTTCTTACTCATACTCACTGTGACTGCATGCACCCCACCTGATTTCCAGTGTATTCCTTTTAAAACACTTCCTACGAAACTGATTCTATATGGTGTATACTTCTCAGAAACCTTGTTGGCTTAAATAGCAAATGCAGATTACACAGCAGAGCTAGCTGGGCTTTGTGTGTGGTGAGCTCACTGCTCCACTAAATCACGACAGACATGACAGAGATCTGTTTCCCAGTGGCCCCTCTTCTCCTGCCTCACTGGAACATAATCTTTCACTATGTAGTATGGGGATAAAATGGCCTGGACTTATAATAAGCTTTCAACCCTTTTCCTTAAAAAGTATGCAAGCAAGAGTACGCACGCATTCTGTAGTCTGAAGAATTTAAATTGACAGAAAAACCTGTAGGTAGCACAATATTCCATTGTGTACTATAGTAAGACACCTACTCTCACAAGATCCTCGTCACATTTGGCCCTTACCTACATGTGAAGTGGTAGCCCTGGTTAAACCTGGTTTAGATCTCAATCTCATAACAGTGTTGTCAAACAGTTAATGGAAACACCTAACCCACTGAGACCTGCACATGTCTGACAGGCCAAGTAATTAGCCACCCAACTGTAGTGTCATAGCAGCACACGTAAAGGTGTCAGTCAGGTTACTAAACACAAACAGGATGAGACCTGTGGCTCAGAGCCTCGTAGAACTGCTCAGCACAGCGCGCTGACTCAGATTGGCCAAGGACTTACTATGGTATAGTGGAGAGCGGGTTGGGTCATTCTTCACCTCACCTCTGTTGTGGTGAACCTGGCCCCTGGGACACACAGACAAGTAGCAGTTTTCTTAGCAAATTCATGCATCTATATCTGGTAATATGCCTGTCAATTAATTAACAGTCATTAGCCATTATTCTCTGTGTATTTGAACAATAATCAGGGCCGCTACCTGTGCTGATCTAAGGATGCCTCCATGCTACCCAGAGTGCCTACCTGAGCAGAGGTGCATCCTGTGCCAACTTCAGCTCCTTCCCAGTTAAGTTCTCCACGCCTGGCGAGTCTGGGTTGGTGGAGCCACTGCTCAGCCGGTCGCTGCTCTCGTAGCCTGACTCAGTGCGCTGGATGGTCCAGTTGTCAGCACGCAGGGGCGCGATGGCACCCCCCTTCGAGCGGGCAGCGCGATGCTGAGAGTCCTGAGAGCTGCGGCTCTCACTATCGTGACGGCCTTCGTCCTCGTAAATGGTCATCAGACCTTTCTGCTTGCGCTCTGAGAGCGGCGCCCTCTGCTGGTTCAGGGAGCGAGCGCAGCGCGGGCTGTCCTGCTGCCGTCGCTCCAGCTCACTCAGCACACTGTCCACATTCAGGACCTCGCGCACCGGTCGCCAGGACGAAGAACGTGATTTGCCCCCTCCTCCTCCACTGCTACCTCCACCACTGCCTCCTCCCCCTCCACTGCGCTCCTGCTGCTGGTCCGTCTCGCGGGTCTCCTGTCGGCGAGTGGTACCCCCAGTGGAGGTGGGGTATGGGTGAAGTTGGGGCTCCTGTGGTGAACGCTGCAAGTGGGGGGAGGGCCGGTCCTGCCGCACGGAGCCTCTGCCTTGAGAGGAGCGCATCCGCTGGTCTGGCTGAGATCGCAAACCATTCTCTGGGGGTGATGTGGCTCTAGGATATGTCATGTCTGATAGGGGACAAAAAACATCACTTTTAAGGTACTTACACACATATCATCATAAATACATTGGCCTAAGTATACAATTTCCTTTTAAGTATGCTTACTCTTGCTGATAGATCAAATGACCATTCTTTTACCTGACTTTTTTGTGATCCCATTCTGGTGCAACTGCCACAGTTCCAATACAACACATGAGTACATGTCAAAAACTGAGGTAGTTTTCTGCATAGTGTATAAGCGGAGGCGAACATGCCGATCGGCGTGCCCACCAAACCAATAGATCCCCCAGTGAATGGGCAAAGTGCAGCAGAACACGCTTTACTTTAAATACAAAGGCAAAGCGCTCTTTCATTGGTCTGTTTCTGCCTTGTGCTCACTCATGCTTTGAAGGCAGATGGTGCTCTTGGCTTCTGGAGATGTGCCAGTGCTGTATTTCCTGCATTTCCTGACTACCAGTCGCCCTTACTTTGCCCTTCTGTTAAAGCCAGTGCCCTCTTTTCCCTAAAACGCAAATAAAGGGATGAAATGAAATTGTGACACATCCTGAATCGCCCACTTGCATGAGAGAGTATAAGCCACCAAGCTGTGCAAGCTACACAATACAACATCAAGTGCCTTTAGGGAATGGAAATGGTTTTGTTAAGGAGGATGCCAAAACTCACATAAAATTATTTTGTTTTTGGCTAAGAACCCATTTGTTTAGACATATAAGTGTTATACTTTGCATTTCTATGATGGATGAACTAGTATAAGTATTAATAGGAGTTGGAATAATGCCTAAAGACATTTCATGAAGTGAAAAAGTTGTTCATAAAGAGTGCACATGAAAACAAAAACAAAAGAGTTTCAACAATTTCCATGGCCAACACGTTGTGGAGGCTTTTCATCTTTTGGCCGTAGGCATTATATAATACTGGCGTTCTTTTTTCCTTACTTTTAAATGAGGTCCAAACAAACTGTTTACGAACCCTCTGTAAACTGTGGAGCTGCCTCTGGCTGTGCAAAATTATGCTATTTTTATTTAAGGCTCCTCATACAGTATGGACAGACTAGGTGCATTTGAAGTTTAGGTCAAAACAAAACTAACAAAAAACAACCTACCACCTAAATTTTCCAAAACCGATTATTTTACGCACTACACTGCAGACATGATTAAACAAGATCACAATTTGCATGAACATTTCTGGGAAAGCTGGAAATTGACCAATGGAAAAATGATTAGATTTTGGTGGTGATCCGGATCACTAACCGGATGCAGGATTTTTTTATTGGGAGGTAGGGCATGTCTTGGCGGAGGTCTGCGCTCTCTAATGCTTTCTAATGCTGCGCTCTCTAATGCTAGTTTCATGTAGTGTTCCAAAAGGACATATTCAAGCCACTCTCACACTGTTTAATTGTGCACTGTTATATCAAGGGTTACCAAATCAATTATCCACTTTCACCTAATCTCAGCATCAACAGATTTGCCCAAATCTGAATATGCAGATATTATCCTTTTCATTTAGACACTGGGCAACATAAAAAACACCCTAACAATATGGCTGCCTATGCTAATGGTTGTACAGCAGTACATGATCAGTACAGTTTCTCAGCAGACGGTCTGGAAATCTGGCCTTACCTCGGTGTTGCAGAGAGTCAGGCCTACGGTGGGCCCTCTCACCCTCCTTCTTCTGCAGGTCCCCTACTCTGGGGAACGTCTCTCTGGAAGATTCGCGGAACACACCTGGACTACCTGGAGCAGCTTTGACTAAGCAGCCATAAAAGGAAGAAATATGGAGACTTGGATTATAGACAAATCACTGATTCTTATACAAAACTGTGCTTTATCGTAGGATAAAACAGGCACACAATCATAACATATAAATTAACAGTTTATATGTTATATACATATTACTGTTGTCATAACAACATACTGAGTTCGTATTATAACCACCTTATGGATTTGAAATAATTACATATAAAAAATAATAGGATTAGCTGTTTTAAGTTGCTTACATCTGCTGTAGCCTGAGTTAGGTGCTGAGTGCGGTGTGGACTTGTGTGAGCTCTGTCCAGAGCGTACAGGGGCACTGTCCCTCACTCCGTCAAGCTTCTTTGACCCTGAATGAGAACCATCAGTCACTGTAGAACAACACAAATGAACACCAGTGTGAGATAACATAATTACATTTGCAGCACATCCTTTACAATATGACAGGCACCAAATTTAGGTAAAAACTATGTATTTGTAACACATGTAATGTAATGTTCTGATGTATTATTATTATTATTATTGTAATTATTATTATTACTATTATTATTATTATTATTATGATTATGATTATGATTATTATTATTATTGTTGTTGTTGTTGTTATTCCTATTCCTATTCCTATTATTATTATTATTATTATTATTATTATTATTATTCTTTAACAGGCAGTTAACAGACAGTTTTATCCAGACAGCTGGCTATATTAACCTGATGTGCAAGCAACATATTCAGTACAGAGGATACATTTCATAGTAGTATGATATCCCAACACTGAGAAGTGCAGTGGTGTGGTGTACAGTGTGTTGAGTCACTGTGTACGTGTGTGATTAGTTCTGTTCTGGAATCTGTTAAGTCAGTGAGCTTGTGTTGTGTGTTGTGCTGAGTTATATGGGCCAGCTGTGACACTGGCCCAGATGCTGAGCACTGGAGGCCAGGACAAGCTCTGGAAGCCTGAGGGGGATTACACCAAAGGGATGAGGGGCAAAATGATTGTGCGGCATTATCCATCAGAGAAATGATCTGTAGTAATCCAATCCATCACAGTCCCCTCGGCAGACGGAGAGAGGTGTGTCCCCCACAAACAGTCATCTCTCACAACAGAGCTCCGGGAGAAGCTCGCAAAGGTGAAACTCGCAATGCTGAGATCAGCACTTTCCCAGAAACTATGTTAGAGTGACACAATGATTATAGCCCAATGACTGCTCGAGAAGAGCAGACGGCTGCACTTTTTAGCATTAGGATTGTGGACTGTAGCCAACATCAAACTTACTCTATGGCAAAAAGGAGTTTATTACTAAATCATAGTTATGGTATGATTTGTGACCAGTTTTCTTACATTGATTTGATCCTTAAAAGGTACATCAAAAAACATGTCTCTGTCGAACCAAGCATCCCAACTTGGTGGGACCATTGTTTTTTATTTAGAGGGCACTTAAGGACAGTGAGAGGGTCGAAAATTCCATAAAACATTGGCATCCAACATACCCATTACAGTATTTCCAAATGGCCAACACTGTTGCTCTCAGCAAAAGCACTGCCAAGTGAACGCAAAAGCACTTTACGAAAAAAAAAACACGATGCTCAGCAAACCATGACTAACAAACTGGCAGCCACTTCAAACCACATACTCCTTGCAGGCACTTCAGGACAGCACTGAGCTTTAAGCCCATCCATGCACCTTTTAAAGGTCAGTTAACCACTAAGAACAAACACAGGTTCAATACAGTTGGAGCCCCATCACAAAATAACAGTATGCTGTTGTGAATGTAGAGATGCCGCCAGCACTACTTACAGGGATTCATGTGGTAATAACGATTGAGTCCCATTCCACTAGAGCCATGTGCATAGGATACTTGAGAAAAAATATCCATGTAAATCCATGTGGTTGAGCAACACTAACCGAAACTGAGCTGAAGATAAATATGTAGGTAATGTCCAGCGTTGGTCACCCCAGCAGCCAACAAGCAGGGATTACAGTGCAGAGCAAGGAACAGAGTGAGAGAGTGGAGGATAGAGCAGGGGAGAGTGAAAGGAAGAGAGTGAGGAGGAGAGAAAAAAAGAGGAAAGGAGAAAGAGAGGAGCGTGGGTGGTAATCTCCATGCGACAGCAGAGTGTCTGTCCTCATCTGAGTTCAGGCCTGTATGTGGACTCTCTGTAGCGCTCCGACTCTCACTGAGGGATTTGTGCCCAAAGCCAGAGTGTTTGTAACATACAGATACACGCTATGACGATGGCAGACTTTTGATGCTTTTATATAACTCTGTCATTCTGCAAAGATGTTCCGCTTTTGTGCAATTCCTTGCACACAATATCTGGAAAGCCTTTGTTGTTCCCGAGAATTGGTTTTTAGGCAAGGTCAGAGTTTAAACAAGTTAACAGTAGATATTAATAAAATGGTACCTGGTGTGTTGACTAAAATAGCTCCTCTGCTGCAACAGGGTCTTTAAAGACTATTTCTGGCACACAGGGACAAAGGAGGTGGATGATGTGACTGTCTGCCTGTGTTGTCTCAAGTCTTTTCTTGATATGTGGTATTTATGGCAACCGGAGATGGAAATTTCAGAGAAATCATTGCAATGTACTAACTTTATTCATATCACTGTTAAAATGACTAAAGTTACAAGACAAGCACGGCCTTGTTGTTGCTATTGTTTTTGTTCTTGTGGATTCCAATTAATTTGACTTCAAGTAAAGGCACACTCACCTGAAACTTCCCCGTTGATGGGAGACTTAAAGCGGGACCACATGGTGGTCTGTCTAGGGGCGTCCTCGTTTGAGATGGCACTCCCATCTGGGTTGGCATAGAACAGCAGGAGAGGCTGGAAGTGGCCACGCATGCATTTGGAAGCTACATCTTTCCACTTTGATCCAATCTGACAACAGAAGTCATCATGTAAATACTTAAATGCAAAAACATCATCTTAGTGACAGCAACAGGAAGGATTACTATTGTTGTTAGTTTTCTAACTACGGGCTCTAGAAGGCTACAATAAATCATCCATGTACAAGTCCTATTACTGGTGGTATTCATCCCCTTTAAGTCATACAACCTGAAATAAAAACAATATCTCTCCACTGCCAAAAGGTAATCTTTTTAATTTACAGCAGTCAGGCTGCAATGTCTTATATATTATGCTTAAATAAAGGTAAATTGTTTAATGCATTGAAGTAATCTGTTCCTCAACAGGACCCCCAAACGAGTATGTATATATTGTATAAAAGCTGTCATCAGTACAAGCAAAAGACAAATTATAGAGCTATAATATATAGTGAAGATAGGTGTTTTGATTATTACAGACCTCTTTTACTGTTGCATCATCAAAAAAAACCCATTTGGAAGACTTGCTGTGATAGGCAAAGGCAGAGTAGTGGCGACTAGAGTAGCATATCATTCCCACCAGGTGAAGGTCACACCTTTTTGCATTCTCATCAGTGACCCGGTAGAAAAGCTGAGCCATGGGGTGTAGAAGAAAAGAGATAGAAAAAGCTGTTTGCTGTTTGATGATGTGAAAACTGCAGTCTGTTTGCTATTTTCCATGCACTGCTTTACATAGTTCACTCCGTAACTCTACAATATAAAATACCAACAATTCACTGACAGCACCAATGCCAATGACAGACTGGTGTGTGTTGGTTCTGCTCTGTATGAGAGTGGTATGTAGTTTGTGATGTGAAGGTCAGCCAGCATGACCCTTACCCCCGAGAGGTTTAGTTGTGGACCTAGTGACCTGATGACATCTTCTGTGAGGTCGGACTGCTCGGAATCCCATACAAATCCAATGGTGACTATTTCTGGGCAATTCATGAGCACACGGCGAATCTTAATACTTTGGCCACAGTTGCTCTATGAACAGAGATTCACTCCTGTCAGTAATCCAGACAATTTATCAATATCCAAATACAAACCAAAATGTTACTTGAAGGCTTACGATCTGTGTATCATCATATCACTTCATATCACCATAACCAGATTTGTATAGAAACGTCAACTAAATAATAATAGTTTGATTAATGATATTCGATGCTTAGCATCAGTGACATAGCCTTAGTAAAATTCCTCGTAAAGGAGTTGGAGAAAGATACTAAATTATTTTTTGTGCATCATACAGGACATCATACAGGTATATGCCTGCCTGTTTGTTCTTTGTCCTTTTTTCAAATTTCTCATCTTAAATTAGAAACATTGATATGGTATAGGGAAGCTTCTTAAATATCATGTATGGTGACTGTCTTTTAAATGAGATAAATGTTCTTTAACTACTTTAAACATGATGAAAAATACATAAATAATTCTGATATAAAAATGAACAACACATCGTAAATAAGACCGTCTTCAATCTTCCTTATACTTTTTGTGATTTAAGACCATATTTAAAAAAAACATCAAATACAATAAAAGCTAATTCATCATTAGTCAACATAACACTGCCATACAGTAAAGCATTACTTAGAAAGAAAGACTTGGATAGATGACAGTAATGGATACTAACATGCTAGCATTTAAAAGCAAATTGTGAAGTGTTTAGAAACATTATTAACAATGCATGCACTGTGCATTCTCCAGGGATTCAGTGGCCTACAACACTGGTGCAGCACTTGTGCTGTGAAGTGGTGTACATCAGGTGCCAATAGCGTGAGAGAGCACCAGTGGATAGGCTTGTCATGCTATTTATAACCCCTCACACCACAGGCCGCTACACCTTCCGCTCTCCTCCACCACAATGTCACAGCACACTCCAGACCAACCAGTCTCGCCAAACGTCCAACAGCCAGGAGTCGAGACACACGTAAACAAACCAAGACATGATGGCTATTTACAGCAACCAAGTATAAAATCTAAGGTCCTGTCATCCTGTCTGCTTCCTCCATGGCAAATATGTCATCTGAGCAACACTGCAGTAATATACCATAGGCAAGTCACTAACACCTCTGTTGCATCAGCTGCAGTCACGGCTTGACCATTTTAGTCTCCACAATGCCAAACACAGATTGCATCAAACTCTTGACCAACAAGGCCTGAAGTAATTCCACGATATTGAACACTCACAGTCCACAAGGTTATAAAATAAGCCCAGTGTTCGTCACACTTGCATACTCACAGGACAGTTTCGGAGGTCGCCCATAGTGTTTGCTGCCTGCAAGAGTTCCCCAAACATGTCAGCTCTCAGTCTCTCACTCTTCTCTAGGATTCTCTCCACCTGTTGGCTGAGCAGGGTGGAAATATCACAGGAAGAGTTATGGGCTTGTAACTTTGACATACATGCCATAAATATCCACTGAAAGGAAGTATAAATGCTGGTTCCAATGTCTAGTAAATTACCATTTTGCCATAACATTCCTTCATTAGCAGGAAAAAGTAGGAAGACGATTCTAAGTTATGCAAATTCACAGCTGAAATTAAGCTTACTTACCAGAGTGCTGTTGTTGAGACATAATGCACCAATTCGGTAAAAGGAAGAGGATCGGAAGAGGCTCCACAGCTTCGACACACAAACTGTGAATGCCAACAATAACACAGATGTCTAACGGTGACTCAGGGAGCTTCTTCTAAAAACACTGTCTTTATGATAATCCTATCTTTAATGGGTGACTTAAGACTGACAAAAAGTAAAGGTGTGGAAGCAGGAAGCTCAATCTTGAAATCTAATCTAAAATGTTGAGTCAAGTCAATAACATATGAACACTGAATGAAAGAGAGCATCTACGGCACCTGCTCATATAACGTCATGGCAAACTTCTGGTGCGTGATGCAGGATTTAGAAGTGCAGACCTCGGAGGCTGTGTTTGCCACGATGTGCAGATGGATTCGCTCAAGAATATTTTCCTGTAACCACAAAAATGAACTCCTTGTGAAAATAAAAATAACTATTGGTGGTAAAGCAATGCATACCATTTACGTCTGTCCCAAGCTAGTTTTAGAGAAGTTCCAGTGAAAAAAAAACATAAAAGATCTCCCATCGTGCTCCTGGAAACTTTACTCATCCCTGTAGCCCTGGGCTACCAGCCACAAATAGGCGTCACTCCAACTTCACACTCCCCTCAAGATTGTTCTGCTCTGACTCTGTCGACTTTGCTCACCACAGAGGGACATTCACTGGCCTGACCTCACCCAACACCACCCCTGATGCCCACAGCTTTGTAAACCAGCACAGCAATGAAATCACCACAGGCATGTAAACATACAAAGCACTCAGCGGCATCGTCCATCAGGCCCAGCTGAAAGCGCTGCTCGTCCTTAAACGTCTCAGCCAGGGCGTGGCGCAGCGTGTCCGACGGCAAAGCCCGCTCACGACTCTGCTGGAACTGACTGAAAATACTCTGCGGAAACAGACAAGTGTGACAGGCGGGCTCAGTGTAGCGTAGCTGGTTACCACCTGCTATTATAACCACTTGAATTACTGTGTGCAAATACCACGGTAATTGAGCACCACTTAAGTAAGCACCAATGAGGCACAATACCAATCATCCCTGTCCTGCACTTCGACTCCTAGGTCCCAACTAGGCTTTTGTTCAATCTTCTTGTCAAGCTAAAATATTGAGTATTTACAATGTACAGTTTTTTAACATTGTATGACCAGAAATGCACAACCTGGGTTCAGAAGCTGCAATCCAGTATCAATATTTGATCCAGCCATCCACTAAATCAGCTGATTCTAATGAGCACAACACTTAAGCCAGGTAGAGGTGTTAGTTATTGAAATTACCTGTATTAAGTGCACAAATAGAACCACACAAGTAGATCTGGAATAAGTGGTATTGGATTGTAGCTTCTGAATTCCTATTGTCCATTACTGCATATGGCTAAGAAGAATATTTATGATAGTGATATCTAAGCACTCACCTTAAGAGCACAGAAAATGCAGGCATCACCCAGGCAGAAATGCCCTGATAGCTGCCTCAGACTTCGTCTGAAGATGTCCAGCTGCCATAACACCTGCACAGCACAACCATAGGACCACAGTCACTGCTTCTGTGGTGGTCAGTCACTTGGTGATGAGTATATTTATGAGTATATATGTATGGACAAAACATTTTAATCATTTTTCAGATACAGAGACACACAATTCTGCAATTATATTGTGCTTTTGTACTTTCATGCATATTCATATGTATATGTGAGTACAGGGTGCATATTAAATTGTACAATACCTCCACAAATACCCTTTAATGGTTCACCTATTCATACATCAGCAAAAGTAAATATATGTCTCATTCACCGATATAGACTCTGAATACAAGTGGGTGAGGTGCAACAGACCTGTACAGCACTGTTGAGGAAACAGCTGTTCTGGCCAGGCTCATTGAGCAGGCCTTTGGTGAGGGCGAGAGACAGCATGCTGCCAGGCTGGTACGTCTTTCCTAGACTGCCACCCTGCTTCTTGAAGAGTTTCACCCATGCCATTGGGTTTGTGCCCCGCACCCCTCGAGGAATGGGTCACAGCAACAGTTACAGTAAAAGGTACTGGTTGGCCTGTCCCCGGTCCATGGGCAGCATGAGTGTCCACTTACACCTGGGCTTAGTGGATGATGGAAACTCAAGCAAAAGAGGGCCAGAAAGCTCCAGAGAAAGTCTTTAAATGTGCATATGTATGTTACATGTGCATGCATATGCAAATGTGCATATGTGTTACATGAAATTTCACAGAGGTAAGGGGAGAAAAGAGCATAGCAAAGAGCGACAAGCACCACTGCGGGCAGGTGAAGGTCCACATATAAGTCCTACAGAATAGGTGGCATCCCATCCCTGACTGAGTGGCTTCGTGCGATCATTCCAGAAGCTTCCATTTTGATCACCATTCCCCCTGACCACAGTGGGGTGGCCACAAGAGGGATCCATTTCAATTCCTGAGCCTGTCCGAGAGATCAATCGAGGGCCTTCCCTGGATCACCCATAAGGGAGCTTGAGACTGGGGCACTTAACCATCTGATAACAAAGAAAGCAGGCCTGAGGAGAGGGAAGAAAAAGAAGATAAATGAGAGAAAAAAATCAATTGGGGTTGCACAGACAGTCATCTTAAATTAGTTAAACAATGAAGCAAAAGATCTGTGATGGTGTATTTTGCCTGTGTTGGTAAACATAAAGTTCTTTTTGTGTTTATGGCCTATGTGCCAGTAATGGCATATGGTTAATTCATTGGCAGGGTAACAAAAGGAACACAATAAGCCTCATGCTAGGATTGAATGTTCAAAAAAAACATTGACATGAAGATAAAACCTCACTGAAAGACTGTTAGCCTACAGTCAAACTTAGTGGTGTACAACATATACTTATTTTCATTATTAATCTGGCTTTATAAGGTGTGGCACTGGGTTGAACATGGCATGAAAGTCCACTTGGAATTACTGGGTTTACCTCAATGTTAAATAGAGATTAAGGGCTAGAACAAGATATGATATATACTAGAGTGTTTATCCTCTTTCCCCCAAGTTGTCTTAGGGTGTTGTTTTAACCCCCTTAAAAGTTTATCATGAGTAGCTTTGTATGTGTTTCTTAATTAGTTTCTGAGAACAGTGGCATGGGCAAGTCTTGCATTTAGCCAATGATTTGAATAAATACACAAAACTACTAAATACACATGCCTATGTTGTGCCAGGCATCACAACTGTACAAAAATACCTAAAACATGAAATGAGTGTGACCACCAACACTGTGGGAGTTGTTACGCCTTTCCAAAATAAAGGTATGTTTTGAAACTGTCTTCCTTTTCAGAACTAATATAAAAGTCAAATCTCTTCTGTCAGCCAAGGGTCTTGAGGCAGATTCAGACTAGACTCCAACTAAATAAATGAAATATTTTCCAGACAGTAGAATATTTGAGAATTCACTGTCAAAGCTTTATCTAGCAGAGACAAGTCTTAGGTCAGCTTTTCTCTGTTCAAGTCAACCTGACATTTCCGCTGAGTTTGAGGCAACCAGTGAATCTTGTTCACAATGAATAGTTTTCATGTCATCAAATATATATATAAAACAGTAGCGTTACCAGCGTACAAAACATAAATATTGCTTCTTTCGCTACATAGAAAAAGTATAGTAGTTTTTCAAGGATTTACTAGTCCTCTATGAGGTTTTTTCTGTATTAAACCACCAATGAATGTAATCAATTTGCCTGAGAATCTGTTAGCATAGCGCAGCTGTCACATACACATACATCATTAACCTGATATGGAAAATTCAACATATAGCCTACAGTAGATTACTGAAGCACCTAATACCTCAGAATCACAGACATCTGATTCTCAGTCAGGTTAGTAGTATTTTAAGAGTTTCTATTTGTTTTTACCTTTGTTATTAAAAACTAACATATAATTGAATAAAAGTTCATTCTCAGCCAAATGCATACAAATGTATCTCAGGCAATGTAGGCATATGTACTTAGAGACCTGCAGAGACTTCTTGAGACCTGTTGAATTATTATAAGCAGAATGCATTGTTAATTCTCTTTCCATACGTGAAAGAAAGACAGTGGCAATATCTTTGCAATCTGAATAGTTGTAAGCAGGGACCCTGGGTTACTTTCTCAGAAAAAACAGAACACTGTAACTGGGTTAATAGGTTAGCATCCACTAAAACCACTAATCTTTCAAGCCGTTCATCTCCATAGGCATGGCTGCCACATTCACTAATGAAGCAAGTGCTGGTCTGTTGCAGAACAGCCGCATGGCCAATCAGAGTTGCAGCTGCTGCTGTAAATGTGTAATTGATTAATGGTTGATTGACATCAGAATATGTTAGCCTATTCCCAAACCAGGTCTTCAACTAAATACTGACTGACTGGCTGATGATCAGAACAAGTGTTTAACATCATCTGTGCATAAATATTATGCAAATGACTTAATCTAACCTTAATATAACCTACCCAAAATGAAAAATGTGACTACAATTGTGACTGCAATACCAACAAAAACATTATTATTATTATTATTAGTAGTAGTAGTAGTAATAACAACAACAACAACAACAACAACAACAACAACAACAACAATAATAATAATAATAATATGCACATTCCCTTAAGCCATATCTACACCAAAATGTATCTTGCCTCACTAGTACTCTAACTTATCAATCAAAACACAATTTCTGTATTGTTTGAATGTTCAACTTCTCATAATGTTTTACTGATGGCAGCAGTAACAGTGGTAGTACCCTGATTGTGGACTGTAGATCCTGCTACATTTGTCATCATGTCATCTATATTAATTCATTTTTTAAATACTATATGTTTACACTGTGCCCTGTGTTTCTTTCCCAGCTTTCTGATTGTCGCTTCCTTCTGCATTTTCTACTGGACTGTACTTTTTCCATCCTTTTCTTTTCTCCCTTCCAGCCAGATGGACTGCCCTTCTTAGCCTGTCCTCAATGGCAAACGAGTCTTTGCTAGCCACTACCGCTTCCGGCTCTTCGCTGTCTTTGTTTCATCTTGTGTTCTCACACTATAGTCAACATCATATTTAAAATGCAACATAGTACACTCAATTATATAACAACATATACAACTACACTGAACATAGTTGAATTCAGAATTCAGACATAGTTGTTATAACACGAATGATGCAAGCAATCATGATGGGGGTAGCTTCATAGTTCTACAGAGGATACTCGGGGGTACCCCTCCTAAAAAAACTAGCTGCCCAGGGGGGGCAGGGGGGATACCAACATATTAATGTAATTCACATACAACCTAAAAGGTAGTACCCCCCCCAATTATTCACACCCTGGGTAGCTTCTCTTCTGGGGCCCAACTGAATGTGTAGGTGTTTCTAAGGACTCTCGTGTGAGCATCACTTATCTGGCCCTGGCTGTGGACTAACATGTTTTTGCTGGAGAGATTTGAAATATGTGGTCTGCATACTGAAAATGGGGCTGCACACGCTACAAAGCTGTACTCAGAGATGTTACACAGGTCAGCTTTAAATTTATGCTATTTTCACCAGAATTGCCATGGCTACGACATGTAAATGTTCTATTCTGCACTTTATGTAGGATGCAAAGAGGAGAGAGGCATTTAGCTCCTTCCCACATACTCTTTGCAGTTAAACTCATCCCTACAGAGTCAACAGTCTTATCTGAGCAATGGAAATGGACACAGTTTCATGGTGGTATCACAATGAAAGCCGAAGGCATATTCATTTGCAATGAAATCGCACTGCTTAAACAGGGACCTCATATGCTTTCCATGGTATGTGAAGATGCAAAAACACCTTATAGTCTATATGAAAAACAAAACGTACAGCCAGACAAAGTAACTGTATCCCACCGAAACCTCTTTCCTCTCCTCACTTGACTACAAATAGGTAGTTGCATTTTTTTTACTTGTTTCTCATTTGTCTTTTAGTAGTAGGTAATGTCAACTTGCACTACAGTCTTATACAATGGGAAGTATTTTTATCATTAAAAAGCAACACAAATCATTTGGCCTACTTGTTTTCAGTCTTACAAATATTTACTTTTGTCCTTAATTGTATAACAGAAAGACCTGAGGCCTGAGACTGAATAAAACTGCCCTCACATCTTTACAACAAACTTTAAATATCCTTTTAACTACATATATGCTGAGTTTAGTTAAATCTACGATGACAAAAAAGGTAATGAAAGTGCAGCGATGTCATCAGTTTATATCATTACTTTACAATGTATTACAAACACAACAAGAGTCAAATAATAAACATAGTAAAAAAAATGCAGCCTACCATTGCATTTATATCTGAGGCTACATGGTATACATAACATTAAGATGCAATAATATTACTTAGAAGATACTGATCAAGGAAATGTTACATTATTTTGCATTATGTGGGTCTGTGTGAAGGAGATCTCTTAGGATTATATAATTGTTAAACCAAACAAAAATATTCACGCTGCCTTGGGCAGAAATCTGACTGAATAAGTCATTAAAAAAAAAACACCTATAGCACATCAATAAAATAAGTAGGCTTATAATAATAATAATAATAATAATAATAATAATAATAATAATAATAATGATAATAATAATAATAATAATAATAATAATAATAATAATAATAATAAGACATTGGAGTATGAGGTAAGCATCCTACTACGTCTCTTTACTTGTCAACACGGGGCAAAATATTTGTTCTAACAACTAGTAAAACAGTCGAATCAATGTAGAAGTAAGGGCCTGTCGCAGCAAGATTTGAGTCAACATATCTGTGTATTAGCACACATCTACAGTAAGATTATATATTCCTTAAAACTGTTGTATAGCAGCCCATTAGGCCGTGAATCACTGATCACGATCGAGGTAACACATCACATAGGCTACAAGTTTAAATATTTTAGAGTGGTGGATCTTATGTAGCAGCATCCGGTGTAATTACATCCGCAATCTACAATGTTTTTCATAGCCCGCGTTGGAGTTGGATATGCTTAGCGTAATCACAAACACCATTTCTGACACTACTTTTTTGAATGTATGCTGCAATGCCTGCTAAAACAGTGATGTTGCAAAGAGCATTATGCGGTATGCTTTGTGTTACACCTGTTAAGACGCATGCGTGGTACAGTACGAATAGGGACCTCTATATTTACCGCAACTCACAGCAAAGCAAGCCTGCAATGTTTTGAAACCCGCAGAGGGGACATATAGCGCCTGTATCAAAAGGAAAACAACAAACACGTGTAAACACTCACCTTCTCCTGGGAATATATGCTGTTATATCCGACAGTTTTCCAACTGTCACCAGTATCCTACACGATCTTAACTTCTGAGGCTTTGAAAATGTGACAAGTGAAACTGTGAAACGTCCATATGGATACCATGTGGTTCTTCAGCAATAAACAGCCCCGATTAATGGTTATTATTGGACCAGAACTACAGCGAAATGAAAATGGATCAAAATACTCAAACGGGCAGCCTCGTAATTGGTATCCTTCTTCAGCTATCCCACACTTTGACGGGGTAGCATTGCCGTAGTCTCGCCAGTGCAGTCGTAGGCATTTCCTCCGGGAAGCAATACCAATGAATGATTTGCGCTGCTCGCGAGTCGGCTGGGGATTAGTGATGGTTTGAGAGTTTAGGGGTCAAACCACGCCCCCAGTGTACAGGCTGTTAAAACGTCTTGGTACCGCGGTGTCATGCGTGTCGGTTATTTACTTCGTAGCTCAATGCCAATCCTGTGGACCACTCAGTAGGATGTTGATGTCGAGAGCGGAAATATCAGCTCTTTAAATTAAATCCCAGTCGTACGACACCGACGTGGACCACAAGAGCATACAGCTTTGGTGTTTCATAATCATGCGCCATAATAAAGCTGAGCACGTGCGTTTGATTTGATGCACTCTATACCGCTGTTGCAGGGCGCACAGTATTTCGGTCTTCGTATGATCCACACAGTAAAAAGGAGTCATTCCGCAGTATGCGTGTTGATGTGCATCGTAACCACGCGATGCTTTGTCATCTATTGTGAGGCAAAAAAGGGAAAAAACCTGTCGGGATGGGTGACATATCAAACGCATACACTGCGCAGAAGGAGCTCAATCCCAGCGCGATTTGGATGTTTAAATTGAGATCAACAACCTCGTTTTCATCTGCACTGATGTCATCACATGGCCCAGCCTTGAGAGTACAGCAGAGCGTGTCAATATTTTGACCGTAGGATAACCTTTGAGTATGAGGCAATGGCAGTTCTCAACAAACGAAAGGCTATTCGTTTTATTAAGCTTTTTAGTTTCAATGGTAGGCATTAAGCCAATATCATGACTGTGGAGCATGATCATGATTTAGGAGTTAAGGAGCTTTTCAAAGTCTTGTTGAGATTTTTTTTGTAATCGTGACTGATGACTCCTCCTCCTCCTCCTCCTCCTTCTTCTTCTTCTTCTTCTTCTTCTTCTTCTTCTTCTTCTTCTTCTTCTTCTTCTTCTTCTTCTTCTTCTTTTGTTTGTGCGTGTTTTGTTTAATGTTGTTATTATCATCAATATTGCAAAAAGATGACTCGTTTACCACATGCTGCATTGTAGAACATGCTATATAAACATGCTGGCTCTGTTTTCAGGTATGATCCTGTACAAAGATGTATATAGGTGTGTGTGTGTGTGTGTGTGTGTGTGTGTGTGTGTGTGTGTGTGTGTGTGTGTGTGTTTGCTTTTTTGGTCAATTCTGAGACAATGGGATATGGGGGGTATGTTTTTTTGTTTTTGTTTTTGTTTTTTTTTAAACAAACAGCCAGTCTCCAGAACAGTTATTACATTTATTAAAATTGTCATATATCTGTCTTTATTTACAAAAAGCTTTGCATTTCAGATCACACATTTTGTAAACAAGAGTAGGCAGGTCCAGTAGAAGATTACCTTCAAACTTCTTTTACCTCATACTCATTATTACGAGGTCAAAAAAGCTTTATAATGCACTCTGTCATTTAAAGTTTAAAGCTTAGTAAAGCTTATAACATAGCATTATCAGGCTTTATGAGTGCAGTTGTGAGTATGTATAAATAGTGACTACCTAAGTGAGTACTTATGTCAATCATTATAAAGCGTTATGGATGCATTATTACACATATGAATGTGTTTATATGGTCTTATGAATACTGGATTTATAGAAAGTGCAATTATAACAAATAAAATTAAACCAGTGCTTAGTGTTTATGCTTCTACTAAGTGTTTTGCGGTACTGGCCTATTGTCATTCCACATAACACTGACTATACAACGTCCTACAGATACTGCTCTACTTGATCAGCTTTTTCTGACCAAAGGGAAAGTATCTAGGTGAAGTTCAGTTGCATCATGCATTTTATTATGCCATCTTGTCATGTTCTGGGAAGACTTGCTAAGATGAAGGAAAACTGAGTGCTTTTTAACCATTTATTACAACTATTGCTTTGTGAAGCTGAAAATTAATGTGACATATATACCTGTGAAGCCATGCATTTGTAAATTGCACAAAAAATAGTATGTTCATGATAGTAAGTAGGCTATGCTTTTGTTTATTAAAAAGCCTACTGTTGTCTGTTTTGTGGATTTTTGAAAGAGTGACGCGTGAGTTGAGACAGTCATTCCTGACTCAGAGAGTACAGGCAGTGGGAGCACAAAGCCTATTTTAGGAAGGTTGTGTCCTCTTTGCCATTTGAAGGACAGTGTGGCATAATTTCCCCCTACTGCCTGCCCCTTTAAAAAATGGCCCAATCCATATTTTGTTTGCTATAATTAGCATGTGCTGGTCTCTGCACTGTGGCTAATCAGACTGCCACAGGGCTAAAGAGTGTAGTTACCATTGCAAAGTCCCCTCTTAAACCAGAGGTTATCAGGCTCTTACTGTTGTCCCCGTACTCTAGAACAACTTCCCATCTTAAGTCTTGCTTCACTTTTTATGATTAGAGATCATATTTAAATTTTCCTTTTTCTCTTGATTTTAGTTAATGATAATGTTGGCCCATGTTTTTTTCCTAAGACCATTTATAATTTTGAGATTATTTTTTAACTTTATAACCTGGCTTTTATTTAGTTTCTTATCATGTCCTATTGTTGTTTTCTGTTTATTGGTTTTGTTGTAATTCGTATTTTATTATTGTACTCCCTTAGTATTTTCTTATTATAATTATTATATTTGTTTTTCTTTTGAGTCATTTTACACACACTTTCGTTTATGCTTTTAACTTGTACCACTTGTGATGTTATTCCAGCTACCTTGGCAAATGGTTGTTTTGTATTTGTTATAAATAAAGTGACTTAAATAAGGTTAGCATATCCCAGGGGAGACGTGTGTGTGTGTGTGTGTGTGTGTGTGTGTGTGTGTGTGTGTGTGTGTGTGTGTGTGTGTGTGCACGTGCACTTAATCTAAACAATGAATTGATTTAAGTAGGGCATATATTGTGGTCCATGTTTTCTAACCAACCAGACATAACTCTTCAATGGCACCATGAAAGTGTTTTCAAGAGCTCCAAACAGGCCGGCGTTAATCTCTGAATCCTGTCTGCTGTAGGGGTTACGCAGCAGGTATCAAATTCAGAAAGCAACTTTTAAATATAGTCAGTGTCAATAGGCATGGACAGACGGGGGAGGATCACATAGCCCAGTGTGTAACAGGAGCAGGTGAGATGCAGTCTTTGGTTTATGGCAGGCTGGAGCATGGTTAAACTGCAGAGGAGAGGCACACTTCATGGGGCTAACTGGGACGTCTTGATGTACAGGCAGCCGAAGCTGACCATGCACTACCTCACGTTACACCCATTTAAGCCTGCTGGGGAGTAACATGGCCCTTGTGTCATTCTGAATACAGACACACTGTTGCTTTCAGAATACAAGACACATTTCTGCAGGTCACGACAATTTAGATGGACCTGCCTGTTTGGTATTCCCTGTCAATACTCAACCAATCAGCTGATCGTGGGTTTCAGAAATGAAAACAATGATTTTAGGATTAATTGACAACAGTATGCACAATGGTTTGCATCCTGACCTCTTTATTTCCAAACGGTGATAACTATACACAAGAATAAATATACAATGAATTGTAGTCAAAAATTAAAAACTTCTTGGATTGCCGTTGAAATTAATATAATTGAAAAATACATTTGCCTGTGAATGGTTTGAATTTCAGTGAGAATACAAGGGCCCAAATGCAGCCCAAATTGGGTAATTACAAATACCATTGAGCAAAAAGACTCTGCTAATTGTACACTTATTTGCTTCAGTGCACTTTAGCATATATTATTTCTGCAGTAATTTCTGACATGGTGCTGGGCAAAGGAATAGGGGACATTTACAACAAAGTTTATTCTCTTTCAACAGGGGACATGTTTTTTTAAGGGAGTGCAAAAATGTAGGACTTAATTGTCAACGTTCCTCACAAACTTCTGTTAATGTATTTCTCTGTACAAAGCATAAAGGTTCTACTTGGGAGTTTGCTCTGCAGTACTGATCTGAAATCATCTGAATTCCTAAAATTCCCACTGATCCCACACCTGCACTGACAAGGCAAAACCCTCTCAACTCTGTTGACAGATTGTGGACAAGCTCAAGCACAATGTTTTGTCTGATTGATTACAGCCCATGCGTTGTGTTGTTTTTTTCTCTTTGGTGTCCATTTTAGAGGTCATCAGACTCAGGGATCTCAGGGGGGTCCAGGCCCACTGCAGGGAGCAGGACTGCAGTACCATCTGAGATCCATCCCTGGGCCATTCTGTTAAAGCTGGGTCTCTTTGCACCAGGGTCCTGCAGCTCAGGGTAGGCAGGTGGGTTCAGGTCCAGGGCAGGCACCTTGAAGGTGATGCCCCGGGGGGCTTTATCAAAACCCCCAAATGGTGTAGCCACCCTGCATGATGGGAAGGAAAGACAAATGTGAGCTGTAATCGCAAATATCATTATACACTAAATGATTTTTTTAATTGAATATCAGCTGTTCTTTATTCAGATGTAGATACCAATATACCAATAATGGTTACACTTTATTTTGACAGTCTCTTACAGTTTGTCTGATGGACAGTGTAACAAAGTTTGTAATAACATGGAACATTACATACTTACACTGTACCTAGTGTTAGGATAAGGGTAAAGATTAGGATAAGTGTTACATGAAGTTACATGTTGTTACATAAAGATACACTGCGAAAGTTTCATCATGGTTTATGGAGCACTTCGCAAAAGTGTTCTGTGTTTGGATGCATACAGGATTGAACTAGCCCTTCTCTGCCTCATGAGTGTGCAGTTGTGCAGCTGTTCCTTCTATCCAATGAATGTATTTTTGTGCTTCACTTCTCATTTAACTAATGAATCCACAGTTAAGGAAGCTGTGTTAATTTGCTCTTGCTGTCATAGGGTGTTGTATTTTAAACTTGGAAATAATACACATATAACATTTATTAAAATATACTTTCCACACACACACAGCGTGGAATGACTTGCTGCAAATGGCTGATGCTTTTACCTGTTGAAGCTTCTGAAATCAGGTGCCTCCTGTTTGGGTTCAGGAACAGGTATTTTCAGCTTGAATGTTTCGGCCAGGGCAGGGTCATTGATAATGGCTTGCTCCCAGGGAGAGTGATAGGATTTGGGCATGGCAGTTGTGTTAAACTTCTCAGGAGGAACATCCTTCAGTGGACCTCCATAACCTGGACAACATGCCACAGTGGGACGACAGATGTAGCCATAGTGTTACTTTCACATTGTGTACACTATAAGAATTGCCACCCAGAACCAACTTCAAAAATTAAGGCAACATGCTGCCTCTTTTTATGTTGGTTAACAATGCCATGTATGTTATGAACATGCATAACATTCTAAATTCAAACCAACATAAAAATATCCAGGCAGGCATGCTTTAATTTTTTAATTAGTTTTTGCAGCAGTTTTCACAATGTAGACTATATAAAAAACTGCATCTGAACCTTATAATTGCTGTTGATCATCCTAGCAATGATTGAGTTGCAGAATACAATATCGGAAAATCTATTTAACAGTGCCCACTCATTCACATACTTTGTACAATTATCTCTTAAAAACTTTTTTGTATATATAGATATCTGTGTTTTACTTATACATTAATAATTAATGATAATAGTGTGTTTAAAATGTACAATGGCTGCAGCATTACAAATGTGGTCCTGTTTTTAGTTAGTGGGAAAGAGCAGGACAAGCAGTAATAGTGGAGAGGTGTCACCACCAGCCTCTGTCTCCTAATTCCACTCAGTTAAACGTGAGCAAACCACACAGCAGTGTGCCAGGCCTCGGCAACTCAGTTAAGAGCGGCATGGCTGATGTGACAGTGCAACGAGAAAGGCCCTAATGCCCTCTGACTTAAAGTGGAGCCATTATCACATCCCATGGTGAGGAGAGGGGAAGGCAAGGCCTGGGTGGCTTTAAATAGCACACCGTGCTGTGTGTTGATGTGGGATGCTGCTTGTGTATGGCAGCTCCTCTTCTAGGAGCTGGTCGGCAGGCCTGGCATCCCCTGCTGAGGACCCAAAACATGGAATGGAGGCGGGGTAGACAGGAAGAGCCACAATCGCATTCTGTCAAAGGTCAAAGGTGGCCTGCACTGCACTGCACCACAGGGCAGTACGGCCCAGCAGAGATGGTCAGCTGGGCTGGGGGAGACTACTATTTTTAATGTGCGATCATGTTATATAACAAGGCATAAAGTGGAGAGTCATGTACCCAAATGAGGAACAACATGGTGTGATGACACCCAGTTATGTACCAGCAACATCTAATCGTTGGCTCGTGAGATGCAGTCTTTGGTTTATGGCAGGCTGGAGCATGGTTAAACTGCAGAGGAGAGGCACACTTCATGGGGCTAACTGGGACGTCTTGATGTACAGGCAGCCGAAGCTGACCATGCACTACCTCACGTTACACCCATTTAAGCCTGCTGGGGAGTAACATGGCCCTTGTGTCATTCTGAATACAGACACACTGTTGCTTTCAGAATACAAGACACATTTCTGCAGGTCACGACAATTTAGATGGACCTGCCTGTTTGGTATTCCCTGTCAATACTCAACCAATCAGCTGATCGTGGGTTTCAGAAATGAAAACAATGATTTTAGGATTAATTGACAACAGTATGCACAATGGTTTGCATCCTGACCTCTTTATTTCCAAACGGTGATAACTATACACAAGAATAAATATACAATGAATTGTAGTCAAAAATTAAAAACTTCTTGGATTGCCGTTGAAATTAATATAATTGAAAAATACATTTGCCTGTGAATGGTTTGAATTTCAGTGAGAATACAAGGGCCCAAATGCAGCCCAAATTGGGTAATTACAAATACCATTGAGCAAAAAGACTCTGCTAATTGTACACTTATTTGCTTCAGTGCACTTTAGCATATATTATTTCTGCAGTAATTTCTGACATGGTGCTGGGCAAAGGAATAGGGGACATTTACAACAAAGTTTATTCTCTTTCAACAGGGGACATGTTTTTTTAAGGGAGTGCAAAAATGTAGGACTTAATTGTCAACGTTCCTCACAAACTTCTGTTAATGTATTTCTCTGTACAAAGCATAAAGGTTCTACTTGGGAGTTTGCTCTGCAGTACTGATCTGAAATCATCTGAATTCCTAAAATTCCCACTGATCCCACACCTGCACTGACAAGGCAAAACCCTCTCAACTCTGTTGACAGATTGTGGACAAGCTCAAGCACAATGTTTTGTCTGATTGATTACAGCCCATGCGTTGTGTTGTTTTTTTCTCTTTGGTGTCCATTTTAGAGGTCATCAGACTCAGGGATCTCAGGGGGGTCCAGGCCCACTGCAGGGAGCAGGACTGCAGTACCATCTGAGATCCATCCCTGGGCCATTCTGTTAAAGCTGGGTCTCTTTGCACCAGGGTCCTGCAGCTCAGGGTAGGCAGGTGGGTTCAGGTCCAGGGCAGGCACCTTGAAGGTGATGCCCCGGGGGGCTTTATCAAAACCCCCAAATGGTGTAGCCACCCTGCATGATGGGAAGGAAAGACAAATGTGAGCTGTAATCGCAAATATCATTATACACTAAATGATTTTTTTAATTGAATATCAGCTGTTCTTTATTCAGATGTAGATACCAATATACCAATAATGGTTACACTTTATTTTGACAGTCTCTTACAGTTTGTCTGATGGACAGTGTAACAAAGTTTGTAATAACATGGAACATTACATACTTACACTGTACCTAGTGTTAGGATAAGGGTAAAGATTAGGATAAGTGTTACATGAAGTTACATGTTGTTACATAAAGATACACTGCGAAAGTTTCATCATGGTTTATGGAGCACTTCGCAAAAGTGTTCTGTGTTTGGATGCATACAGGATTGAACTAGCCCTTCTCTGCCTCATGAGTGTGCAGTTGTGCAGCTGTTCCTTCTATCCAATGAATGTATTTTTGTGCTTCACTTCTCATTTAACTAATGAATCCACAGTTAAGGAAGCTGTGTTAATTTGCTCTTGCTGTCATAGGGTGTTGTATTTTAAACTTGGAAATAATACACATATAACATTTATTAAAATATACTTTCCACACACACACAGCGTGGAATGACTTGCTGCAAATGGCTGATGCTTTTACCTGTTGAAGCTTCTGAAATCAGGTGCCTCCTGTTTGGGTTCAGGAACAGGTATTTTCAGCTTGAATGTTTCGGCCAGGGCAGGGTCATTGATAATGGCTTGCTCCCAGGGAGAGTGATAGGATTTGGGCATGGCAGTTGTGTTAAACTTCTCAGGAGGAACATCCTTCAGTGGACCTCCATAACCTGGACAACATGCCACAGTGGGACGACAGATGTAGCCATAGTGTTACTTTCACATTGTGTACACTATAAGAATTGCCACCCAGAACCAACTTCAAAAATTAAGGCAACATGCTGCCTCTTTTTATGTTGGTTAACAATGCCATGTATGTTATGAACATGCATAACATTCTAAATTCAAACCAACATAAAAATATCCAGGCAGGCATGCTTTAATTTTTTAATTAGTTTTTGCAGCAGTTTTCACAATGTAGACTATATAAAAAACTGCATCTGAACCTTATAATTGCTGTTGATCATCCTAGCAATGATTGAGTTGCAGAATACAATATCGGAAAATCTATTTAACAGTGCCCACTCATTCACATACTTTGTACAATTATCTCTTAAAAACTTTTTTGTATATATAGATATCTGTGTTTTACTTATACATTAATAATTAATGATAATAGTGTGTTTAAAATGTACAATGGCTGCAGCATTACAAATGTGGTCCTGTTTTTAGTTAGTGGGAAAGAGCAGGACAAGCAGTAATAGTGGAGAGGTGTCACCACCAGCCTCTGTCTCCTAATTCCACTCAGTTAAACGTGAGCAAACCACACAGCAGTGTGCCAGGCCTCGGCAACTCAGTTAAGAGCGGCATGGCTGATGTGACAGTGCAACGAGAAAGGCCCTAATGCCCTCTGACTTAAAGTGGAGCCATTATCACATCCCATGGTGAGGAGAGGGGAAGGCAAGGCCTGGGTGGCTTTAAATAGCACACCGTGCTGTGTGTTGATGTGGGATGCTGCTTGTGTATGGCAGCTCCTCTTCTAGGAGCTGGTCGGCAGGCCTGGCATCCCCTGCTGAGGACCCAAAACATGGAATGGAGGCGGGGTAGACAGGAAGAGCCACAATCGCATTCTGTCAAAGGTCAAAGGTGGCCTGCACTGCACTGCACCACAGGGCAGTACGGCCCAGCAGAGATGGTCAGCTGGGCTGGGGGAGACTACTATTTTTAATGTGCGATCATGTTATATAACAAGGCATAAAGTGGAGAGTCATGTACCCAAATGAGGAACAACATGGTGTGATGACACCCAGTTATGTACCAGCAACATCTAATCGTTGGCTCTTGTCAGACTCTACTGATTTAAGATATTGTCTGATTTAAATGCTTATTTTTAAGGTTTATTTTGTGCAACCATATGTTTTTGCACGTGACTGTCATTGTTATTATTGTCGTGGTCATACCTGGTGCTATTCCTTCAGGGTTCTGTGCATTCCTGGGGTCTGGGGTGTTTGGGGGTGTTTTTGATGTGTCTCCTTTGCTCACAGAATTTTCCACACTCTCAACTGGGACATCATTCTGGAAATATAATGTGCATCATCATCACTAACTTATACATTATAAATGCTTACAAATGCCTACAAAATCTTTTAAATACATGAAGCCTAACAGTTTGATTTTGGATCATAATATTGTTTCAGTGTTTAAGGAAGAATTAACTAATTTTAAATAAATATCTGAATCCTTCACAAACAAATCAAGAATGCACCAACAGATTATAGCTTGTCAGGAATTTATATTCACACTCATGGACAGCAGTAACTGATATGAACACACACACACACACACACACACACACACACACACACACACACACACACACACACACACACACACACATTCATGAACACTGATAAGCAGCAAAGCAGCTCTCTGAGCAAAGTGGGCTGGAAATCTCTCTAGAGGCAGCGCTTGCCAGGGAGATGCTGGGAAGGACAAATAACACATGCCACATCCTGTGAATCTATATGGCAGCTTGCTTCCCATCAATTATGCCGTGTGGCAGCTTATTCAATTACAAAAGCAGGTATTTCTAATATGCCACACATATTTCAGAATTAACTAATCAAATTAATTCATGAGCTCAGCAGAATAGTGACCACTGTGAAGATATGAATGTGGATGTGGAAAGATCAGGCAAAAATTTCACACTATGAAAGAATTGAAAGATATGGTCCTGCTTACATTTAACAGTGTGTTTGCCTCATTCTGAATGCTTTCAAACGTGTATTTCTCAGATCGTCTCTGTCTCATTTTAAAGAGTCGAGAGCCTCTATTCGTCAGCAAAGAGAGCTCCTCCAGCATGATGTCTTTTGGTGTGGACAGCTTTTTACCTAGGTCCATAGTGTCACCTTCAAAAGAACAATAAGAAAGGTAGTTAACACTTAAGAATTTTTTTAATTAATATCTTCATATTAGCTTTTGTTAAGCATTTTATTCCTTGCAAACAAAAATCAGTTCTTCATCTTTGGTTGGTATGGTGACATGTCCAGCATACATGCTGTCACTACCATTAAAATGCTAATCCATGTGTAATGTGCCTAAAAACAAACGGGTATGAAGGTAGAGCACTAATTCTAAAAATTATCTTGCAAGTCCTTTTCAGTAGATAAAAAGATGATGAACTCATTTTGATATACAGTAACTTGTGTGTGAGAGAAGTATACCCAGGAAAGGTTTTCAGCAAAGTATTTGTGCATAGGTTAATAAACAGGGAAAATGTCATGCATAGTATATCATTTCAACATATAAAAATGGGGTGTCTGTGTTTTAGTTATCATTACTTAAATCTGTGGTTGGAAGATTTAATTTTCTACT
The DNA here is from genome assembly GCA_030347295.1 of Setipinna tenuifilis. Taxonomy (NCBI): domain Eukaryota; kingdom Metazoa; phylum Chordata; class Actinopteri; order Clupeiformes; family Engraulidae; genus Setipinna; species Setipinna tenuifilis. The sequence continues at coordinate 7,863,120 of CM059265.1, forward strand.
TCATTTTTAAAAATCCCTTCCTGTTCTCAAAATGTCCTACTGTGAACTACTGTAATTATAGATCAGCTTATTTACATGTGTCTGGGTATTTCTCGCTTTGTTTAGGATTGACTGTGTTAACTGTATTGCCAATATTTTGGCATCTGCTGTTAGTCACTGGGTGCCCTACATTAAAACCACATTGTGCCTTATCTTCCCTATGGTTTCCTTTCCTGTAAAGCAGGCTGTGAACACATGCACCTCATGCCTCTCTCTGACGCTGGGGGAAATGGCTGGTCCATGGGGCTGTCAAGGCCAGATCAAACACAGAACGTTTAGCCAGACGGAATGCTCCCCAGCTGTCCAAGATCCTCTCACTCTCCCCAAAGCAGTTACACACAGTTGTCCACCTCCGATCCCCCCGCCCACCCCACCAACCATCTAAGTCCAACCTCCACTCACCCAACCACTCTGTCTAACCACATCCTACTCGGCTCATAAATAGCCATTTCCAAACGTCAAAGACAAAGGGATTAGTTGGCATGGTTAGCGTTTCGGGAGTGTGTTCGGGAGGGGTTGGGGGTGGGGGTGGCTGGGGGGGGGTAGTAAAAAGAGAATGAGCCCCGGATGTTCTGAGCTTCTGTCAGAGCTGGGCATTCTCAATGGGGCAGGGGACCAGAGTCACGTAATATGGGATAAAATACACCGAGTATACCGTTGGCGCCACCATGGACCTCCCGACAAATAGCAGCTGCTTGCATCTTCCTTTCTCTGGGAGACAGTGTGCTGAACTGTGACATTGTGGCTTTCAGACAGGAGGGTTCAAGCAGCAAACAAGTAGCCCCACAGACTGCAATGCATAAAGCAAACATTTATGGCTTCTGCACATTTTCCTGAATATTTACAGTTCACCTGTGAATATGATCTGGTCGTTTTAAATGCACATCCTCAACTGACCATGGCACGTGTAGCTGAATGTTTGGTTTAAAGGGCAGAGGTAACAGTCACCTTAAAATAACCTGACTGCAAAGTGAGGCTTTTGCATAGCAAGATGTCAAATGTCATGTGGAGCAATGATTAATTTAGTTTTGGAGGTCATGACTGGACATTGTGTTCTGGCTCAAGATTGTGGCATTGGACAGTAGTGAAAACTGGGCCGGTGCCTACTGACACAGGTCCTCTCTTAGAATGCACACTACAATCGAAAACAATTCAGCCAATTGTGTCTGCTCCATTTCTATCTCATCTAGAATTGTCATTTGCTTGTGTGATGTAAACACTGTATGTACTGTGTGTATGGGCATATAATCTTCCTTTATGATTATTTGTACCCGCATAATACATTACCATTTACATCACCATATAAACAAAACAGTAAATTACAATAGATTTAAAATGACAATTTAAGTGATTTTTAGTCGTGTTCCATTTGAAGGTTTAAATTGTGCATGGGATGTATTACTGCTGTTGCTAAATGGTGTCATAGCATAACACAAATGTTGCCATATGTTACTCAGTTCTAGATTTAGCTTGAAAGACAGATAGAGAAAAGAGAGAGACAACAAGCTGTGAGACAGGTGCAAGTGAAATCACTAAGCTTGATATGCTGTCTATTTGTTTGTTACCCACACTACCATTGTGTGTACGTTTCAACAGCTCTATTAGCATCTGATATTTTGTACACTGATCTAAGATCTGATATTTGGCATTTTAAACACTGTTAAGACACAAATGATGGATTTACATGGAACATGGAATTAATGGTCGTAATATTACAGATTACATCTGTAAATCTAGTGAAAATGACTTGACTGTCAACTGTTGCAATATCAGTTGTTGCAGGTTAATGCAGGAGGGAAATTGGTTTAAAGGAAAATATTCCTGTTTGATTATTATTACTTCATTGTTATTGAAGTCTGTCAGGATGTTGAAGATTTGTTTAAGTTGTAAAGAAAATAGGAAAATAAAAAAGATGCATGTCTTTGGATTGTACTGATTACACAAAGAGATTTATCAAATTATGTCAAATTGTTTTAGTAAATAGAATCTGTTTTGTAGTTTTTCTTCTCAGGTCTTCCCCTCCATTTTCCATCTTTTTTTTCTTTTTACACTGTTACAGCCACTGATCAGGAATTTAGCTGTGTATGTTGGACACAACTTAAATTTGTACATGTCTGCATGGTGGGGTAGGTGTAATAAGTAAGTTGTGGTGAGTTTACAAAGTTAGCTGAAAATGATGGCAGAAGTGAAAACTAGAGGAGATGGTAGAGTGATGCTATTGTAAGGCTTTGTTATGGTTTCTTGCTTTGTCACGGCCACAGAATTATTGGGTGGGAGTTAGTGTTTGCATAGCAATGCATTGTTATCAGAAATGACTACTGACACATACATACACACACACACACATATACTCATACACAGACTCACAGAAACCCATCAGCAGAATGGGGAGAGATCCTGTCTTACCTGTACAAGGCCTTATCTGTAGCCGCTTCTACCTGCACCTTGTGAGCGGACTCGTGGAGAAAACTCAGGGGTCACCCTGGGTACTTCGATCCACCCTGATCTATCTGTGTGGTTGCTCCCCCTGAAGGCTCCAGACCCTGGCAGGCAGTGGGTATGGGGGTTGGGGGTGGGTGACAGTGTGTGTCTGTTGACATTGGAATGCAAGCTTACATCAATAACCTAATTTTAGTCCTGTTCAACACTCTAACCACTCACAATGGCATGGTAGGAGGGGGTGTGGGCACGGGGATGGAGAGGGAGTGTTAAAGGGCGTGTGTGTGCGTGTGTGTGTTTGTCTGTGAGTGTGTATGTGTGCGTGTGTGAGCATGTGTGTGCGTGTGTGTGTGTGTGTGTGGTGTGTGTGGTGTGTGTGCGTGTGTGTGTGTGTGTGTGTGTGTGTGTGTGTGTGTGTGTGTGTGTGTGTGTGTGCGCGCATGTGCGCATGTGCATGCGCACAGGCATGCATTTGTGTCTGAGGGGATGGCGTCAGAGAGGGAGAGTTGATGATTTGCACCCACCAAGTGACATGTCAAACCTTTTGTGTTCTATTGTCATATTGCACCCAGACAAATTTAACAGCACTGTATTTGCATTTTTTCACTTTACTTACCTTATAGAAAGGAACACTTATGAGATGCTGACGGAATTAAAATGCTGTCATCTTGACCCAAAGTGAATTAGAATAACTTTTATTTTTCATACAGAACTGTACTAAATACTTGTGTGTATCTATGTGAAACAGAACTTTTTTATTTGTTCATATGGTCTAACTATTCTATATTTTAGGGCTTAATGCTGTGTGTTTTTGAAATAGAATTGAAATTGAAATTGTTCCACCCAGAGTTACTAATGCCCAAACAATAATGATATAATAACATACATGTTTCTACTCAGAGTTTATTGGCTCACTTCAGTAAGGTGAAGGGAAAACTGTAAAACCTATCCCCTTTGACCTGGCAGAGGTGCTGAGAATGAGCAAAGCCTGCATTAGAGGTGAGAAGTGTGGATGTGGATCAAGAGAGAGGAAAGCCTGACAAGGGTGTGGGGAAGGTGGGTTGTGAGGCTCATGTGGCCACTGTGAATGAATATTTGATTTAATCTCACTGGGTTTATTATAGTCACAAGGTCACCTGCTGGCATGTTCATTCAAAGTGACAGCTCCTGTTGTATAACTGGAATCACAACAGAAGCCCTTAACCAATAGCATTTAGTTTTTCCCCGTTTGCACACTGGAGGTTTTGGAAAGCAGGGTTTGTGTAAGAATACAGTTGCAATAAAGAGCTGAAGGAAAGCCCACAAATTTTTGAACAATTTTGAACATTTCTCTCTCTCTCTCTCTCTCTCTCTCTCTCTCTCTCTCTCTCTCTCTCTCTCTCTCTCTCTCGTTCTCTCTGCTCTCTTCAAGTGCTTTCAGTTGATCTAAGATTTTAAAACTTTCCATGTACCAAATAAGTATTAACTTGTCCTAGTCATATTTTTAAATACTGCAACTGTCAAGCCCTTGAGGGGTCTTTGATTTTCTTGTCTGAACAGAACAGGGACGACTGAACCCACTGCTGTGGCAACACTACAAACAACTGCGTGAGGCAAATCTATTTATGGTGTTGAAGTGTTCATATATACAAAGGGTTACTTTGATATGCACTCTGCCGATAGCACAGTCACAACATCTACGAAGTCAACTAGCATGTGCTAACATTAGCTTGAAATGAAGTGAGTCAATTTTTAACTTGTACCTTAGTGTTACAAAACTCTACATCGCTACCAGCTACCCCCCAGTGCCAGCATCACCTCCCATTATGTAACCATCTCCTTGGTAACTAGTCTCTGGATATTCACCCCGTTATGCTTAGTGACAGAGTGGTAAAGTGGGGGGGACTTTCAGCAAGTGACAGAGTGGTAAAGTGGGGGGGACTTGTGACACAGAGGAATGTACTTGGGAAATGGTGTGTGTTTTCTCATGTTGCGCTACAGTGCTGCTGTGTTTAGTCTCCTCTGTGATACACTGTGATTCTCACCAGGGTTTTGTCATCCGAACCAAGCAGAGTGCTGGCACTGCGCATGTGCGGCTGTTCATAGCAGCATACTATGGGACGTATGCAAGAGTGACAAAAGAAACTGGAGGCTTCTGCAAAAGAGGAGCCCGCCCCCCTTGTCCTCAGTGTGAAACATGTGTGGAAGTGTTTGGGAGTTGTGGAGTACAATAATATATATTGTTTATTAAGGGTTTATGATGCTAGAGTCTTCAGGACAACTGAGAATATTGATGTAAATGCATAATTAGTGATGTTGTTTAAAACTTACAACAAATCAACAATAACTGAGGATTTTGTCCAAGTTACATAGCCTAACTTGTGTTGTTATAATTGATGGGAGCTGATACATTTTCAAGGTCTACAAGCAATGTATTGTGTATTTGTTATGTTTGTGCAGATCACAGCTGTGATGTGCAGCAGTGTAGCTGCTGAAGCTTTTAGACGATGATTCCTCCACAATCCACGTGTGATTTGCCGGTATTTGGGGTATCCTCAGACTGCTGAGAAGTAGACAGAACATGTCTAACAGCCTTGGCCCACATTCAGGGAAACATGAAACCCCACACTGCCTAAGATAGCTCCAAACACAAGAGTTCCCTTTCATCCATACAGTGGTTCATCTCACAGGGTTTGGTTAGACTGGTAAAGGAACCACAGAGTGACTATCACATAGATAGCCAGCAAGAAAAACATTGTCCTGATTATTGCTGTTTGATTTTCAAATCCTTTGACACAATGACTAAACCACATTATGATCATATTTCTGGAAAGGTTTATTAGTGGTGATTATAATGAATGCATAATGGTGATAATCTCACATCCACAGCACACAACTTCTCAGTCAACATTACATCATTCTTTAGAACACCACTGCTCACTTGGTGTCTATGTGTAATCTGGTGATATGAAACACGATATTAAAGCTAACTAGCTCACAGTGTCAAACACAGCAGCTTAATGCATCATCAAACACACTGTGATGTTGTGCAATATGTAATACCTGCTCTAACTCTCATAAATAAGAAACACCAAACTGACAAAATGTAAATGTGACAGAAGGAGTAAGTTAGCACCATATGCTTGGCAATCATTTAACCCTCTAACATCAATGTTTTTGGGCTGATATTTGATTAAAGTGTAACACATTCTTTTCTTTTATCATTCCTTTTTACTTGACATGTCATGCATCTTTACTTAACAACAAAAGCTTGCATAAACCACGGATTTAACCAGTAGGCTAATCATAAACTACCAAAGAACTTGCGAGAATGGCCATTTTTCTTCTCCTTTCAACATTCCTTCTTTAAATAACAAATAAATAAAACATGTAGTATGATTTAGTCCATGAAGTTTGACAGTCTCATTTTTGTCTAAGCTTTTACGTCCATATATTATGTATTCAAGCACTGAACATTCCATTATACTAACTTTTGTTCCTTACCAAGTATCTGAAATTAGTAAATGCTTACACCAGTTTTTAACACATAAACAAAGCAGTGTGATTTCAAATGGCATGCATTTTAACATCTTATTCACCACCTGTGTTCAATTTCAGTTACCACATTTTGAATGAATATTTCTAAGCCAGTCTGTTATTATAGCTGTTGACATGTGGGGTAGGGATGATAGCCCTGTATTAGATGTCTCAGATCACTGCAAACCAGACAAATGCTTAATGCATTATGTGATCCGTTACATTACCCTACCTACTCGTAGAGGTGGCAGAGAGTTTGAATGTCTATTTTTTCTTTGCAGTAAACTGGCCCCTTGGTACCTGGTATTGGTGGTGAGAGGCTGAGCTGGCCTAAAAGGAGGGCCACAGAAAGCTGGCTTTGATGGGGACAAAGGAGACGTTTTGATGGGGCACGTCACAGGCTGGGGCTGGGGCTGCGGTGAGAGAGGGCAGTACCCCGCAGGCCCATGTGACACCCTCTGCTTCCACTCCAGTGGTGGCTCAGGGAGGGACCTGCGATGCACTGCAGACACCTGTGGAGGGTCCTGGAAGGCAAACGCGTCATCCACCAGACCAAGAGGGCTCTTGGCAGCAGCTTCCCATGGAGAGGGCGGCTTGGCAGGCTTCTCTACCCAAGAAGTGTGTCTCTCCAGTGGGGTACGTGCTGGACTGAGACACGGGCTGAAGTATGGTGACACAGGGGACTGCAGAGACACAGATGACATGGATCTCCTGGGAAGACAGAGAGAGCGGCTTCTGCCTAGTACCTGAAATTAAATGAGAATTGACATTGAGGTTACTGAGTAAGGCTAGCTAAGCATAATCAATCTAAAAGCTTTACTTATTTACAAGGTTTTGAAGGTCTCAGAACACCACCATGATGGGCTCTTCATTGGAGTTAAAAACAAATCTATATGCCAGGAAATTTTGCACACAAAATATCTAGGGACTACTCCAACATTACATCTGTAGGAATCTGTACAAAAAAAACAGATTCTCTTAGTTGTCATAAATGTTGGAAAGCTTTAGTTGCAGTTTGGAAAATAACTATTAATTAATTGATTAAAATGTGCACAACAAGCACGTTTCATCTACCGATTCTGCAAGCAAGCACCATTACATGTTAACATTACTATTTGGGACCTGCTGCCCTCTGGTGGTCCGTTTCAGAACAATGAGCTACAGTTCTAATCTGAGCATTTCTGTAGCCTAATAGTTTTGTAAATGTAAATACATTACAACAACAGGGTCACATGGCAGTAACAGAAAACCTTTTTCTCATCTGTGTCTGTCACAGTGTGATTCATCATGTCTGATTCTATCAGTTTATTAAGATGGCATAATTTACTGAACTCCAAGTCCCTGAGATGTCATCTATCACAAAGCTAAGAATACATGCAGCAGCCCTTTACATGACGCAATCTTGGTGATCATTGCTGAGAAACCACTCATATCCTAAACTTGTCTCATAGGACTAGAGGTCGCCACATAAGAAATAGCCCTGTGGTTGTTAGCTCTGGGGAGCCAAGGGGAGAGGGCATCTCAGAACTTACCTCTCTATATGATGGCACTCTTGTCAAATCTGAGCAGGGCTGGGACCTGCTGGTTGCTATGCAGACATAGCTTTTTAGTAGTGACTGCATGATTAAATAATGTGAGGTCTGAGTTGTCATTAGCATTTAGTGCAAAGTATAAATACACCACAGTAACCAGACTCCACTGTATTTGGCTACTTAAATACCATGTAATTACCATTCAATAGCATCAAATGTATTTTGTTGGCTGCTGTTTTGTCAGTGGTATAGGCTCGTATTTTGCAAAATACTAACACATTTTTGTTTAAAAATGGATTATCTTTCATCCATTTAGAATACTACTCAACTCACTAGCTATTTAAAAAACATTTTTTTGGAGTGGAAACCCTAATAGAATGTTAAAATGAATATTTCCTTATGTGGGACACAATCTGCTAACCAAACTGCACAAGTCAAAGAACAGTCTCTAAATATCCATATTTGTGCCTCTGCTGCATGGTTGACTCACAACAGTGTTTCACTAGCAGTGTATCTAAAGTCATGTTGAAATTGTAAATTATTACTTGGCCAAACAGAAAAGTACAAAATTAGCAGGCTGAACATAAATAGACTGCAGACAAGACATGTGTGTGCATGACACAAGCAGCTATGTGTGTGAGAATTGTTGGGTAAAGAACATGAGAGGAAAGACATATAACGTTTCTAGGAGATGTTTAATCACAAAGGAAGAATTCAGGAAGTGCAATATTTAAAAGAAGACACAACAGGACAGGAAAGATTTTTTTTCAAGTTTCATACAGACAGAAAACCATATAAATGCCTGAGCAGCATAGAAAAGCGTACTTCCATTATGTAAAGTGCTGCATGTCTAGGTTATATAGTTCTATCTCAGTCCATGTACACTGGCAAGAAATTATCTTCTTTTACACTGAACCACTCATATCGATTCCTGCTTATACTTAACATGTGGTGATAAGTCGAATTGTATGTGGAAAACTTTCACAGTACATAATGGAAGTCAACAGGAGGTGTACAGGTGTCAAGAAAAAGACCTACATTCACTCAGTGGTGGGTACTAAACTGTGTCAGGACCAGTGAAGGCTTGCATATGACATCACCAGACAGTTTGGAATGAAACTAGCAAAGCAGGGGGGTTCACATTCAAAATTATTATCTATAATGCTTTGAAATCAATACAACCATTATGATTCTAATTTTAATTTATGATTATAAAATCTATCCTGGCCTGGCTTCACCTAGTACTGGCAGTGTCAGTAATTGTGATGTAACACCCCTTTCTTTAGTATATTTCATATTATTCGGTTACTGAACATCAGTGCTGTTCAGCACACTGGTGCATTCACCACCACCATTCAGTATTATTTTGAAACATTACACCACCAGTCTATTTATAGTTTGTTCAGAAACACTGACATGTTGATTTGTGTACTCTTCATTCTTTTTGCCGCTCTAAACCACCCTACATTAAACATGCTCAGGGAACATGAAGAACCGCAAAAATAAAAACAGACAAAAGTGCTATACTACACTTCTGGGCACATTTCTTTAGCCACATTTCAGTAGCATTAACACCAATAAATGTGTCCATTAACAACCATCAGCGAGAACACATTACAAACACTTATGGGACATACACTTTTGATTACATTTGCATTTCCTGATGATTCTTTGCAAAGTGTCTCTGATGTTTCAGATGTTAAAACCATACATACACTTTTGAGCACATACATCCATTCGCCTTTGACAGCCAAACTGCTGTCCTACACAATCCCAGTGTCCCGCAGATACTTTTATCATGTCTGCCACTCCCTTATTTTACTTTCTCAAAACTCTCTCATACAGTAGTAACAGAGACATTACACCTATGAAACAGGACCAGTGGTCTGTGTAATTTACAGTGCTGCTTGTGCAAAGCACAAGGCATTTGCAACCATAAGAAGTGAATTTTGATGGTCTTCCATCAAAACCCTTAAAGTCAGCTCTTTAATTGTTATTATTATAAATTTCCAATATTTTCAATATTATCAAAATATAGAGAAATAAAGACTCAGTGGTACAGTTACAATAGAAGTCTTGTGGAATTTTTTTTTGATTTATCAAACTATTTGAAGTTATGCTATGGTGGAAAATTAAGTTGGACTTAATTTTGTTGCTAGTACCTTATCAAGTATCTAACCTCATCTAATGTTGCAAGGCTACAGGTTTCCATTGTTTAGATGGTACCACCGGCTTCTTAGCTGAAAACTTAGGCCTTGGAGCCATTGGCAAGGCACACCTTGACACTAAATCAGAGCTTAGAGAAGAGGATGAAGAGGGAAGCGAGTAGGAACTGCCAGCTGATTTGCCAGAGGGTGCATGAGACAGAGCAAAAGGTGGGCTGAATTGGGACTGGGCTTGACGGCCAGGACCATCATGCATGGCGCGTGAGGTGGGAAGCTTCTTGTCCAGGGCCTCATCACTTTGCCGAGCAAAAGGGTAAGGAATACTTACCGGTGGGTTGGCTTTAGTTGGAGAGGCATAGATGGGGACCTGGGGTGACTCAACAGGAGGGACAGGGGAAGATTTGGGACTGGGATCTTTTAACTCTGGAGCGGTGTTATACAGGAAAAGGGAGGAATCAATCTGGTAGGGCTTATGTTTCATTACATCCAGGGCATTGAGATGCTTTGGGGCTGGTTTGGGTTTGTCCTTCTTTGCTTTGGACTTAACCTTAGGGCTAGTGGAAGGGGGCTGCTTTACTGCAGCAGGGGGATAAGAAGGAGAAAGAATGGGGTTATAAGAGGTTGGAGGTGGGGCGCGAACATTTGGTGAGTATTTCCAGGTGCTCGGCTGTGAAGGGGATGGGGAGGGGGAGTTGGCTATGTTGGCCTGCACACTATCAGCATCCACCACAAACTTCTCCATACGGGACTGCCTCCGAGCAAACAGTTCTGCACCTTTGCCCTTCAAGTTTGGCCCATCCGACGGTGGGCAAGTGCTTGTTTCAGAGACATGTCCCTTAGAAGAAGCAGGTGGGGCCTTTGATGCAGAGGCGGCCCCACGTGGGCCTGGTACATGGGGTTTTGTCCATGGAGCCTTTGGCTGGGTTACACCAGCTTGTGTAGACGGCATACTCACTGGGCCTTGCTGCTGTTGAGACATCCAGGGAGGCTGAGGCTGCGGACTTGTGGGTGCCCAGTGGTTGACAGGTGCCTGGGGATATCCTTGAGTTGGAGATGGAGAAAGGCCCCATGTGTTGGCTGGTGGTTGGAGCTCTTGCTTGGGAGCCCAGGTTGTTTGGGCCGTAGGGTAGATGTGACCAGGCATCATGGCGGGGGTACCAGCAGGACCTGGGGAGGACGCAGGCAGGGGGCTATGAGGGGCTGGAAGAGACACCTCTGCAGATGGACCTGCAGACCAAGGTGGACAAGCTGGATTTATGGTGGGCTTTGGGGCTACAGGTGGGGGTGTCTTGTGCTTAACCCGTGGAGCTTGCATGAAGTTACAAGCCTCTGCCCCTAGGCTAAGGTAGTCTTCTTCAGGACCAGACTCAATAAAAGATCTCCGATCCCCTTTACTCTGAAGCTGAGGATTCACACCATCTTTGAGGGAATCTTGTGCATTTGAACCACCTTTGTTTGCACCTCTTCTTTTCGTGTCTGGCAATATCCCCGTTTTGATTGCAGGAACAGCTATGCGTTCATCTCTGGAAGCAATTATGTCTCCGGTTGGAGACCAAACCTGTGGGGTTGTATTGATAGGCACAGGTACTTTAAAAATGGTTTCTGTTTTCTTTGGAGTTGGGCTAGAGACTGCACGCACTGGTGAGTAGGTTGGCTGTGCTCTGGTTTGGCCACGTAAGAAAGGTCTGGCGGTTCTGTTTGCCACAAGTGCCTTTGGTCCAGACCCAAACTGCAGAGTCTCAAGACCATTCATGTCGCTTGGAGAGTAGGGGTATTCTGGCCTTTGATACTGCTCCTGCTGATACTGTTGCAGCTGTTCTTGATGTTGGTAAGTACTGGCATCCATGTAGTTCTGACCGGCATAGCTTTCCTCTGGAGTAAAAGGTTTGGTGGTTTCAGGTTCTGAGTCCTTGACACCCTCTACAGGAATTCCCCTACGTCTCATCTCTTCATGCTCTGCAGCGATCTCATCCATCCTCTGACGGCGCTGTGCAAACATTAACACTCCCTTTCCCTTTGTCTGTGGAAGCTTCTCCATCTTTTCCCAACTATATGTTTGTGGTTTGATGACTTGCCTGATGCCCCAGTGGTGACTGTAGTTCAAATCAGTGTCTGACTGCTGTGCATTAATGTAGCAGTTGTAGTCTTGCTCAAATTCAGAATCACTTGGTGTGGAGAGGGTGATCCTGATACTTTGCTTTTCTTTTTCGTAGTATCTGTTGTCTTCGTTTTCACCACTGTCTTCTTCGTAGTCAAAGTCAGCCTGCCCTGTCCCGTAGCTCACAAGAGTAAACTTCTTAGCCCTTTGGCGATGCTTCTTAAACATTAACACCCCCTTGTTCCTGGGGTTTGGTGCATTGGTGAGGAGCAAAGCAATACGTTTACATTTAGACTTGGCTTCCTTTTGCTGTTTCTCAGATTGGCTCTGGCTCCGTCTCAGCCCTGAAAGGGTGGGGGGGGGGGTTCAAGGAGAGATACAAGGTGGTCAGAGAGAGACTGACAGAGTTAAGAACAACAATAATAAGTTAATAAGACGTGTTAAAAAGTGGTTTAAAAGAAACTTGCACACCTCTAGACCAGGCTGGCTTAGTCATCCATGTTCTCTTTTTAGATGACTTTGAGATGTAAATGTGTGGGGCACTTACACTTTGAATCATGTCTCATTCGAATGTTTAACATTCAAGTTTCATCATGGAGTAGAATGTTTTATATGACATCTCCTATGCTATTTTGGTAAGACTATAGAATACGATTTTATGCCTTACGATTTGATTGCTTCTTATTATTGCTACATTGACTTTTATAATAGCACAACACACACCACCATTCAATTTCACAACCAATTCCACATGATACAATTTTAAAGACTCTTAAAATATTTCTCCTGTAAAACATCTACAATGCCCTGCAGTCAAAAACAAGATGAATGCTATTACCTAATACACATTACACATTTACTATTTGTAATCAGAGAACATTGTGACTTCCAGAATATCATAATTCACTGTCACTCTAATGTAGAATAGATTTAAGTTCAGTTTATTTCAGAAGGGACCTTACTGTATGACTAGTTGCTGATAGTTGCAGTCTTATTTTATTGCATGTTCTACAGCATTAAATAAAGCAGATCCAATACATTGTTTACTGGGGATGCAATGCAAGCACCATACACATATTAAAATACTGAGTATCAATAGACTATGCGCTACACAAAATCATCACCATTCAAACACTTACAGTGCTATCCCAGAGTATTTACCAAGTTTACTTCAGCTGAACTAGAAGTTTGAAAGAATAAAGAACTCCACTTGCTGTGCTTCATGCCACTCACAAGCACCTGCAGCTTCAGCTGTCTTATTTTAGTTACACAACATTACAAGTGGCTAGCAATAAAAATCTCCCCTGGTGAGGGACTCTACAAACCTGGGGATCTAATGCCGTCAGGCAGAGGGGGAAACTGAGGTGCGGCTCACTTTTCCACTGCGCTTTGGACTAGCAAGGGGATCGGGTGACCGGCCAGCACTGACACATGTCCGTGTCCGTCAAGCCCCTCGCTCAACAGTCCACCTAATGATGAGCTGCCGCTGACTTTGGTCAGCCTCCACTAACATGGGATTTGGTGCATGTATACAGTGTGTCCATTTAATGGAAGCCACACAGTTGACACATGCCCACTCAAATGACAAGCCAGGCACGGTAATAACCAACTCGGCATGACCTATTTCCTTGTTGCTATGTCCTTTTTTGTCCATTGACCATATATTTAGGTAGTGTAGATTTTCTCATCTATTGTTAGGGAGCCAATGTTACATTGTTAATTCATGGGTCACATGTTACATACATAGATGTGGATGGCTAACAATCCATATCTAATCAACATCTAATCAACAGGTCTGTAACGTATCTTATAGTCGAAAATGCCTGATAGGGAGTCGACAGGGAAATAATAACATGTTGAAATACAAAAAAACATAGCCTATGCCTGCACCAGAGTTTCAGATCATTTTTGCTTGCCGGGCAAATGCACAATCCGCAGGTCACGTTTCAAAAACAGCCTATGACGTAATGAACCCCACGTTTAACTTACTGACAATATCAAATCAACATGGCCATTCGATGAAAATGACAAAGTAAACAGTTGTTGCTGCCACTGCACCAAAATCGACTGCATTTGGCGTCACAGGGTATTCGCTATAATTATCTGCCCTGCAAGTAGTTTATTGATATTAAAGTTATGCCCTGGACCTATGGCAATGTTTGAAATGAATGTGCCTACTTGGTATTTTGTCTATTAATAAAACAAATATGTGTAGCTAAAAGCTACTCGGTGAGGAACCGCTTAACCCACACATTAATGACAACAACCAAACCGATAAAAACAGCCCTGTAAGGACTGAAAAGTTACTCATCTGTCTATACTGAGTAGAGAGCTAGCCAGCAATTTTATTACCGGTGGACTGGTGCAAGTAGTGTTCTACCAACCAACCAAATCAAGGCTGACATAAAGCTATAACCGGTGTCTCTTTTTTGGATAACTGTACGGCTACTTTAATTTAGGTAACACTTGTGCTCATACAGACTCTTTTAGTTTTGAGAACTGCAACCATGCAGTTGTATCGGCCTCATCCATTCAAACCTGTCAGATAAAAAGCACAGCACGTGTCTTTTCGTGACAAATCAGTTGAATGTCAGACAGTCTTGGATAATAATAATTCTGTACCGAAGGACGCTGCAGTTTAAAATAAGGACATTATACAACGAGTAAAAATGGATATACAAGCAGAAGAAGGACAAGGTACAGTAAGTAAACCGTGTAAACAAGGAACATATATATCAAAGTATCCACATAACTTCATGGAAAATCCATGACTTATTGTAAGCCAAACTCTTCATGACCATCTAGTCTACATAATGTACTAGAGTGACTGCCTTAGCATGTCAACAAAGGCTGCAGCTACTTCCATAAGCCCTAAAGCTACAGGTGGGAAACAAGTCTGATAAGCCCTGTGAAACTACACTTTTTAAGGTAAAGTATAATGTTAGCTGTTAGTAAGTTTTACTTCAAATATGGTAAGGATTTGGAAAAGTTCACTTTAACATGTGTACTTTTTAATTTGAAAATTACTAATGGATGTTTTGATTCACAAGTTTCCTTTTTACTGTTTTTAGTCACATTTACCAGCACAAAACTGGTAAATTCCGGCTTTTAGAAACTCTGATATGTACAATGTCAGTCATAGAGCTACACAGCAATGTAATATTAGTGGTGTAGCTATATATAGCTGTGCTGAGCAGTGAGATGTGCGCAGGGAGAGGAGGGGACTTACGTGCGTCTCTTGCCCCGTTCCTGCTGGCTCTGTGGAGATCTCTCTCTCCCTCTGAGCCCCAGTCCTCTACCACCTCAGCACCCTGCACAGGAATGCCAAAGGAAACGCAAGCAGGAGGTGCCTGAGATTGCCCTCCTCCCTCTCCTTCCTTGTCCCCTGGGCTTCCTCCACCTCCTCCTTCTTTTTCTCTGTTTTCTTCAGGTGAGCTTGTGCCACCCCTGGGGCAGGGGTCGGACTGGGTCACCTCCTGGCCCGACAGGGAAGAGTCAGACTGTGTAAGGCCACCCTGAGGTCCACCCTGAGAGGCTATATGAGAGGAGGCATCCTGGGCAGGAGAGAGGCTTCTATGGCTCGGGTCGGTGTCTGAGCCAGGCAGGGACAGAGGAGCGTCACAGCTCCTCTCATGAGCAAGGAGGTCTGATCCAGGGTCTGAGCTAGCATGCTGCCCAGTGCCAGGGTCACGCTCCTCAAAACTGTAGTCAGAGAGTGTGTCCTCGGGAGGCAGAGATGGAAGGATGGAACCACTTTGGTCTTGGTCAAGATCATTCTGCTGGTGGCCCTGAGGGTCCACTTCACTCTCTGTTTCCCCATAATAGTCTTCATCCTGGATGTCATCAAACTCAGCAGGGGTGCTGGAGTCTGACCAGGCATCAGGGTCAGGGCTGTCTTGTTCCTCAAGCACTGGTTCCATCTATTCAGAATGGCCTCACCTGCTGCTCAGATGCTGCCAATTCTGCATAAAAACAGATGTTTGAGGACAGTTAAAATCACATGTTATTAATCATTGTTCTGTTTCTGATACTGTTAAGTGAATTATTGATTTTAGGACGTATTATGTTTTAATTATTTGCTTAAATATGGGCCTCACTCTTTCGGTCTGTTTTTTTCTATGTCACAAACAAGACTAAAGGCTTACATAAGTTATGGTGATGGTTTTAATTGTAAATGCTGTGTGTAATTAAAAACATGATGGTTTAATATTTCAGTGCTACATTTGTTCTTGGCCATCTTCAGAATATCAAACAAGATAGCAGAGCATTTGTATGCAGTGGCTTTAGAATTCAGAATTTTCCAAAACGGCACTGAATCAGTTACTAAGGAACCAAAGCAAAACTTGCACTAATATAGTTAGGCTCCATGGCCCGTAGAAGACACTGTGCAGGCAGCAATGCTGAATGTGTGGACATGGTGCACACACAAGACAGCAACCTGATAAAATAAACAAGCTGGAGCAGTCAGTGACAGCCTTATATAGAAATCACCAGTCACTGAGCAATCTTTGGCTCTCAGCACATTTGACAGGAAGCCCAGCCAGAGCTTTCCAAATGACAAGATTCTCAAACAGAATTGGGTCATGACACAACATTGTGACTTAAGAAGTTAACATAAAGACCCAGACTTTTAGTCTGGATCCATTGTCTTAATACATACAGGCCATAGACAACATAGGTACGGCTGAATTCCCCAAATAATATTTTCCACACATGGTGGTATGATTTTATCATTGATTGCCTTGGTGGTACAGTCAGGTGGCATGACAAGCCACGAACATATGCAGACAGAATAACAACAATACACAAGAATATGCTTTGTTGTATGAGACTTGTACATTGGTGCACCGTGGAGCTAGTTCACATTAAAGCATTGCTATCCTGGAAGAAATAGCTCAAAATATAGCAACTAATCAGTGCACCTCATTCCTTACTCTCAGCAGGGAGGGCAGCAGCTAACACTAGCCATTCAGCTAGTCCTATGCTTTCTCTACATGGAAAGGTATTCACTGTTTGGTTCTGCCACTAAACAAGCACTGGTTTCCAATAGACCCGATAAAAACAATTTGGTGGGTGTCTTCCATGGTTGGATTTCAGCATACTGTGGTGTTTGTCCCTCCCCTTTTGCCCTGATGGAGCTGATCCATTTTTCAAAGGAGCCCTACATCTCCATTTAAGTACTTTCTGCACAGATGTACAATGCTCACACGCAAAGAGCAATGTGAAGACAATAAATTTGAGTATGATTATATCCTTTGACTGCTAGTTTTATCTGTTAAAAAATAGAAAAATACAAAACAACAACAAAACATTTGGTCTCATTAAAAGCATATAATGCCTATGCTCATATTTACCATTGCAGAGGAATGTAGAAAGTTATTCATTTCTTTAAATGGGGGGCAAACCTCACTCAGTCCCTTACAACCAATACCATACATACAAAACCTTACTGCTTCGTTCTCTCTCTTAAATCCACAGAAGTACCCACACTGTCTCTCTCTCTCTCTCTCACACACACACACACACACACACACACACACATACACACACACACACACACACACGCACACACACACACACACACACACACACACACACACACACACACACACACACACAAACAAACATACAGACACACACAGCTTTCAGCAAACACTGCACCAAAACATACAGTACACACTTGTGACACTTGTCATCCTCTATTAATTACGCCACAAAATTGTGATAATACATGATGAAATAAGGTAGCACTATAGAATTTGTTTTCTCCAAAAGAGATACAGCAAAAGGCTTATTTTATTCATAGTGTTCTAAAGCCAACAAGCAGAAAGAGTGATGTAAAGCCATGTTATTCATTTGAAAAGGACATTTGCTATGGTTTATCAAAACTGAGAGAAGACCAGTGACTTAAATTCACCACAAAAGTTATTGTGCATATCATAATCCAGCAAAACAGTCAGTGAATTCTTAAGGAAACAGAGCAAACAGAGCCTTAAGGATGACTCTTCAAATTGCCACTGCAACTGCAGTCATCTTTTGCTTGGTTTTGTCATGAATGAATGCACTGTTACTCTATCATACATTCTCTTCTTATAAGCTGTGACAGACAGGCACTCTGCATAGGACAGTCTCTCATTCTGTGTGACCTCTGACATTGAAATGACAGAGCTGTCACTGCTTACTGGCATGCTGTGATGCTGCATCATATGGTCACATGGCTTCTTTGATATTCAATTCTCTGCCCG